>LPNX010426855.1:273189-740936 GCA_001517045.1 Pseudotsuga menziesii | reverse complement strand
CCAAAAATCCGCATACACAGAGAAGGTAGTGGTAAAAAGTAGGTCAAGGCCAAACCAATAAAGGGGAGTGTCAATGGACAAACATACTATAAAATGCAACCCATAAACAAGGAGAAACAAAGGGCAAGTCAATAATATCCAAAACAGACCCAGGCAGTGCCAAAGGAGACTCAGCAACTAACAGCATTCACCTAGCAACCCACTATCTTCCAAAACAAGGTAAAAACCAAGGTATACGCGACTATTCACAGTAAACCCGCGTGTATACATGAAAATCCTAGAGAAACCCGCGTGTATACGTGACTGTAAGCAATAAACCCGCGTACAGGAAGAAAAGGTGCATAAAACAAGGCATACAGGCAGACTGAGACAGACTTTACTCCAATCAGACTCTACCAGGCATACATGCCCCCAGTCCCGACACCGAAGCAAGAGAGAAAGAGCAATTCAAATACATTGAATGCCAAGAAAATCACCCCCAAAGGACAACTACTAGGAACTCCCCAGAAGAGTCGCCAATTCTGTTACGGAGAGAAATTCCTATGGCTTGGGGTACCACAACAGACAGCTAGACTCCAGAAATCAATCTTCTCCAATATGCAATAGAAATAAACAATCTAACACTAAAGGATCAAACCTCATACCTTATTCCAGACGGTTGAAGTAGATCCCCGTTGAGCTTTCCAATCTTCAGCTTGAATTGTTATAGCACGTCCTCAACAACCAGTAAACAATAAAAGCATACTATATTTCATGGTGTTAGATCTATTCTAGCATATATAATCAATAATGTAAAAGCATTTGACATATTCCAATGGAAACAATATTCATTCAAATACACATTATTGGACAGGAAAAGATATTTCTATTAATAAGAATCAGAGATTACAAGTGACAACCTCTGACGGCACGTCTGCGAACCGGAGAAACTGAATCCCCCACTTGGGCCTCCACCACCACAATCCCCCATCATTTCGATAGCAAGCTTACTAGCAAAGGGCAAGCTTGGGAAGAACACAACAGTGCTCCAAAGGGACAAAGGGATGCAGACTCAAGCATAAAGTTCTGGCAACAATGGACTATAGCTTCCTTGCTTCAATCTCTCTATATCTTCCCCCCCCTCTTCAATGTACCAATGGTTCCTTATATAGCTTCACAAGGGATAATGAAGGGTCGAATCCGAGCGATCTCAAGGTATATGGAAGGCCAGGAGTCATATGAGTCGGATCCAAGTCAAGGAACGCTCCAAAAGGATTTGGACTATGCACACATCCCGATGTACGCGACTATAGGGGTAAAACCCGCGTATGTACGCGGTTATCGGGGGAAAATCCGCGTATATCATAGTTTATATAGTTTTAGGGATGATAAAGGTAACATCAAAGGATAAAATGTGGTCCATTGGGTCTAATGAGTCTGCAGCGGGACAGGGGAAGGCCATACAAAGTGTGATTCACCTAGTGGGGTGAAAATCTCTATAACAGATGCCATGAACCTATGAGTAGCCTTTAGCTACCAATCTAGACTTGTACTTCAGTGGTGAACCATCAGCATCAAATTTGGTCTTATAGACCCACTTACACTGGACTAACTTTCTTCCTGGAGGAAGATCCACTAGCTCCCATGTGTTGCTCTTCTGTAGTGAGTTGAACTCCTCCTTCATGGAAGCTTGCCATCTTGGATCTCCTGCTACTTCTTCATATGTTTGAGGATCAGACTCCACCATCAAATAGCATTTTTCAGCAAACATAGGGTCCTTCATGCATAGACCACTCTCAAATTGTGATCTAGTCCTCCTTGGGTCATTGGGATCCCCAGCTAGCTCTCCTGCTACATGTAGTGTCTTGGCTGCCCATTTTGGCCTTGTAGGGCTGTTTGGGTCTGCAATAAACTCATCTCCATCAGAAAAATCAGAATCAGCATGTTCAAAAAACTCTTTACTTACTTCTTGAGGTTCAGGTGGTGAAGAGGCTTCACCAACTTCCACTGCTGCAAGGGGTTCTTCTACAAACTGAACACACCTTTCAATGAAGGCTTTGTTTGTGCTCAAATTTATCAACTTGCACCCTTTTGAATCTTCAGAGTATCCAACAAAAAGACACTCTTGGCTTTGGGGCTGCAAAGCCTTCCTCTTCTCTGTTGGAATCCTATCCCAAGCCTTTGAGCCAAAAATCCTGAAATGGGTCACATCTGGCTTGTGCCCACTCCATGATTCGAAGGGAGTCATACCAGAAAGCTATTTTTGAGGAACCCTATTCTGGATATAGGCTGCACAATTGATAGCTTCAGCCCAGTACTTTGGTGGCAAAGTTTTGGCCTCCATCATGCATGTTGCCATCTCCTTCAGTGATCTGTTCTTCCTCTCAACAACACCATTTTGCTGTGGTGTGTAGGGGATAGAATGCTGCATATGAATACCTGCATCTGCACAATAGTTAATAAAATCAGACTTGACATACTGACCACCATTGTTAGATCTGAGGACCTTGAGTTTCCTTCCACACTGGTTTTCAACCAAAGCCTTAAAGACTTTGAATAGGCCAAAAACTTTAGACTTGTGTTTCATGAAGTGAACCCAACAATACCTGGAAAAATCATCAATAAAGGTCAATGCATATTTGGCCTGACTCATGGACATATGAGGGAATGGGCCAGCAACATCACTATGAATCAGCTCGAGGGGTGCAGAGGTTCTCTCATGACTAGCTTTCTCAAATTTGTGCTCTAGGTGTTTTCCTAGGATACAACCTTGGCAGACTCCTTTGGAAAATTTTATCTTGGGAAACCCTATGACCATTTCTTTCTCACTAAGATCAAATAGATACTTGTAATTTAGATGGCCAAATATTTCATGCCATAGCTTGCTAGCTTCATTAGCATGGATAAGAAGAGCAGAGGGGTTTGAGTAAGGTAGGAAGTGTGAAAACATGTATACCTTTTGAGCATGATTCGCTACTCCTTTTGCAATGACTCTACCACTTGAGATTTCTGTGATCTCAACTTCATCAAGGGAGAATATGAATTTCTTAGGAGACCCAATGTGAGTCATCTAAGACACTAATAGAAGGTTGGAGGCGAGACCAGGGACATACAGCACATTGTTGAACTGACCATGATCAAGATCTATTCTTCCTTTGCCTAAACTTTCAGTGAGAGAGTCATCTCCCAGTACAATAGATGGTCCTTTCAACTTTTCCAGTGAGGAGAAGGCCTCCTTAGTCGAAACCATGTGTCTTGAAGCTCCAGAATCAATGATAAAACTAGGTGAGCCTTATGTGCCAGTAACCAATGCATGAACTCTCTCTCTGTCATCTGAACTTGATCCTCCTTCTCTCTTCTTTGAGCTTTCTGGAAGGGAGATGCCATTCTTCTCCAGGATTTGGGTCAGCATATCAATTTGCTTTTTCATACAAGAGCTTTCAGTGTGATTTCCCTTCGAACAGTATGAGCACTTGTTCATTTCACCTTTGTTTTTCTTCTTCTGGGTATTTTTCTTGGGACCTTGTTGATCCTCTAGAGACTGCTTCTTGTCTCTCTTTTGCTCAGGTGGCTTTTTAGCTTTCTTTTTGCTTTTTGAATCCACCTTCGAATCTCTAGTAACCAGTGCTTGGTCTTTGGATGGTTTGATGGTGCCCATCATCACCAGCTTGTCTTGTTCTTGTGTGAGAGATTCCATGAAATATGCAAGGCTAGGCATCTTCCAGGTTCGAGCTGTGAGTTTTGTGGCATAGAAGGTCGAAACAAAGACTAAGTAATCTGGTCCTAGCTTTGAGAGGATGGCCAGTATGAGCTTATCCTCTTTCTTTTCGATACCACACTGCTTCAGCTGCAAGACTAGTGCTTTGAACTTGGAGAAATATAGCTGCAGTGATTCAAAACTACTGGGACTCAGGGAAATCAGCTCATTTTCGATCTGGTGTCCCCTCATCTCATCTGTCTTTTCGAATAGATTAGAAAGTTTCTCCCATACTTGATCCGGTGAAGTTAATCCATCGAGATGGAAAAGGAGGTCTCGGGAAATACTGAGACATAGGAGGCCATAGGCCTCATCTCTCCGATTGTGCCATTTGATATTCTCTGCAGCAGCATTGGGCTCTGCTTCTATAGCCATAGTCACCCTGTAGAGGCCTTTCTCTCTCAACAGGATTTCCATCTCTGCCTTCCATTCAAAATAGTTGAAGGGAGTCAAGATAGTTTTCTGTGAATCCATAGCTTTAGAAATTCTGTCCCGACTATCAGTAGAAGGCTCCCAGTCTTTGATGTCGAAACTGCAAAAAAAAATTTGAAGGAGAGTAGCAACCTACAATGGCTCTGATACCATGTAGAAATTCATGCCAGCAATAGTTTAATTTCACTCACAGCAATTGACAATTGATCATGCAAAATTGCTAACACAAGAGACTGAATATGGAGCTGTAACACAAAATTATATTAAATGAGTGTACAATAGCCAAACCTATAATGACATAGGCTTCTGAATATATAGAATACATGAGTAAATTGAATGCATGAGGAAGCATCCAAATCTAGCATAAAGCAGGCTTACCAAAATTAAGCAATTCCCCCATAGGTGTAAAAAGTTGATCCCAAATCTGTCATGAAGCTCACGAATTGGAAAGGGTGCATGGGAAAGCTAATGAGTGGTGAAATGGCAGCTCATACATGCTTTTTCATGGATAAAAGAGTGGAGGATGAAGAGGACAAAAAACTAGTTCACCTCACCTAGTCTTGCTTTCCTATGTGCCTTAAAACACTGAAAAAGCAGGCAATAAAGCAAAAAAAGCAGATAGGAACCTAGGAGGCCAGGAATAAATTAGATTTGATTCCTAAGGCTTTCCCAAGTGCTACATGGGTCAAATATGGCAAGTTTGACCTCTATGGATAGGAAAATAGCAACTTGCACAAGGTGGGACACATGAACTAGGCAAATAAGACAAAAATAAATGAATTAATGTCTAAGTGGGTAAACTATGGGTTGATTATTCTAACACCAACTACCATAGGTCAAGTAACAAATTAAAAGGTTTTACCGATTACAGCCTGGTCCACCGTATATATTTTTAGTTTTTTGTGTTTAAGTATGATGTGCAAGTGCCTATCTAAAAATGCAGATTGATAGAGATAATGAGGAGTGTCACAATTTGATGTGTAGGTTCTTACCTCTCATCTTAACTCTCTCGCATATAAATCACACACATCAAGAAACTAAATTTAACTAACTAACCTATCCCTAGGGAGAAAAATTATCAGTTATCAATGAGTAATGTATTTCTGCGCATGCATTAAGAAAAAATACAGATAGATGTTACTTATTTCAAAACACATGAACATTAATAGAAATATGAACAACAAGATAGCTTATTGTTTATGAAAACCTTCATTACTCACAGTGGAAATTTCATAGAATAAAATAGAGTGCATTCATAACATGAATAGAGATTCAATGAGTTAGAACGATCTCACAGTTAATGGACATAATCTGAAAATGAAATAGTTCACATTCAACTGATCCATAGCAAAGCATTTGAAACATTCCACCAAAATTTCTCCAGTAGAAACTTGTAATTCTTTATTGTAAAAGGAAGTAGTTCTTCTTACAATATACTCTCACAAATGGCCTGTGAAAGAATTCCCCCCCTTTACACCTAAACTCTCCTATATTTATACAAAAAAGCAAAACCTTTGAGCTGCCCCTCGATGACCTTTGGGGTTCCTCAACCTTTCAGTTCCAAAATTTTGTCTTGTAGTATGTGCTCATAATTTATACAATATCTAACATTTTAAATTGAAATTTAAGAGCACTTTATGAAGATGGACCAACTTGGTCGCTGATGAACTTTTTCCAAGCCTGGGCCTCTGCTGCTATCGATCTGGTTAGTAATATGTTGGTCTTTTTGAGATCCTGTTAATCTCAGACCCTCACTTTCTTCTTCTCGTTTCTTCCTTGCTACCTCCTCTATGACTCTCTTTCTTTCTTCTTCTTCATTCTTCAGCCAACTCTCTGTCATAAACATAGCATGTTCTTAGGCCATTAAGCTTTTACCAAAATAACAAAAACTGTATCAAGCTATTTACCTCCTCTATATGCATTCCATAAAAATAAACTATACACAGTATTAATGCATGAAAAGAAAAATGACAAGGTAAAGAAAATCCTGCAAGTTGTGCATAAAACCCTCTAAGTCCACTGTTTGTAACCAAAATCACAATCTTGATAGAAAAGATTCCTTATCTCAATCCGGGTCGCATATGAACTAACTCGAACTCCTCCGATAAAAGCATGAACCACATGTCTGCTACTGCTAATCTCCAAAACACTAGACTCTATACTATGCTCCTCATTGTGGAAAAATCTAACCGGGAAAAACCATGGTTTCGGATAACAATAAAACCAAAACAACGAGGTCGCAGTGCAGTTGGTGGGAAAACCCTTCATCGGCGGAAAAAAAAAACTCTATCGGCGAGTGGAAGCACTAGCCGTCAGGTGGATGGTTCACTAGACAGCTGCAACGACGGGCGACAAATAGACTACGGCTTTCGCGGATCATAAAACTGGTCAACGTTAGAGACTCTTAATGCCAACTATCGATGATTCAAAACTAAATGTTTCCACAGTGTTGACGACCGGAGCACTATCAGCAGTTGAAAATTCTAATCGTCAGAAGGATAGTCCAATTGACAGCCACAACGGTGGACTCACAAACAACCAAAAACCTATCGACGATCAAAATCTCTAAACACTATACGTTGGCGAATCGAACCTCAACACTTCCGCAGTGTCAGCCCTTCAAGGTTAAACGCTACCGTAGTGTCAGCAATCTCAAGCACTAAACGCTGCTGATAGTTATGCATCGGCGATCGGAACTTCAAGACACAATATAATCCATAGTGTCGGTGATACAAATGTCAATCCCTCCGAAACGACAGCGAGGTAGAAGACCAAACCTCCGACCGCTTATCGAAAAACGTTTCGATAGAGAAAAGAAAAACAAAGTCATCGAAAATGAAAAGGTTTGAACAATTAAACCAAAAAGATACAGGCCATGGATTTGGCGAGAAAAATAACTGTTCGTCGAAACGTTCTCTATTTTCCCTTTGAAATGTCGGCGACATAGAATAGTAACGCCCCGATTCATTCATCAACAGACTTCCGACAGCGATAAAAAATTTATCGAAAAATCAAAGTTAAGTTTTCAAATAAAACAAAAGGCTTTTCAGCTAGGAGACGGAAATATTAGTTCATTCAACCTCCGACACAGTCGAAACAAACAGTCAACTCATCATCCGACCTCCAACAGCGATAAATAAAATCATTAAAATTCAGACCTTAAGCTCCGAACAATAAAACAAAAACTCCATAGTCTTTATGCATTAGATAGACAATGGCAGTGCTAGATTATTCAAATCTTGAAACAATTGGCCTTACTTCTGACTTCAAAAGATCAAAATTTATAGCAAATGAAAGATAGGTTTTAGGAAACCAAACAATCCCAGGAAAGTTAAAATAAAAAAAGAGGGTCCAAAATTTGAAAAAATTAGGAAAAAAGGTTGCAGCTGGAACAATTGGCGACTACCTGGTGAACACAGATCTCTGGATAATATCTTCCTTGATCAACACACTATTTTGACAATTAATACCAACATGTTGAATTCTTCTAGATGTCTGGATTTCCCAATTGGCAGATGTATGTACTTTTAATCATTGATGATAGTCCAATTTAGGGAAAATGGAAACCAAGTTTTCAAAGTCTATATAACGCTTTTGAGGCCAAGAATATGAGTTTCATTTTTTACCTCTGTCTTTAGGTAGCTCACAGCTTGGACACCATAGGATTGTAACATATGGTAAACCGAAATATTCGTTTGTTCCTCATTCCCATGCCATTTTGCACTTTTGTGCTTTTGGACTTTTGTCCTTTCTTTTGAGTCCTCCTTTTTGCCTTCTTTCAAAAATTTTTAATTCAGGCTCCTCTATCCATATTGTCCTTTTGTGTGAGAGATGTATTTAATTTTCAGCTCATGGATGAAGAAGAACTTTGGCAATCTTGTACTAATATGGTTCAGTACTTTGCTTTGATACATATTGCTTTCTTAGGAGATTTTGACTCTTATTTTCCTTTTGGCTTTCAATTCCTGGCATGGGATCATTTAAATACAATATAATGTTTGCCATGCTTCCTCTCCATGGGTCTTTTGCTGTCACCCCCTAATACATTTTTTAATGTGAGATGGATGGAGACTTGAAATAGTATTCCAAACCTTTTGATATTTATTTAGTTTACAAGGATTAAGTAGTACTTCAATGTGTTCATAGCCATTTAGGAAAACTACTAAACTAGAAGAAGTTCTTTCAAATAAATCAATAGTACACAATCTTATAATCAAGGATTTTAGTTAATACAGAATTCTGATGAACTCCATGCAACCAAAAGTTGTGCTTCTTTATTAAAATCAATTAAAGCTTAATAAACCAAAATAAACCAATCAAAACAAAACAAAGCAATCATTCTATTTATGTACAAGATAACCAAGAAATAAAAATCAAGAAAAATAAAGTTTGAGAACTAAACCATTAACTGGTAAGTTCTATTCCCACCCCTATAAATCTTGCAACTTGTGAGTTGAGGGGCTAAGATTGTCTGCAATTTGAAAAGAGCCTACCCATTATCTAGTTCTACCGAACTTGAATTAAAAACTACATCTGAAACTAAATCTACTATTTTACAGTCAATCTCATCAACCCGTGAAAATCGAAGGAGATCAGGCTGGGTGTCTAGTGTATTGTTGGCTTCTTCAGCCTGGTAATTTCCCGGTTCCAATTCAATGAAGTAATTTCCCAACATAGAATTCACTGGTTCATTTTTTCCCTCCAACTGAGTAACATTATACTTCATCTGAGGCTCTGTTAATATTTTTATCTAGTTGGGACTTCCCTTATGAGGCAACCTTAGATGTGACCAATCTGATGCGAAGTATCCATCTAGCCTTGCAGACCAGTCTCGACTCAAAACAAGTCCATAAACATTAGGTATGTCTGCTACTACAATATTGATGTACTGACATACCTTCTCATTTGTAGATAAGCGAATTAGTACATCTTCCATTTCTCCTATTACTTTCACAACTATCCTGTCTAATTGAATAACTTGCCAAGTGGATGGTTTAGGCTCTCCATTAATTCTCTTGTAGACTGAAAGTGGCATAACATTGATTGATGCCCCTGATTCTACTAAACAGTTTTGCACATTATAGTTGAAAATCTCAAAAGTTAGGAGAAATGGTGGGGTTTTAAACTTAGACTTACCTCCCACACTTGCTTCACCAACTTCTTCTTTAGGTTGGTTGTTAGTGGGAAGCTCTTCTTTTGGTACTTCAAGTGATTTTAACAATTTTTTTTCTGCTGAGGTACATTACACATTTCAAATAATGACATATTTTCCTTAGCCTTTTTAATGTCTTCCACAATATCATACCCCATCTCAGGTGCTTTGAGATTCTTCTTGACATTATCAACCTTGTCTTCAACAAGCTTAACATGCATGCTAATTTTCTTCAGATTTTGACTTGAAATGGTAAATTCGGGTATTTTATCAGTTGTAGTGTTCTTCTGTATCTTCTTCATATTTTCTTGAAGTTTCTTGATCTTCGAAAGTATTGACTTGTCTTCTTTTAACAAACTCTGAATTCTTGTTGTCACATTGGTTTCTGATGTTTCCTCTTGTTTAAGAGAACCTTCTTCTTCTGTATCAAACATTGAGACACAGTCCCATAAACCCAGAGTATCTTCCTCTTGTTTTTTTGTGGATTGATTATCTTTTTCTTCCTCCTTATCAGTTTCTGTTAGTTTAGAGTCCAATAACTAATTCATTACCAACGTCATAGAATTTATCCATTGGGGGTAATTCTTCTTAGAATGAGGCTGCTGATGAAAGGTGCAAAAATTATCCATGCCTACATCAGTTAAATTCATTGTTGCAAGACTGTGTGGAGGAGGTTTAGGTTGGTTGTTGTCCTCCCTCTTTTTATAGTAAGGTTTATAAGATTCATAAGCTTCCTTTTCTAGATCTATCACTCTGTTGGATAGCTTCTGCCTCATCTTCAACATCCCTTAAAAATCCTGTGACCGCTCATCCTTAGGCTTAGTCAGTAATAAAGGTTTCTTACCTCTAAAATTTTTTTCTTCCGACTACACAGGATAATTTTCTATTCTCTCCATCTCAGCCTCTACCCTCTCAGCTTCTTCATAAGTTTTTGATAATGTAGGTTTGACTGATATCTTGGCAAACATGGCCAAGTCAGGCCCTAGAGCTGAAGTATAGTATTCAATTAGAGCTTTTTCAGATGGCTTATCAGCTGCAGTAAATTTTTTTAGGTAAGCAGCTAATCTTTGAGTGAAATTATGCACTTTTTCCTTCCTTTCTTTATTTAAAGCACATAACCCCTTCATTAAGGATGCATGTGTTTTCTAAACTGCATATTTACTTCTAAACATTCTCTCAAATGTGTTCCAATCTGTGATTGAATTTGTGGGAAGTGCAAAATACTAAGAGGCTGCTTTTCCTTTCAGAGTGTGGGGAAACAATCTACACACTACATATTCATGCTTCCCAGCTAGTAATCCTTCTATAGCCAGGTAAAAACTCTGTAAATGATCATCTACCAAAATTTCTTCACCTGGTTCAAACTTGGGTAACATTTTGTCAAAAGCTTGATGCAGATCATGCAAGGGAGGTGTGAAATTTAGACATGACCTAGCTCTCCAAGCAAGTGGTGGAGGTGGTTGGTTTTCATTTACATGAGCCTTGATTCTAAGTGGAGAATGAGGTGGTGACTAAATAGGGGTCCGACAAGGTGAACAGTAAGGTGAATCTAGGTCCAACTAATTCAAAGGTTGGTCAACTTCCTATAAGGCTGCTTCCACCAATTCTTCAAGATATTCTACCAACACTGATTCTTCTAATTTAGGGCGATATTTCTACTGATACTCTCTTCTAGGTAAGACAAAAATGATAGGTAATCCTCCAATCTTTTTCGCATATGCCCTAGTAATTCTTCGTAAAGCATCAACCACTTCGTTATTTACAGGATACAGATACCCTTTCTCTTTATCTTCAAGAGTGCATTTGTGAAACAAACTACTTTTAGAACTGTCACCGATGGAGTAATTTCAAGGAAATGAGTTTCCTTGGCCAGCCATGCACCGGTGGCCCTCCTTCTAGCACCAAAAACTATTGATGCCTGGAAAATCACAGGTAACAACAGTTAGGGATTCTCCCCAATAAACGTTCCCAACTAGCCCGTTAATGTTTGGTATGTGAAATCCGTCTAGTTTATGGTCCGGCTACTGTAGGTCAAGTAACAAATTAAAAGGTTTTACCGGTTACGGCCCGGTCCGCCGTATATATTTTTAGTTTTTTGTGTTTAAGTATGATGTGCAAGTGCCTATCTAAAAACGCAGATTGATAGAGATAACGAGGAGTGTCTCAATGTGATGCGCAGGTTCTTACCTCTCGTCTTAACTCTCTCGCATATAAATCACACACAGCAAGAAACTAAATTTAACTAACTAACCTATCCCTAGGGAGAAAAATTATCAATTGTCAATGAGTAATGTATTTCTGCGCATGCATTAAGAAAAATTACAGATAGCTATTACTTATTTCAAAACACATTAACATTAATAGAAATATGAACAACAAGATAGCTTATTGTTTATGACAACCTTCATTACTCATAGTGGAAATTTCACAGAATAAACTAGAGTGCATTCATAACATGAACAGAGATTCAATGAGTTAGAACGATCTCACAGTTAATGGACATAAGCTGAAAATGAAATAGTTCAAATTCAACTAATCCATAGCAAAGCATTTGAAACATTCCACCAAAATTTCTCCAGCAGAAACTTGTAATTCTTTATTGTAAAAGGAATTAGTTCTTCTTACAATATACTCTCACAAATGGCCTGCGAAAGAAGTCCTCCCCTTTACATCTAAACTCTCCTATATTTATACAAAAAAGCAAAACGTTTGGGTTGCCCCTCGATGACCTTTGGGGTTCCTCAACCTTTCAGTTCCAAAATTTTGTCTTGTAGTATGTGCTCATAATTTATACAATATGTTACATTTTAAATTGAAATTTAAGAGCACTTTATGAAGAGGGACCAACTTGGTCGCTGATGAACTTTTTCCAAGCCCGGGCCTCTGCTGCTATTGATCTGCTCAGTAATCTATTGGTCTTTTTGAGATCCTGTTAATCTCAGACCCTCACTTTCTTCTTCTATTTTCTTCCTTGCTACCTCCTCTGCGGCTCTCTTTCCTTCTTCTTCTTCATTCTTCAACCAACTCTCTATCATAAACATAGCATGTTCTTAGGCCATTAATCTTTTACCAAAATAACAAAAACTGTATCAAGTTATTTACGTCCTCCATATGCATTCCGTAAAAATAAACTATACACAATATTAATGCTTGAAAAGAAAAATGACAAGGTAAAGAAAATCCTGCAAGTTGTGCTTAAAACTAGGCTAAGTTCATTGTCTGTAACCAAAATCACAATCCTGATAGAAAAGATTCCTTATCTCAATCCGGGTCGCATATGAACTAACTTGAACTCCTCTGATAAAAGCATGAACCACATTGTTGCTACTGCTAATCTCCATAACACTAGACTCTGTACTATTCTCCTCATTGTGGAAAACTCTAACCAGGGAAAACCATGGTTTCGGAGAACAATAAAACCCAAACAACGAGGTCGCAGTGCAGTCGATGGGAAAACCCTTCATCGATGGAAAAAAAACTCTATCGGTGGGCGGAAGCACTAGCCATCGGGTGGATAGCTCACTAGACAACCGCAATGGTGTGTGACAAACAGACTACGGGTTCCGTGGATCATAAAATTGGTCTGTGTGGGAGACTCTTAATGCTAAGTATCGACGATTCAAAACTAAATGTTTCTGTAGTGTTGGCAACCAGAGAACTCAACATTTGAAAATTCTAATCATCGAAAGGATAGTCCAATTGACAGCCACAATGACGGACTCAGAAACAACCAAAAACCCATCGGCAATCAGAAGCTCTAAACACTATGCGTCGGTGACTCAAACCTCAACTCTTCTGCAGTGTTGGTGCTTCAAAGCTAAACGCTACCGTAGTGTCGGCAATCGTGAGCACTAAACACTGTATATAGTTATGCATCGACGATTAGAACTTAAAGACACAATATACTCTGCAGTGTCGATGATACAAACGTCAATCCCTCCAAAACAACAGCATCGTAGAAGACTAAACCTCTGACCGCTTGTCAAAAAACATTCCTATAGCGAAAATAAAAACAAAGTCATTGAAAATCAAAAGTTTTGAACAATAAAACTAGAAAGATACATGCCATGGATTCGGTGAGAAAAATAACTGTTTGTCAGAACGTTCTCTATTTGACCTCCAAAATGGCAGCGACATAGAAGACTAATGCCCCGATTCATTCATCAACAGACTTCTGACAGCGATAAAAAATCATTGAAAAATCAAAGTTAAGTTTTCAAATAAAACAAAAGGATTTTCGGCTAGGTGATGGAAATATTAGTCATTCAACCTCCGACACAGTGAAAACAATAGTCAACTCATCATCCGACCTCCAACAACGATAAATAAAATCATCAAAAATCAGACCTTAAGATTTGAACAATAAAACAAAAAATCCATAGTCTTTATGCATTGGCTAGATAATGGTAGTGCTAGATTATTCAAATCTTGAAACAATTGGCCTTACTTCTCAGTTCAAAAGATAAAAATTTATAGCAGATGAAAGAGAGGTTTCAGGAAACCAAACAATCCCAGGAAAGATAAAATCAAAAGGAGGGTCCAAAATTTGAAAAAAATGGGAAAAAAGTTGCAACTGCAACACCTTATCCATCCAGCTCCATTTTTATCTTGCTTTTTAACTCTTCATATTATCTTCCTTCCCCTCCTCTTTCTTCCCTCCTTCCCAACATGAAGGGGGTATACTCCATCCTATCTGGTTCTATGCACATAACCCCTTTTCCTACAAATAACATTTTTATCCATATGGGGATTTGTGCTAGAATCCTCTGTCTAGGGCTTGTTTCAAATTTATCCCTTGAGAAATCAAAGGATTTATGGTATAATATATAAAATTCAATAACATATCCCTCTTTAACCTTGTAAAACTAGAAATCTATCACCCTATTCTACTTATTATCAAGATTAAATAGTTATTATAACTTTTATTGATCACAAATAACTACTTATGGACTCCTCCAAACAACATTAAACACTACTTGTATTTTCAACCATTCAACCAACAAACAAGGAAATTTAGAGAAACAAATTTCATATTCATTTGCATAAATGTAGCTCTGTAGCCAGAATTGCATATCAATGTCCAAATTCTAGGTCTCCTTTTGTGTGAGTTCTTCCTCTTTTTGCATAAACCAATCTTGAAAGTATTCTGTCATTGGTTTCCAACTCATTCTAGGCAACCCTAACCTATTTAGGTCTCGATAATGGAACCAATTGTTGGATTAGCTTTAGACCCAGGGTTCTAAACTAAGGTATCGACAATAAGGCTATGAGAATTGGTATTTTTAGCATCCAAAAAGGATATAGTCTCCCTCGAGACACTCATAGGAATTACAAAGATTAGAAGTAGGAAAGGGGGTTGCATAAATTCATCATTCATATTCAACATCTTAAATACACAACATAATCTATATATAATTCATGCGAAGTAAAAAACCATACATAGAAAATGGGATAACAAGTTGTTCATCTTTCATTAATTATATCATAATTCTCATTACATTCATATACTCAAAAGTGGGGATTAACATCAACCTAATATAGTTCCATTTCTTTCATTTTTATACAAAATTGAGATAGTTATGTCTCTTTTCAATTATATTTTAACAATTCTATTTGGGTACAAAACACATAATTAACAAAATAGTGCAGTGCGCTTCTTTACAATGTCACATAAAACTATTAAAAAAACTTATGTCACTACATTTCCAACACGCTATAACTGTCTTCCTTGAAAATAATTGGTTAATTGGTGATTATGAAGACCATCCTAGACCAAAATATGACTCCCTACCTCAAAAGTATCATCTCACAATTTATCTCCTTTCTGCCCAAATCCATAGTGTTCGAATTGAACTCCAGAATCAAGAATCAAATGATTTGTAGAAGGAAGAATAGTTTGAAATTTTTTATTATTATCGGTCGATGATAATGACTTCAACAATTGATCCCTAAATTGAGCCACCTCACCAAGAGGCAAGGGTTTCTCCTCGTCTCTTACCTCGACTTGATCACATATACCTTATTCTCGCTTTGTTTTTTTATGGGGACTTCTAGATCCAATGGGGACAAATTTACTATTTCCATCTGCTTCTTTATCTAGAATTTCTTTTTGGATTGCCAATCGAATCTGATAGCTCTATATTCCCACACATGACTGGTCTCCCAAAAATTTGAGCATCAAAATGGAAGTCCCCAATAATTAAGCGTTTTCACCAAAAAACATCTCCTCACATGATTTCTATATTTGTGCATAACTTGCCATGAATGTTAACTTCTACTAAAACCATGGTTAGGAATTTAGAATTTTTGTCTTGGTAATTATCTTCTAGTTCTAAATATATAAATATGGTTTCATATAGTACTTATAGCCTCTTCTGAATAGAACTTAAGTGGAAGGACAAGTAGTAGAACTCATAGGTGTTGTATGTTCCCAAGTTCATTATATAAAAACAAACTCAAAGGCCCCCACAACCACAAATACTTGAGAATTGTATCCACATCTACATTAACTCTTAAAATTAAACAAATATAAAATACTAGAAGTAGATGGAATATTGAGATGTAGCCAAGGATCCTTCACCATCCCTCTTCCGTCCAACATTGTGTGATTCTCTTTTCACCATTTTCCCTAAGAATCTACATGTCGTAGATTTCCCTACTAAATACTCAACCATGTTCAGTCCCACATCAAGAACCAATCCCATATTTTCCCTCTCCGAATTTATTCTAATACACTTCCTCACACTACCAACTCTCCCATTTACTACTATACTCTAGAATACCTAGCTTTCACTAAAATGTTACACTCCTAGCTAGTGGGGTTGTATGATGAACCTCCTTCAATAACAATGAGAATGCACGATATAAAAGAAATAATGGATCACAAAAGAGATTTTATGAATTGCACGCCACTTCGAGGGGGAACCTCCTTTGAGAAATCTCAATACAAATTAACTCTTTGATGCCTTCATTATCCTCAACACATACTTATATACTAAGTCTAATATAAACAACTATTACTCCCCATGAATGTGGGATAATGCAACATATTAACTAGATGACTTAACAACTATTACTTACTCCCTATGAATGTGGGATAATACAACATACTAATGGGAAGACTTACAAATAATATGCGTTTGATAAAATATACTAACAAAATATAGAGGGTTTACACGGATTCTGAACATCCCCTCCCTCTTAGAAAATATTTGTCCTCAAAGCTTTAGATGTGGAAATTGCCGCTGAATTGAAAGGAGCGGTTTCCATGTACCATCCTCTGGTTGCATACTGTGCCACTGAATTAAGACCTACGTGATGGACCGAGAGCAAAGCTGACAAGTGTGCTTATTGATGATAGTCTCCAGTTCCAAAATGATGGATCCTTCCTTATCTACTTCTGTTAAAACAATTTTTGCTCTGATGTTGGTTCCAATCACTTTCTTGAGATAAGAGAAATGAAAGACTGGGTGAATGCGAGAAGAAGGAGGAAGTTCCAATTTATAAGAAACAAACCCAATCTTCTGAATAAATTTATATGATAGAACTTTGGATCCAACTTGATGCAGGAGCATCATGGCGTGCCAACAATGTGATGAGGCGGTCACATGTTGTGGCATATTTTTGGTTGTTTTGTTGATTCATAGTTTGTTAGTGCCGATAGGAATGATGGCGAATCATGACTCCCTGCGAGGAGATTAAGCTGCAAGTTGTTTATTGTGATAGGGACATTTTCATCATGCTTTGTGGTTGCTTTTTTTCCATTACAATACCACTTGAGGTGGGAGTAACAGTTTAGATTAAATAGGTAGATTAGAGAAGTATGACGGGATTCTATTCTTCAGGGTTAGAATTCCAATTTGCAGAGAGAAGGTCAGACTTGCCTTTGGTTCCACTTGTAAATTTTTTGAAAAGACTGAAGAAGGAGAGCCAATTTGTGTGTTTGTTCTGTTGCTTAATAGAAGGATTAGTTGTGTGTTTGTAGTGTTATTAGTCTACAAGCATGTGTTGTTTTGAACTCTGTATCTGTGCAGAGCTGACTTCGACGGTTTTCTAAACATCTGTGTATTTTTGTGAAATTGTTGTGTTAACAACCCTACTTAGCAGAGGCTCGAAAAGATCATAGTGAAGAAGAGGTAATGGCCGTTTGTAATACTTTGGTTAAAATTTTATGGTATGAAAGTATGGCAAGAGGTGAAAAACGATGAGTTATCAAAGGTTCTAACGGTGCGAAGTGAAAAGATGAAGATCAACGGCCTGTATTATGTCCGCTCTCTAAAAGATGCAAGAAGGATAAATACATGCGGGTGTTCGATGTAGCATAGAGATCAACAGTTGTCAGTCCAGCTTGATGAGATCTATGGTCTTTGTGGTCTCCGCCTTGTGAACCTGCATGTTTGTTAAAACAAAGGAACCCAGCGGAATTGAGTACATATCACTTGATCTGACAGCGGGGAAATAAAGACGAATTACATCGACGATCATGGATGAATCCGGAACGAGAACTTTCACATTTGATAAGACAAGGACGCTCAACGGAATTAGGTACGTGTCACTTGATCCGATGGCTGAAAAATAAAGGTGAAATAGATCAACGGTCACTGATGGATCCGGAGCAGGAAGTTGCGTGGTAGTTGGAGGTAAAGGGCGGTAGTGGAATAGAAACTACTGTACACGTGGTCGATCGTGGTTCCTTCTGGAGGCAAAAGCGGTTTGGTGGAAACCGCCAAAGGGAGCCTCCGAAGTGGGGTCCTATAAAATCAAGGTTGACTTGTTCAATGATTATTTTATTGGCGTTGGACGATTGAAAAATACCTGTGTGCTCGTCAACCTTCAACTGTCAATTTCAAACACACGCAGCCACTGTAACAGGTAAGGATCAAACGCCCATAATTCGTCCATCTAATTACCATTATCAACTGAATTATGGACCGAGGAAAGGAATTACAGGGGTCTGGTTGTATTTTAGATGACAGGGAAGACTATCTGGTTGATAGAGACAGAGGAGTGTGTGACCCTTTCCTATCCATAGGAAGTGTATCAGTCAGTAAAGAAAGGTTTTGGAATTATAATTCACAGGGCAATGATGTCTTAAACGTCTGTAAATCCTTTTTATATTATTTTGCTGTCGAACAAACTCTGCATTTCCCCGAGTTCGCAGAATGGTGCACGGTTAATTATTCCCCTTCTCAGAGAGTCATTGTGAGTTAGTCTACATCTTGAATACTCTGTAAAATTAATGCCAAAGTCGTCTGTGAAAACCTGAACTTGCCCGATAGTTACCCTGACAGTCGTGAACCTATAAATGAGTCCATTCTTACTGAATTGTACAAAAGTTGTGGAACTGAAGTTCGTTGCAAATTCCTGTCCAGCATTTTGAAAGAGGGTCAGTCATTAGATGGTCTTTTCCTGCCTTACCATGTTCATATTTTCAAAGATGAAGTTCAGTTAGTGATATCCTTGGTCTATCAAATCTTGGGTCTTGACGATGATTGTCATGTAAATGAAGTCATCCTTGGTTTTTTGTTAAAAATAAGTTCATTAGGTTCTGAGTCTCAGTCGGTTCCTGTATTCAGTCTAGATGAGTACTTGGCAGAAACAATACATCTTCAATTAAGTGAATTCCCAAAGGTCAGGTTCTTTAAATTTCAAACTTACTTGTTGAACATGTTGTTGTGTTCAAACGTCAATGAATTACAGTTTTTGAATACCATCTTCTCTTCGGATTTGCCTAAGCAAATCGACATGTTTGAATTTTCCAATTCAATCATGTCAGAAATTTACAAGATGTTATTTGATGAGGTGTTACCTCGGGTCTTAGAAGAGATGAAATGCATGATGCAGTCCTCACCTGAGGACCGTGTTGGAGATTGGTTTCTATATAAGGATTCTATTGTTTTGAGGATATATGGATTTACTGGGGAACCGTATAAGTTACCTGCTTTCCTTACTCCCAGAGTTTTTGCATTAGAGTTCATGAGGAAAATATTGCATTCAGAGGAAGAACATTTTGGGGCCTTTAAGAAATATTTAAATATTAAATTCCCGCTTAAAGTTGGTTCTTTCATTTTCAAAAATAAAGGTGTCCTGGTGTTCATAGAGAAATTGTTGGAGAATATGGAATTCCAAAAAGAGTCAAGGGTAAATTATGATCCCCATCATATAATTTCCCTAAGAAAGTAGGCAAACAAAAACAAGTCGTTTGACCACCAGTTTATTGAAGGTTTGAATGAAATAGCCAATCTGTTGCAGTTTATGGAGACTCCAAGGTCTGATGAAGATGTAAATACTTTACCATTTGTAGTATCCCAAGTAACAGAGAGTCCTAATATTGTAATTAAAAGAAGTCTTTCTGAGGTCGAAAGCATGGAAGTGGATGAATATGGGTCACACAAAAAAGCCAAACTGTTTCAAGTTGGTGGAGTTTTAAGTGAAGAGATTTCTGATGATTTCAAGAGGGTTGCTTTAGTCCCAACAAAATCTGTACAAGTAAATCAATTTTATTTTAAAAGTGTAGATAGTTCAGAATCAAGTCCAATTTTAAAATCCAAAGAGGAACTCATGGCCAATTATGTGGAAAAACGAAAGCAGTTTCTAGAAGAGACGAGGAGTTTACTTCCGCGGGTAAGAAGTTTAAACAATCCAAAAACTTCTTTGGTTTCTGCCAGAGATGTAGAAAGAAATACCTTCAAATTGGCCATGGTGAATGATAAAAATATGTCAGAGATGGAAATAAGGTTGGACAAGATTAGCGTACCTGACAAAATTCAGCTACACAAACAAACAAGTGACATTATTTATTCAGATATGTTACAAGCTATGGTGAGAATCAATAAACTACAAATTTTGGTAAATAAGTTAGAGGTTCAGGTAAAACATGAAAAAATTGAAAATAAGGCCAATGCCATTCAGATTAAGAAGCTACAAGCAGATATTATCAGTTCAGGGAGTGAAAGAGATAACACCCAAGCAATCAGAAGAATGCTGGAAGAAAAGGACAATGCCCTCCAAGTTTTGAAGAAAAAGTTGAAGATCCCAAGCACTGAGCATGTTCAATCATCCGAATTATTGGCATTGCAAGAAGAGAAAGATAAGATCCACCAGGAGATGATGGAACATAAAGGAAGAGCTGTTAAATTACAAGAGGAAAAAGACAAGTTGGAAACTGAATGGAATGAACTGATATCTCAAATCTCCTTGCTAAAAAAGGACCAAATTGATGAAAAGGAGATCATGGAAGAATTGATGAGTCAGACTCCCATTGATGAGGACCTGTCTATTGTAAATATTGAGAAACCATTAAATGATTTTTCTGCAGATGATTTGTTAGTACCTATGTCCCAAGTAAGCCTAAAGGATGAAGAAATAAAAGAGTTAAAGGTAGAAAATGAAAAGATCAAGTCTGAGTTAGCCAAAGTAAGTGAGAATAAAAATAGAATATTGCAAGACATAAATCAGCTGCAAAAGAAATTCAATGAACTGAAAGAAAGAAACATTGGGAAGGGCCCTCTCCAGGGGGTGAAGCATATCATTTGGGACACCTTATCTGTAGAAATTACTAAATTCAAGCATTATTTGAACTTTATTGATGATCAAAGCACATTGATAAATTTGGCCAATCAGAGACTAAATCTAGTAAATGAAAACATGGAGAGGAAACCCCTTGCAACAGCCCAGAATGCATTGAATTTTTTAAATTCATTAACATATCAAAAGTTGCATGATATAGGAGTAAAGGATAGAATAGCAATGGTGCTATGGGATAAAAAGTTTATCCACAAACATCAGTTAATGAAGATGGTCCAGGACAAAACAGATGAAATGATTTCACAAGTTAATGGTTTCAAACAGGCTTTCAAGGAACTATTTGAGGACGGCCTGCCTTCCTTTTGGGACGAGGAGGGTCAAATGTTTTCGCAAGAACACTATCACAGCCTGTTAGTTCAAAGCCGCATGGACCATTCCAAATTTGATGATTTATAAAAAGGTTTGACAGGGAAAGTTATAGTGGATAAGCTGACAGAGGACTTTGAAATATTACAAAAATTCCTGATTATCCGGGGAGGATTG
The DNA here is from genome assembly GCA_001517045.1 of Pseudotsuga menziesii. Lineage (NCBI taxonomy): Eukaryota > Viridiplantae > Streptophyta > Pinopsida > Pinales > Pinaceae > Pseudotsuga > Pseudotsuga menziesii. Next base: position 719,547 of record LPNX010426855.1, on the reverse strand, counting down.
CCAAAAGTATCATATGAATACTACATGGAGCTGGAGGTGTCAATTCAAGAGATGATGGAATATGATATTCCAAGCGCAGAGCGGTGGAAAGCTATAGAGAGATTCGGGAAAACGAAGTACATCCTTCACTCATAAAGACAGGTGTTGCGTGCTGAGGAGCTGCTTGGACGAGGACATGTTATCAAGTTGATTTTAACTTAATGATATGTTAGGATCGAAGTTGTATTTTATTCCTAGGAGTTAGGAATTTAGTTACAAGACTTTGATTAAGCCGGTTATTCAGTTATGAATCCTCTTGGAAGATGAATCAAATTTATGTATATAATTATATCTATTTTATTTGATGGGGGTTGGAACCCATCTTGTTGTTGACTGATTTTGAAGACATATTATTTTTGAATAACAGAGTGAATGCATAAGAGTTATCAGAGATTCCTGTGTCATTGATATTACAGTCCGTATTTCTTTCTTATGTGATTGTGTTTTCCCAGTGTAACACTTCATTCCATTTTTCTTCATATCTGAAACATAGTGTTGGATGGTTAGAATTCATAATGTTTATGCTCTGATCATCATTTTGGATATTTTATACATTCTTCTACTAAAGTTAATATAGAACTCATCTTTGATGCTCTATATTAATGGGCTATTCATTGTCTCTTCTGTCTCACCTGCACTAAATGAATGACTGTGATGAAATGGTTACCTTGCCTTTGATAAATATGATGTATATGTCTTTGTGATATTTTTATTTATATGTGACCCCATGCCCAATGGTTATATGTTGTTTCAACCATCAATAGAAATCTTTGAATGTTGATTTATATCTGGTCTTGTTAAATCTGTATTGAGAGATCCCTCTCTGGAAGAAAAACCAGTTTCTTTCTAAAGTGGTTTTGCTGTTACCTTGGGATTTACCTTTCACAACCTTGGGTACATTCTGAGTGCTAACATGTTGATTCACGCGTTAAGTTTTTTCTTGAATAGTTGAAATAGGACGTATATGCATGCATATAAGTGTTAGGATAATGAATCTTGAAGATTGCAGGTTGGATTGATCGATTCTCTGATCAATCAATGCGGCATGCATATTTTCTACCCTTAACAAGTTTTGCAGAGAATGAACAGTGGGGATTGAGTCCGTAGACAAATATCTGAAGGTCCAGGAGAGATCTGCAATGGAAGTTGTGAGGGAGATAATGGATCTACAAAGATCTATGATATCCACATCAAGGAGCAAATCGATGCTTGTGGAGAAGGCCGCACATATCGGACGGTTGTACAATATGCGGGAGAAGAATTGTGGGAGACAAGTTACGGGGGAACATCTTGGAAATTTGACATCCCGCATCCTGCAAATCGCATGTGGAAATCCTGTTGCAGAAAGAAAGTTGTGGAAAATTTGTTGCGGGAAATAAAGTTGCGGGGAGGTAATTTTAGTGTAGAATTTGGTTGAGGGCTAAATTTGGTAATAATCCTAAGTGCAGGAAGCACCAGATCCTAGAGGTGCTGATTGGGATGGCTGTGGTTGACCCCACCTGCACCAATTTTGGCATCAACGCAAGGAGAAGCTCATGTGAGAGAGAAGTGTAGTAGTAGAATCCTGGAAGGAGCAAAGAAGAGTGCTGAAGAGGTTCTAGATAGAGAACCAGTGTTACCAAAATACCAAGTACAGAGAAGGGGCTTGGTGAGGCAAGTTGTAGCAGTGTGAAAGAGAATTGTTATTGCAGAGGCTTAGTGCAAGAGGACAGTTGCATGCATAGGGAGAGCAAGAGGTCATGAAAGAGGTTGACCAGCAGTGAACATAGAAGTTATGGAGGAAATGAGGGAGCTATGAGCATGTCTGTAAGCCATGGGGACAGATAGACGAAGAGACCCACAAGTAGGGGATATAAGTGAACCTAAGGATGAAGAGAAAAGAGAAGAAGCTGCACCTATGCAGGAGACACCTAAGATAAGGTATTTTAGATCGATTCTAGGAGAAACTTCAAGGCTGAAACCTGAGTTATCTACCTATGATGGAAGTCTCATTGACTAGATTAGTGAGATGGATAAGTACTTTGAGTACGATGAGATTGAAGAAAACAAGAGAGTCGGATTGGTTGTGACAAGGTTGAAAGGGAATGCATCCTTGTGGTGGGATAGTGTGCAAGAAGAAATAAGGAGGAAGAATAAGTCATTGATAAAGATCTAAGATAGGATGGTAGCAAATATGAGGGCTAAGTTATTTCCCAAATATTACCAATTAATTATGTATAAATAGGTACAAAACCTTAGACAAACATTGTTAACAGTGAGAGCATACACTGAAGATTTTTACAAAGTAAACTTAAGGGTAGGATATGTGGAAGAGTCAGCAGAAAAGGCTGCTAGATATTTCAATGGTCTAAGGATGGATATCCAAGAAGATATCAGCATGATATCACCTAGAACAATGGAGGAGGCATATCAATGTGCCTTAAGGGCAGTAGAAAATATAGTGAGGAATAAGAGCTTCAACAGAGGTCGAGCTTCAACCAGAGGAAGAGGACAAGCAACTAGAAGAGGAATATTTGGAGCATAGAGGGGAGAGTCCAGTAACTCTAACCAACAAGAGCAGCATGGTAGAGTAGGTGAATCTAGAAGAAGATGACCTTACCAAGGAGGTAGAGGTAGAGAAAGAGGCAAAGGAGCTGTCTATAGGTGCTACAAATGCAACCATGTGGGGCATAAATCATTTGAATGTTCAGGGAAGGAAGACATAGGATAGAGTGGAGCATATGTAGCTCAGAATGAGAAACAACAAGAACAATCGACAGAGGTGGAAGTTTTTCTAGAGATAGGAGAGGCTTTGATGATGAATAAGGTCTTGTTGAAACCTAAGAAGGAGAAAGAAGAGCCTGCTAAAAGAAAATCTTTATTCAGGACCAAGTGTAAAGTCCAAGGGAAGTGCTGTAAGATGGTGACTGATAGTGGGAGCACAAAAAATCTTGTTTCCACGGAGATGGTGGAGAAGTTAAGTTTAAAGGGGACCAAGCATCCTGTTCCATACAAAGTATCTTGGTTACATAAAGGGCATCAAATCCTCGTAAGTGAGCAGTGTGAATTTGATTTCCAAATAGGTCCATATAAGGGCAAGATTTTGTGCGATGTTATTCCCATGGATGCTTGTCATATATTGTTAGGAATACCATGGAAATTTGATAAGAAAGTGATTCATGATGGTAGGAGTAATTGTCATAGTTTTGAGTAGAATGGGATAAGACATGTACTTCACCCCTTAGAAGAAGGCAGTACAGTAGGACAGTTAGCACCTAAAGTCCTAATGTTTTCAGGAAAAGAATATTTGCAACAGATTGAGAAGGAAGAGTTGAACTATGTTGTGGTATGAAAACCAAGAGCAATGGCAATGAAGAATAACATGACAGATCTACCTAAGGAGATTCAAGATATGTTCAGTGAGTTTAGTGACATCATGGTGGATGATTTACCCAATGAGTTACCACCAAGGAGGGATATAAGCCATCATATTGATTTTATTCTAGGAGCTAGTTTACCAAACAAGGAAACGTATAGGTTGACACCTCAAGAGAATGAAGAAGTGAGGAGATAGGTCCAAGGATTCTTGGACAAAGTATTGGTCAAGAAGAGTCTAAGTCCATGTGTAGTACCAACAGTACTGACACCAAAGAAGGATGGTGAGTGGAGGATGTGTACTGAATCCAAAGCAATTAACAAGATTACTATCAAATATAGGTTTCCATTACCAAGGATGGATGACCTGATGGATTACCTAAAAGGGGAAACATGATTTTCAAAAATGGCTTTGAAGAGTGGGTATCATCAGATCAGAATTAGAGAAGGAAATGAGTGGAAGAAAACCTTTAAGACAAATGATGGGTTTTATGAGTGGTTGGTCATGCCATTTGGATTGTCTAATGCACCAAGCACTTTTATGAGATTGATGAATGAAGTATTGAGATATTTCATAGATAAGTTGTGATATTTTACCTTGATGATATTTTTGTTTTCATCCAAACAAAAGAAGAGCATCTGAAGCATCTGTGACATGTTTTAGAGAGGCTGCAACAGGAAACGTTGCTGGTAAATGTGAAGAAGTGTAAATTTATGAAGCCAAAGCTAGTATATTTAGGTTTTGTTATCTCAAGAGATGGGTTGAAGATGGATCTAGAAAAGATGAAAGAAATCATTGATTGGCCTTCACTTTGGAACATATTTGAGGCAAGAAGTTTTCATGGATTGGAAAGTTTTTATAGGAAATTTATAAAGAATTTCAGTGGTATTTGTGCATTTATTAACGAGAAAATTAAGAAGGATAGAAAACCATTTCAATGGACAATAGAGGATGAAACGAGTTTTCAGTTCTTGAAGAATATCATTGAACAACCAATACTGAAGTTACCAAACTTCAAACACCCTTTCCAAGTAAAGTGTGACACCAGTGGAGTAGCAATCGGAGCTGTGCTCAGTTAGGAGGACATGCCTATAGCGTATTTTAATGAGACGTTGAATGATGCAAAGCATAAGTCTTCATATTATGACAAGGAGTGCTATTGTTCAAGCAATGAAGCATTGGAGACATTATTTGATGCCTAGAGAATTTGTGTTATATTCTGATAACCATGCATTGCAGTACATTATGCAGCAACCTAAGTTGAACCTGAAACATGTCAAGTGGGTTGAGTTATTATAGAGCTTTACCTTTGTGGAAGTGATAAAACCTTTGGATAGTTAGGTCATTTATATTTTTGGCCAAGGATGAGGTCTAAAGTTGAGTTTGTAATAAAATGTAGAGTATGCCAGCATGATAAAGGAAGAAGCTAGAACATAGGGTTGTATACACCATTTCCTTTTCCAACTAGGCCTTGGGATTATGTGAGTATGGACTTCATTCTGGGTTTACCAAGAAATCAGAGGGGACATTATTCTATCTTCATAGTTGTTGATAGATTCACTAATATGGTACATTTCATTCCATGCTACAAGACTAGTGATGCTACACACATTGCTAACTTTTCAATGAAGTTATGAAGATACATGGTTTACCTAAAATCCTTATATTAGATAGAGATGTGAAGTTCACAGGTCATTTCTAGAGGAACTTGTGGAAGAAGTTGGGTCCTAGAATGAACTTCAGTTCATCATATCACCCATAGTATTATGGATAGAAAGAAGTAGTTAATAGGAGTCTAGGGAACCTATTGAGAAGTATGATTGGAGAGAGCCTAAAATAGTGGGACAAAGTATCAGCTCAAGCTGAGTTTTCCTATAATGATTCACCAAATAGAAGTATAGGGATGAGTCCATTTCAAATTATGTATGGAATGCATCCAAGAGGAGTGTGTGAACTTTGTGACTTAGTTTGATTGGAGAAAATGAGTGTTTATGGATAAGAGTTTGTAACGAGGATCAATGAACTACAGGAGCAAGTGAAACAAAGGTTACAATAGAGTAACACTAGTTAGAAGGCCAGAGTAGATTCCAAAAGGAGGGATAAGAACTATGAAGTAGGAGATTTGGTATTAGCATACCTAAAGAGAGACAGATTTCTGAAGGGAGAGTGTAACAAGCTGAAGATGAAGAAGATTGGCCCCTGCAGGATACTTAGAAAATTCTCAGCAAATGCTTATTAGTTAGAGATTCTTACCGGAGTGGGTATTTCACCAATATTTAATGTTGCAGATCTATATCCTTATGTAGCAGGTGATACTAGAACCTTTGCAGAAGGTGAACATCCTATTAAAGACCTACAATGTGTGGGGCAGATGCTTGTGGCACTGCCATTGGAAATTGAAGCCATTCTGGACACTAAAGTGGTAAAGAGTACGAGGAAGAAAGACTATCTGGAGTATTTGGTCAAATGGAAGAAGCGGCCAATAGAGGATTCCACTTGGACGAGTGCTGCAGAGTTGGAATCCAAGGGTTTCAATGTAGCTGATTGTTGGAGGTGCTAGTCGGTGAGCCGAATAGACTAGTGAACCGACTAATCGTATATTAGGTCGGCCTCCAAAGGTCGTGTTGTTTGACCAAACCAACAAGTAGTTACTCATAATTGTTTTGTAATCTTATATAACAGGTTGTTGAGCCAAATAAGAACTTGGTTCAGTTGTATGTATGTATGGACCCTCATGTGATTAACTAATATATCTGTTATTCTACCATCTATTTATTTCTCTTGTATCTATATAATTATATGCATCTATCTATGTATTATTGGTAACCTTATGTGATCTGTGTGATTACAACATTGGTTCCATTTCCAGTAGTACATATACAGATGACATGACCATACGTAAATTATATCAGAGAAAGAGATAAAGAATTGGTGGGAGCATAAGATCGCAAATTATTTACAAAATTACGCGAGAAGAAACAAATTAACCATTGCTCAGGTGAAGGAGAAATTATTCACCGAAACCCATGAGAAATTTGTAGAATCGGTGCCCCAGTTGTTGAAAAAAATAGTAGATGAAGCTGAAAGCAACAAAATACCAATAATTAGTTAAGAAACAGATCCAAGGAGGAATAGAAAACCTGTCGAAGTGGTTTGAGAAAATTGCAGATGAATTCTGTCAAGAACAAGCAGTAGAGGAGAGAGTTTTAGTTGAAAGTATTGAAAAAAGATTCTATACTGACTTTACTGAGCAATTTCTTTGTTTGCTACTGACCCTACTGTTTAAATTTCTAATCAATAGAGGAGTAGGTCATATAGTTGAACCTCGACCATCAGTCATCGAACCTCCTAGAAACAGTAACTGGGCATGAAAACAGAAGGCGTGGGAAAAATTTATTGTAGAAGGGGAGTGGGAGTACTTCCTGAACAAATAGACTAAACTATCCGAGCTTACTAAAGAGTTGGGTAGGATATGGGGGGGTAGCTGGCCATGTGTTGGGGAAGAGTAAAAGGATTCTAGTCGACCTGAGCAAATACCACCACCAACAATGAAAAGTTGACCTAAAAAGGAAATTGAGCGGATAGTGACTCACAAAGGTACACTAGACCTATCGAAGATAGAAAGGGAGAAGAGACATAAAAGAAGGGAAGAGATACGAGAGCAAGCTATAGCACTCCAAAGAAGAATGGTTTCCAGGGTGACAGAGCAAGAGGAAAATCCTCTGCAGTCGGGTCATGACCGAGAGGAAGAAGGCGTAGATGAAGAGGTGTCACCAATGGAGGAAGATTTGTGGATAGAGCAGTGAGAAGCTCTCCAACTAAAATTACCCATGGAGGTAAGACCTCTGTCTCTGATAAATTCAAGTACCTAAATGCAGGCCATTGTCGAAGAGGACCTGAGAATAGCAACTGGTGATTTTGGTATATGGATCCTGTAGCAAGGATTTCTCCTTGCTACAGGGGCATGAATGGCTCCCTTTTGTCTATAGGACAGAAGGGTAGGTTCCTACATGTGGAAAATACAGAAATAAAATGGAATGGACAGAAAGAAAAGAGCAATAAAGAAAAATGCCCATGAGCCCCTCTGCAAACAAGGTTAGGGCTTCGCCTTAGCTACCTACAAACAACTATTAAGAAAAAATGAACCTGCAAAACATGTTAAATATCAAACCTGCAAACAAATAATGGTCAAAAAACAACTAAGCTATCAAATAAAAATGCATAGACAAAACAAGATTATACCTCTCCTTTGGTGAAATAATGGTCAAAAAACAACTAAGCTATCAAATAAAAATGCATAGACAAAACAAGATTATACCTCTCCTTTGGTGAAATGGGCCACCATGCCCTGGATGGAAGGAAGCACCTCTTTATCTCACTCAGCAATGGAGGAGGAGCTACGGCTCAATGGGGAATGTGAGTGGAAGAGAGGGGGATGTGTGTGGCTTGAGAGGCAAAGAGGTCTCAAGGCATCCACAGGAAGCATAATAGTATGCAAGGGAGAACTATTTTGAGAGTGACCCCCCCACCCTCCTTTTATAGCTTTCTTTTGGGGTTTTAGGGTTTTAAGCCCTTGGTCCAGGCTTTAGCCCCTTTTTTGGGCTTTTAGCCCTTTCCACCCTAACTTTAGCTCCTTTTTGGGTTTTAGGCTCCTTTGAGGGGTTTTAGCCCTTAGGAGAGTTGTTTAGGCTCCTTTTTGGGGTTTTAAATCCCTTTTCTTCATACTTAAGCCTTTTTTAGGGTGTGGGGGTCTAATGGGGTGTTACGAGGGTTGATCATGGGTGTCCTTGGGTGGTGTAGTCCATGTAGAGCTGAGTGAGGGATTTTTTGGGTTAACATATTACCCCCTGATGTGTGAGGGAAGGAGCTCATCATATGGTCGACGGACATCATAGGATTTGCTGCATAGAGGTGGTGCTTCCGGGGCTGGGGCATGGTGGATTTTGGTTTTTGTATTAATATGGTTCCCATAAATGGGTGAGATACAAATAATGTGTGACATGCATATGGACGAGGCGAGCATCCCCATGCTCGTGACAATGTCAAAAGAATAATTTGATCTATGCTCTAAAATACAAGAGTTGATCATATACAACTGATGATACAATAATGGTTGCCTCAATGTGAGGCTGAATACAATACTGATATGAAGAATTGGTACATTGGACCCGTGGCCTTCTCATGGAATGCTATATCTTCATGACTGATGGCTTGCTAGATCTGGAACGGTACATAGCTGTATGGACTCGTTGATTGAGAGTCAGAGTCTCTATGGTACAAGTATGCTGCATCAATCAAAAATCTATATAGAAGCACTATTGGGGATTTTGAACACTGTATCCAATGCAACCTAGAAATCGCAAGGGAAAAAACCTATTTAGATCCCTTGAATAGACTCATCAATGTGCTAGAGTTAGGTGAAATCCGGGGTCTTTGACCAAGTACTGTGTAGACCAAACCCTATACAAATCTCAACGGTGCAATGATGTAGTTGGATTCGAGCATGTGAGAAACAACCATCCCAAGAGGCACTAAGGACTCCTCTCAAGTGGTCCAAGGAACCCATTAATAAGGTTAATCAAACTAGGATATAGGGACCTCTGGGTCTATCCTCTGGAATATATGTGTTGTCTTTGACAGGGGGAGACATTCCCCTAGTCAAGGCAATGATGTTTCCTTGAACAGGAGTGCGAGGGAGATAACCGACAGGTGTGAGACAATCTACGGACTGACCCACTGAATGGCGGGGGTGGAAGGGAAAGCGTTGAACAAGGGCATGGGAGTGTAGTAGACTCAAACTTCCTTTGTTAAGAGTATGATGGTAGGGTAGACCAAGTAGCAATTGAAACTGACTCATGGGAATGGGATCATAGCTATAATACCAGGAATTTCACTGCAAATGGGAAATACTTGGAGTAGGTAAACACTTTTGATATTGATGGGATCCAAGGAAGACACATTGCAGAGTACTCTGAACAAAGGCGACCTAAAGGGGGAATGCTGCTAAACTATTTTCTATGGGGTGGTGTCTAGGGCCACTGTTATGGTATGATTTCGTGGATTTTTGGTGAGCCCAAGAAATTAAATGCTCGGTGGTGCTTTCAATTTTAGAGAGTTTTAAAGCATGAAGAAGATTCTAGTGGGGGATCTTTTTCATTGGTAGTCTCTTGTGCCTAAAAAAGGATAAAATTATACATAGGAGAGCTTGCCCATCCTGTAGGGGATGAGAGACTTCTTTACCATTGGTAGTCCAATCAGGCCGAAAAAGGTTAAACTTATACTGACTGGGCGGTCATTCAGATACTTTTACGAGCATAAATGAAACCAAGTTTTCTCAACAATATTTTCTTGATAAGAAGGGTGGAAAAGAGCTTAACAACAACCCATGGTGAGCTTTTTCGTAAAGTGCGGCCCCTCTGCTCGAGAAAGCATAAAAGTATGCAGAGGGGAATGGTCTTGGCTTGAGTGTGCCAAGGAGGTCCTTTTCATTTGATGGTCTACATGGTCTGCAAAAGGAGACAAACAATACAATGTAGACGCCCTTTCCTATCCTTTATCAAGTGGGAAAGGAAGCAGCTGCACTCGACTATCTTTTCATTGTTTTTAGGAGCCAGAAAATAGATTAAATGAAACTCCAGTATGGTCAACCGATTGCAGTGGCACAGACGGTGACCCATGTTGGGATGGTGGAGAGTGGTCCAAAGGTCATCAACGTAGTATGGACAGAGCAGAAGGCTCTCAAACATACCAATACATGCACGGGATAGATCGCGACAGAGGCTCGTGAGTTAGTGCGGCAGAGGCATGTCAACCGAGGTGGCTCTTGGACAGAGGTCAGGAGAGTGTGTGTGTGAGGTGTGGTGAAAAAACTTGACTACATGTGATGTGAGTGCAATTTCGGGGGCAGTTATATGCCAAATATGTACAAGAAAAATAAATTGTTTTGTGGACAATGGTCCAAATGTCTGCGTAAGGTGTGGTGGATAAAGAAGACAACTATGTGTTAAAATGTGAAATGAGAAGAAAAAATTGTAACCCTTAACAGGAGGTGGCACAAAAACCCACATGAGTAGCAGTAGGCAAGAGTGATACAAGTATAGGTCCGCAGACACTTTCATCTCTATGCTGTGGCTCGTAAATCAAGGTGACTTGTGGGAAATGGTCCCAAAATTTATTTTTTAAACATGAGACGATGGTCTCATAAGGAGATATAGATTTGAGTCCAAAAGTGTGAGAGGTGTCTCGAACTAATTCCAGGTGACTTTGGAGTAGCAACTAATGGTGTTGCCCTTGATTTGTGGTAAAAAATGTTGAAAAACAAGAAAGGGAAAAAACTACGCTATAAGGGACTCATAGTGGTTATATCAGGCATAGACTCTTTTGAGGTGGAGCCCGTTGCATGGCTTCTTCAAGAGTTGACGATCTCAGTTAGCGAAGAGGTATGCCCCCTTGCTGAGATGAAGATCATTGGCAAGGAGGGATGATGAAATCTGGTCTTTTATGGGAAGAACAGATTCCACACTATGGTTTAAAGGGAATTGGGTAAAACTGAAGGTGGTCTTACATATATCTTCGTCATTGTGTAAGTGTTGTCGGGATAGCTAAGGTGGATCTTCCACAGCTGATGAGACAAAAGGGAAAATGGTGCTAGAGATTATGTAAATGGTATTGGTTATGGTTTTTGTGGCCTTTCCCCTAGACTCTGTTGGAGGAAGAGGGGCAGGCCTAGAGACAAGAGGAGTCTTTGATGGACGTTGAGGTAGGTGCAACATCATCTCAATTAGTTTGATAGGATTCAACACATCTTGGGGCCTCAAAGGTAGGGTAGGTGGTTTAACGTACCACACAGGATCTCCCAGTGTGCAATCTTGTAGATTGCGGATTGCCAAGACAGACTTACTCATGATCTTGGATGGTAGGAAAAGGAAAAGGAAAAGGATCATGTTGATCGGGAATGAACCCCACTGTTTCTTTGGTGACTGAGGTTGAGGTTGTGACTAAGGTTGTGGCTGCGGAAACAATGGAAGAGATAGGTCTGATGGACCTTTGGTGATGGTGGAGACAAGAGGGTTTATAGAACTAGACATCATGTAAATGGACATGGTGTGCGAAGAAGGAGGTGGGGGGTGAAATTCTGTTACGGAGAGAAATTCCTATGGCTTGGGGTACCACAACAGACAGCTTTGACTCCAAAAATCAATCTTTCCCAATATGCAATAGAAATAAAACATCTAACACTAAAGTATCAGACCTCGTACCTTATTCCGGACGGTTGAAGTAGATCCCCATTGAGCTTTCCAATCTTCATCTTGAATTGATATAATACTTCCTCAACAACAAGTAAACAATACAAGCATACTATATATCATGGTGTTATATCTATTCTAGCATATATAATCAATAATGTAAAATCATTTGACATATTCCAATGGATACAATATTCAATCAAATACACATCATTGGACAGGAAAATATATTTCTAGTAATATAAATCAGAGATTACAAGATAGATACAACCTCTGACGACACGTCTGCGAACCGGATAAACTGAATCCCCCACTTGGGACTCCACCACCTCAATCCTCCATCTCTCGATAGCAAGCTCACTAGTAAAAGGAAAGCTTGGGAAGAACACCAAAGTGCTCCAAGGGACAAAGGGATGCAGACTCAAGTATAAGTTCTGGAAACAATGGACTATAGTTTCTTTGCTTCAATTCTCTCTTATGCTTTCAATGTACCAAGGGGTTCCTTATATAGCTCTCAAAGGGATAATGAAAGGTCGAATCCGTGCGATCTCAAGGCATATCTAAGGCCAGGAGTCATATGAGTTGGATCCATGTCAAGAAAAACTCCAAGATGATTTGGATTATGCACACATCCCGATGTATGCGACTATAGGGTTCAAACTCGTGTATGTACGTGGTTATCGGGTTAAAAACCACGTATATCATTTTTCTTATGTTTTTAGGGATGATCAAGGAAACATCAAAAGACAAAAAGTGGTCCATAGGGGTTAATGAGTCTGCAGCGGGACAGGGGAAGGCCATACAATGTGTGATTCACCTGGAGTGATGGAAATATCTAACATATACTGGTATCAAGTCATGAGAGCTAAAATCTCATGAACAATGGCACGATCAAGGAGGTAGCATATAAGAGATGCCACCAATCTGGAAGGCCTTCTACACAAACTGCTACGAGTACATGTCCTACTATGCGAATAGAGGTGTCGAGGTCGAACATAGTAGTCCATCGTTTGATTACCAGTCATTGATGTATACCGTTAACAGACGCGAGATTACCCACCGATAATGAAAATGGGAATCAAGGTACTAGAGTGCAAACTAACAAGTGTGAATATATGTGTCGAGGTCGAACACTTGAGAGAATCCATCGATCAGGGGACATTGATGTATTCCCAAGAAACTGTCGATGGCAAGAGAACCTGCCACTGATGACTGCAAGTCTCAAGGCACTCAAAAGGACTCTAGACTCCAATCCTAGAATAAATGATCTGAATTCGATGGGATGAAATCCGCTGGAAGGAGGGCATTGGGGCATCCCCCATCATCCAGTACGAGGTACTCAACAAAGCTGTCTAATGTGGAAGGACTCGATCATAAGGTGCACGAACCAGTAACTGTACCGGGAATGGCCGACATGCAAAGTGAAGATAACTGAGGAATAGCCGACACAGGTTTCAACTTCCTTTGAACAAGAGCATAACGGCGTATGGTGACTGAATGAAGGCAGCATGGACTCGATATACAAACTGGGACATCTTTGTGACACAGGAGGCATCAACAAAGGCTCCATAGGGACTGGAAGCTTAACCATTCGATGGAGATAAACTCAGATAAACGAGTACAGCTCCTAAAGTCAAACTATAACCCAACCAATGGATGTGATATATAGTGCTCTGTTCGAAGGCGACATGACTCGACAGCTGCCAAAGATAATATCTTTCCTTGTCCGGCTTTTTGGTTTTTTGATTTTTTTGGACTTTTTCAGTTATTTGAAAAGCTTGAAAAAAGAATAAACTAGCTTTATAGTTACAAACTAGGAGGAGACGAGTGTCATAAGGGCAAACAAACTAGTTCCAAGCAATGGAACATACCTATGCTCAATGCAAGGATACATGTGTAGGATATCGACACTCGGGGGAAAATCCCCTCGTAGTAAAAAGGGAGATCAAGCTGTGAAGGATATAAAAAATGGCTCTGCATGGCTAGACATGAGACAAGCTCGGGCTATATGGCTGAAACGCAATGTCAGGGGAGCTGACATAAAGCTCGATAAGGCAGGCAAAGATCATGATATTGAATTCACAACTTGACATAGGGGAGTCCTGAGGGTAATAGGCTAGCATAAGATCAAGAGGAGTATGAGGCTCTTGCGAAATGTCATGGCAGTACTATACAATGGACTCCCACACCCTAAAGGAAGAAACATCAACATGGGCATCAAATGCAAATCAGGCGCTAACTAGGGTACCCATGTAAGGTGAAGCTCTACCACTCATATCATGCTACTTCTAAAGCAGCAAGAAGGTTCCGTGACATAATAGAGTGGGTTCGTACCTAAGGACATGGTGACATGGTCATAAGGTCATGCAAAATGCAAACGGTGGTGAACCTAACCTATATGCCGGTGTAGATGTTATACTTGAGATCAGTACGAACGGGTCAATCCAATGGCTGAAACGACACTGAAAATGGTCTTCTAGATCACAAATTATGTCAGAAACGGTCCAAAATGGTTAGAAACTGTCAAAACTATAGGAAAGGGGGTAAAAATTTTCAAATATTTGAAAAATTTTCTATAAATAGTAAAAAATATAAATCATTTGAAACTTTTACCCATTGTAGCTCAGATTTTCAACTGCAAATTCCAGGAAATCCAGCTGGCGGAATTCACAACCGTTTCTTCCAGGTATTTACTCATGCTCTCCTCATGCATTTTAATATAATTTTTGTTGATTTTCATGGTGAAATGAGGCTGTTTACGCCATATCTACATGAGCACTATGGCCCACGCAGATATCGAAGCTTTTTCCACGTGTAGGGCTGTCTATATGTGGAAAAGAGGCTAGAAACCATGTACATATGCGGCTGTTTGCCAAACAGTCGCGTATGACGCCACGCAAGTGAATTTATAAGGATCTAATGGACAATTTGGCAATTTCTCTTGCAGGATGGTGCTAGAATGGAGAGAGCGTGAGCATGGTGAAGTAGAGGAAGCTGTAAGGGCCGACGTGATGGCTCAACAAGCTCTACGTGGTTGCGGACTCTACAAGTTCTGGTGTCTTGGTGGTTTGAGGGCCAAACCAGGACTACTACAGATGCTGGTAGACTATTGGGATCCAGACTTAGAGTCCTTTTGGATTGATGGGATGTCTCTCATCATAGAGGTGGAAGACATATACTTTATCATAGGTCTATCTAGACGAGGGGAGGTGGTGAACCTTCGTTCCCGAGGTGGGACAGGCGGTGGGCTTACTATCGATGAGTACGTAGCTGTGTACTGCTACCCAGATACTAAGAAGGTGGGGAGCCAAATTCCCACCAATGCTATATAGGTGCTGGGCCTAAAGGCCATACTACTGACACTGGGCAGGATAGCAGGCTTAGCCTCACTCCATCAGGCCTCGTGGCCACTGATGTTCTATGCGGTGGAGTGTATGAGACCGACCATATACGACTAGAGTACTACACTACTGAGCAACATGAAGCATCAGCTCAGTGGGTGTAAGGCAGGCAGGATACAGAACTTCGGGTTCAGAAGCATTTTGAGCACGTTTTGCTTCGAGCGTGTTCCAGGATTGAGCCCTAGAGTGGATGTTCCTCTCCATAGGGTTCGAGATCCGGCCCAATGGCATTGGGTAGATGCGATGCACAGACTAGGGGGTCGTAGGGTGGCCAACCCATATCCAACTAACTTCTTTCCATGGTGGCAACGACATATTGTTACCATAGATGACTACCCCTATGGAGGGATAGATTTCTGGGGGGATCCAGACATGCCATTGCCACCAGGATCGGCATATGGAGAGATAGCTACCAAATCTCAACTCTCACTCTTTTTAAATTTTTTGAGTTATTTAAATTTTTTTTGTATTTTCTTGATTATGTGGAATCAAAAAGACATGTTTTTGGGTGACAACACATAGTGGCATCTACCATTCTTATGCAGATGTGGGACCACGGTGACTAGAGGGCTTCCCACATCATAGACGGAGGGGAAGAGGAGACGACATCACTAGTGTGGATGTGGAGCGGACGCTCCAAAGCATCCATACTAACTTCATGAGACTGAATCATAGAGTTCCCATGGCACAAGTCGAGGACTTGCCTGAGGCCATGCAGCGACAGGTGGTGGGTGTACCACATGCATGGGTGCGTTTATTTTGATGGCTAGCTAGAGCTATGGTGACATTCCATGATCACAACCCTCCTCCTCCACAGGACTAGACACCTAGGAGTGTATATGTTTTGTACGACCGTGTATTATATGATGGAAGCTATGAAAGCTCCACTTTTGTATATGACACTATGTATTACCACATTTTATATATATATATATATATATAAAGGTTTTTATGGTGATCGATTTATTTATTTACATGTGTAAAAATGTTTGTGATTAATTTATTATGAATGAAACAAATGCCAATCTAACACGTAGTTAGCATATGAGTCAGCAACTTGATTATCATTTCTTGGAATGTGTATATATGTTATACTGTCAAATTGTCGTTCTAACAATCTCACACGTAAGAACCTTCTCAATAACATCGGATCTCTAACATGGTACAAACCATTGAGTTATGACACTACTAACTCTGAATCAAGACGTACCTCAAGAGATAGAATACCATGTGAAATGGCATCTCGTAGAATCTCAATAATGGCACTATATTCAGCAACATTGTTGGAAGATGGCCATAGACATACACCTCCTGAAGACAGTACCTGACCCATAGGAGTATAAATCACCCAAGCAGCAGAGGCTGAGTGTTGAGTGTGATAGCTTGCACCATCCGCGAATCCTATGTAGGTGGAAGATTCCATTGACATCTGCCAAAAGAAACAAAAACTAATCACAAACCCGATCACGATAAGAAAAAGACCTAACTATGCAAAGTTGTACAATAATATACAACAAGCAGCCTTGGCTAAAGATCATGCATAGTATTTTTTGAGATAGAGCCCATTTCTAGGCTCCGCCAAAGCTGTACCTTCATAATCGACTAACTCGTAGGCACCCTTCTCTAATACACATTTGACCACGTAAGGAACACGCCACATAGGATTAAATTTCCCTGCCCCCAAGGGTTCTTTCGATTGATCCCACAAAAGGACCAAGTCTCCTTCACTAACCACTCTTGGACAGACAGACTTATCGTATTGGACCTTAACGCGACGTTTATTAACCTCTAGAGCCACCAAGGCATCTCAACGCTGCTCATCAAGTTGATCAAGGTAGACCAAATGCTCCTCCAAAGGTGAAGTGTCTGGTAAGAGTTCCATAGCTAGCTTCAATGAAGGAATCTCGCATTCAACCGGCAATATCAACTCCACTCCGTGTACAAGCTAATATGGAGAAAAACCAGTGGCAGTCTTAACCGCGGTTCGATATGCCCACAAAGCAGGGTATAACATAATATGCCAATTCGTCTTGCTTTGTGCGATGGTTCGTTGGAGAATGGACTTAAGTGATTTATTCACTGCTTCAACCTGTCCATTCACTTGGGGGTAGTAAGAAGAGGAGTGCTCTTGCTTATACCCTAACTTGGATGACAACTCTTCCATCATACGGTTCTAAAAGTGCGAGCCATGGTCAGTGAAAAGATATTTCAGAATCCCGAACCGAGTAATGATTTGGTTGAATACGAAGTGAGCAGCTGTCTCATCGTCAGATTTTACTATAGGCATTGCCTCAACCCATTTCATGAAATAATCAACAGCCACTATAATATGATGGTGCCCCCCAGCCGAAGCTGGGTTGCAATCCATAAAATCGAGCCCCCACTTAGTGAAGGGACCGGCGGTGATAATAGGATGTAACGGGGTAGGTTTCGAGTGCATATTATGTGTGAACACCTGGCAAGGGTGGCACCTCTTGACCGCATCAGCACAATCTTTAAAGATCGACGGCCAGAAATAACCCGCTCTCAAAATATTTTGAGCTGTAGAAATCCCAGATAAATGACCACCACACGCCCCTCCATGGCAATCATTCAGCACAACCTCATCCTCCTCTTGAGTTAAACAACGTCGTAAAATGGAATCTACCCCATGGCGGTACAAAGTATTGTCCACTATAAGGTAGTTCTTAGAGACGTGATGTAATCGTCGTCGTTCATCTCATGAGAGATGAGTAGGGGTCCTCTGTGTTTGCAGATATACTATGATATCTCCATACCATGGGTCAGACATTGAGATTAAGAAGATGTGTTCATCAACAAACGTATCTTCACAAACCAACTCCTCGGCCTCGCTCAGAAAATATGATATAAGATCTGCAAAAATTAATGACTTCTTCGATTTTGCCGAAACAAACTTGAGATCGAACTCTTGCAGGATGACAATCCATTTATTATACTTTCCCCCAATCATCCTTCATGTGAGGATGAACTGAAATGGATTGACATGTGCCACAACCAAGTTCTGGCGAAGGAGAATATAATGTCTCAAATGCTGAACCGCATGTATGGTCACTAAAGCAAGCTTCTCTACATGATAATAATGAATCTCTGCATCAATAAGGTTTCGACTCAGATAATATATGACATGCTCTTGGAGCTCCTCATCTTCTTGAACCAAAACCATACCAATCATCTCTAAAGACGCGGCCACATATAATAGGAAATCATGGCTATAATCCGGAGGACTAATCATTGGGGCCGATGCTCGGGCTTGCTTAAGTGCATCGAAGGACTCCTGGGCTCGCTCATCCCATTCAAAAGGAGTATCCTTCTTCAAGAGATGCATGAAGCCTCTAGTCAAATTGGAAAAGTTGACAACAAATCTTCGTAATAAGTTTGCCATACCTTGCAAACACTGAATATGATGAATGTTCTTCGGGGGAGACAACTGAAGTATTGCCTCAACCTTCAAGAGATCAACTCTTATACCCTCCTTTGAAACGATGAATCCTAACAAACGACCTAACTTCACGCAAAAGATGCACTTATGAGGATTTAATCTAACTGAATAGTTCCGGCATCTTTCGAATACCAATCTCAAGTGATAGGGATGACACATTCTCATACGAGAATGGGCAGCGAGGTCATCCAAAAATACTTCGATAATAGACTTGAGATCATGGAATATCAAGGTCATCACCCGCTGAAATGTAGCTCCGGCGTTTTTAAGGCCAAAAGGAATTTTCTGATATGCAAATGTTCCCTAAGGACAAATAAATGCAGTCTTGTGTTGGTCTTGAGGTTTAATCTGGATCTGATTATACCCGAAAAAGTCATCCATAAAGGAGAACACCTCTCTACCCGCACACTCATCCAAAATCTGATCTATAAACGGTGTGGGGAAGTTATCCTTAGGACAGGCACGATTTAAATCACAGAAATCAGTGCATATTCGGATCGCTCCCTACTTCTTATCCACCGGAACGGGGCTTGAAACCCACTCCGTCAAGGGAACAGGATAGATGAAACTAGATTTCAATAGCTTCTCTATCTCTGCCTTAATGGCGGGTGCTTACCTAGGATTCACGGTGCGTAAAAGTTGTCGAACAGGCTTAGCGTTGGGGTAAGTCTTAATCTCATGTTTGACAATCCAAGGGTCAATACCTGGCATCTCATCATAAGACCAAGCAAAAATATCATGGAATTCCTTGAATAGCTCGGTATATTTGAGAATCTCTACATGGGAACATTCCGCCCCAATATAGACATTCTCAATGGTGCCAGGATTGTGAGAGATGTTGATAGGAATCATGGAAGATATGTTTGCCATATTTCCATCAGCCATCTGACGAGGAGAGCTTAATGGAACCATGGGACTACCAACTCTCTGACTAAGAATCTCCCTATAATACTCATGCTCCAAACAGTCAAGCGGTGGAAGGAAATATGATCTATGATGAAGTTCCTCCCATGGTGGCTCAACACCCGACATAGCCTCGATGATCGCTTCATCTGAAGGGAAAACTGTATCAAGGCAGTCATGGGCATGAGAAGACTATATTGCCCATGCCGGCAGCACATAGGGGTCTTCCTCCTCCGTCCGCGAAGAGGAAGAACAAGGCTCCGTAGCACTCTTAAGATTGGCTTGATAAGCTATCATGGCTACAGGAAGCGGCACATTGGTCTCGATAGGCTCACTCGAAATACTCAGTGTAGGAAGAATCCAAGGATCTTCCATATGGGTAGTGCAAAAAGACACTGAGGTCGTAGAAGTTGAAGCCTTATCGAAACAAGATCCTATCATGAGGACCGGTGTAGGACAACTAAAGCTTCCCATAAGGGATGGATACATGCCTACACCCACAATCCCAGTTGCCAGCTGAGAGTGCTCAACGATCGGGACCAAAGCTCCCGAAGATGCAGTAACAGGAAGATTCTTGAATGCCATTTGATCAATCATTACAATCTTCCCGTTATGTGGAAAGCATACAATGCGGAACAAGGAAGAAGCAACGGCTTGCATACTATACATCTAGTTCCTTCCCAGTAAGAGATTGTAGTCAAGGGGCGCATCAACCACCTCAACCTCTATCGCAATGGTCTTCCCCCCCAAATGGACCTTAAGGGACGGAAGGATGCCATGCGGCCTAAAAGATCTCCCATCAAAAGTAGTTAACATAGTCGTTGATTTTGACAGCTCAGGAGAACCGAGACCCTTCCAACAGGACAAAGGCATCACAGAACAAACAGCGCCCTCATCAATCACAGTACGCTTGACGATCATATTAATACATTCTACGTGCACCAAAAGCGACACATAGTAGGGCAAGCAAGGCTAATGTCCTGCGGTTTCAAATTTGATCACTGAGGAAGAATCATCACCATTCACACCGAGAGTAGAAAGCAAAGCCTTTCTTTGCGAAGGACAACTCTGAGGCACTTCCAATGCAGACATCGCACAAGGAGTATGGCCCAAGTCCTCGACAACTGAATAATTCTGGGCAGCTCAGGCATTTGGGTTATGCCCTGAATGCTTAAGTACCCCCTTAGGAATGTGAGGTGTAGCCTCAGGTTTATCCGCAGGTTTCTCAATGCGCAAAGGGGTTCCTGGTGGATCAGGTTCTTTGCCTGGGCTGGGTTCTGATGAACCATAATCTTTCACACGAGTCACAACCTTGGAAACACGGACCATGTTAATGCACCCACGAGCACTAGTCTCTGGTGGATCATTCTCACTATATTGGTCATGGGACTTCGAGTTCATATTCTGATTATGCGGTAAAGGGTTCGTTAGCACAGCTAGGCCTTGTGCTAAGAATCTTGAAGCTTCATCAATCCGAGGGCACAAGTAAGTGAGGTGATCACCCTTACATAGCTTGCAAGGGAACTTAACCTTATGTTTCGCTTGCTTGTCCCCCCCAGCATTCTGACTGTTCTTGTCATTATTGGTAGCATTCTCATTCTTATTCCCACCCTTTTGATTATTATTCTTACCCTTTTTTCTATTCCGTCTAGGCTGCTGGTTACCCTTCTGGTCCGACGATTGCACAGAAAGTACATTCACCATTTGGGCGGGTTGAGACAAAGCCGTAGCTTGTCCCGAAGTAGATTGGTTGAGCGACAAATGACTAACTTGTTTTGCAACCGAATCCACAGGTTTCGCACTTGCACAACCCACAATTCCATCGGCATGTGGTCCAGGTTTGACCTTGGGATTGAAACTGGAATGAGGAGCGTTGGGAATAATCTCATACAACAAACCGGACTGAGCATAAATCAAGTCCAGTTCCTGTGCCCTAAATATTGCTTGTTCCTCATTCTGCACTCCGGATGTGGAAACATCCTTCGCTATATATGGCAATAAATACTTGAGGAACCACTCGAGAAGGAACTCCGGCAGTATAAAGGCTTTAATTAATCTCTTCCATCTACGCCACTCTTGAATATGATCAGAAATATGGGTGGCTTTATCTTGCCGAAATGTCGACAAGAGTTCAGTACCAACATCATAGTGCACTGGTAGCTGGAAGTGATTAAGAAAAGTCATTGCAAGGTCGTCGAACAAGGTAAAAGCTCCCTTTGGAAACTCTATATACCATTTCGCAGTAGGCCCCGTGAGGGTATGTTGAAATAGTCACAAGCGGACTGAGTCCTGATGTAACGAATTCGAAGAGCACCAAAGGTGAAACGTGGTAACGTGTTTGCTCGGATCCTCTCCCAGTTTGCCTTCGAACTTAGGTATGTCCGAAGGAATCTTGGTAGGGACAGCCGGCTAAGCCGGGTCATGAGCCATGGGATCATTCGTAAGTCTTGATAATTCAAGAAGGTTAAGCGTCGTGAGGAAAGGGAGCCTAGGATGATGAGGTCGATGGACTGCTCCCTGGTTCACATAGGTTTGAGCACCACCATGGCCTTGGCCATAGTGTCCTCCTCCTGTCTGACCCGTATAGGGTGACGTGGAAGTACCATAGTAAGGTGGACCTTGACTAGTAGGAGCTATGAAGCCATAATTAGGAGAGTAAGCAGGTTGTTGATACCCGCCTCCGTAAGGTGAAGAAACCTGTCCATACTGCGTCCCATAATAAGGTCCATAGGTCATCGCATGTGATGTCCCATGAGACACTCCGTAGGTAGGAAGATAAGCTTCGGAAGGGGGGACATACATACCAGAAGTAGGTATATATGCCCCGGATGTAACAAGCTGACCACTAGAAGCGTGAATATAGCCTCCCAAAGTAGCGGGTGATATATAAACTTGAGACACAATCGGTCTAGTAACCGCAGTACGGACCTGACTCATAGCCATATATTGGCTCGAAGGACCACGTGGATAAGGTGGAGGATGTACATTTGAAGAACTCGGAACCGAGGATGAAGGGATCTAAGTAATAAGATATGTACTACCGATTATCGTCACTCGTCTCGGACCTGGTATCCTAATCGGATCGCTATCCCTAGACCTAGGAGGGAGATAAGATGTAGCTTCCACCACTGGGACAGAAGGTGCAATGTGACTAGTACTCCCAAACCTCTCCACAAGGTAAGGAATGGGATTTCCCCCAGGCATAGTGCTAGGCTCGAAGTCGGATTCGACATGAAATGTCAAATCGTGCATAGGAAAACCAGTCGTAGCATAACTACCGTAGCTAGTGCTGGCAGGTTCAAAGTGAGTCTCGGCATCTTTCGGCATTCCATACCGGTAACGTGTCAACGGGGAATCTGCCCTAGGGTGAGTAGGTCTATCATGCAAGGATCCTATCTGGGAAATCACAGGACCAAACTTAGCTAGGTCAGGTGAAGGATCGTATGTAGGAGTGAGTTCCCCATCATCAATACGAACGGGAGGAAGTGGCTCAGGAATAGTCTCTGAATGATCCTCCATGGTGTGTGAATCAGTGTGTGACATAGTCCACTTGAACTGTCTAGGTCTCTCTCCCAAAGGAGGAGGAGAAGTAGCAGTCGAAATTCCTGCTAACCGATGAGAATGGCGTGGAACCGCACTCGAATCCACAATGACTCAAAAAATAGCAAAGACTCTCTATTTACGTAAACCCTAGGCCAACTAGTGTGCACAGAGCAATCACTAACAAAATCTAAAGCTAAATGCAAGAAAACAAGGGCTGGATAAGTGAGTTCCCGAATGAAGCAGGTATGTCTCACCTAGGAGAGGCTTGAGACTCCCGTACACAACAAGCAGAGGTACGTAACCAATTATTGTGGCCCTCAGCTTCAACGCGTAAAGAGACTGTGATGTCCGACCCCAACCTGGCTGGGACACCTGCAGAATAAACTCTACAATTACCCCCTCGACATCCTAGGTAAGGCCACCAAGTTCACCTTAATATAATCAAAGCTCAGGTGGACAGTCGCAGGCGGGATTGACCGTATGGGTAGGGTAGCAAAGCCCGAAACTCTCGAAAGAGCCCCCAGATACGAATACAATCCTGGAAATATCTCCGGTGCTACTCAGTTATGACTAGGGGTCATCCCAATCAATAACCGCTCACACTGTCTCGTGCTTAACTCCCGTTTGAGAGGAGGATTCTGAGAATGATGGTTATACCAAGGATTTCACACACTCCCTGGACAGACACCTAGATGTTGTTGTTTAGTGATCTTGGAAAATTAACTTACAATGAACTATTCCAAGATCCTAAAACCTAAGCTTGTTGGTGCACCCTAGAAAAGAAAAGAGTGTAATTCATTTTATTTTAGCGTTGATTTTAGTTGGCTTTATTACTCAAAAATAGGATATGGTCGTGCAACTCGTGGTGTTATGATGCAACAAGAAGTAAAATGCACACCTTAACAATCAATGCAAATGCATTGTGTCCATGAAAACAGGGTATGCATACTACATGAAATGCACAATTCTTCTTCAAATGAATGCAAATTTTCCTATATGAAGTCCTAACTAGTACTCCAAAGCAAATCTAGATCTAGTGCAAGTACAATGCAAAGTACAAAATGCAATGCATGATGATAAGCAAATGTTTTTGGATTTTTTGAAAATAAAAGAGATGCGAAAAGAAAAAGAATGATTCTACCACCCTCAGACTCTGCAAGTACACATAATAAGCATTCAAGCAAAGCACTAAGGTAAAAGAACTCTAATGCACTAATCTCAAACAAAAAATTGAAAATGCCATGACAAGAACTATTCCTAAAAAAAAATTAGGCTAAAAAAAAAACGTTTCTGGTCAGGAACAGTGGTCTAGACAAACTCAGGCAGTGCCAAAGGAGACTCAGCAACTAACAGAATTCACCCAGCAACCAAATATCTTCCACAACAAGAGAAAACCAAGGGTATACGCAACTGTTCGCAGTAAACCCACGTGTATACGCGGAAATAACAAAGGAAACCGCGTGTATACACGACTGTTAATCAAAAACCCGCATATATGAAGAAAAAGGTGCATAAAACAAGGAAAACAGGTAGGCTGAGACAGACTTCACACCAATCAGACTCTACCAGGCATACATGCCCCCATACCCGACATAGAAACAAGAGAGAAAGAGCAATTCAAATACATTGAATGCCGAGAAAATCACCCCCAAAGGACAACTACAAGGAACTCCCCAGCGGAGTCGCCAATTCTATTACGGAGAGAAATTACTATGGATTGGGGTACCACAACAGACAGCTTTGACTCCAGAAATCAATCTTTCCCAATATGCAATAGAAATAAAACATCTAACACTAAAGGATCAGACCTCGTACCTTGTTCCGGACGGTTGAAGTAGATCCCCGTTGAGCTTTCCAATATTCAGCTTGAATTGATATAATACTTCCTCAACAACAAGTAAACAATACAAGCATACTATATATCATGGTGTTAGATCTATTCTAGCATATATAATCAATAATGTAAAAGCATTTGACATATTCCAATGGATACAATATTCAATCAAATAAACATCATTGGACAGGAAAAGATATTTCTATTAATATAAATCAGAGATTACAAGATAGATACAACCTCTGACGGCACGTCTACGAACCGGAGAAACTGAATCCCCCACTTGGGCCTCCACCACCTCAATCCTCCATCTCTCGATAGAAAGCTCACTAGTAAAAGGAAATCTTGGGAAGAACACCAAAGTGCTCCAAGGGACAAAGGGATGCAGACTCAAGTATAAGTTCTGGAAACAATGGACTATAGTTTCTTTGCTTCAATTCTCTCTTATGCTTTCAATGTACCAAGGGGTTCCTTATATAGCTCTCAAAGGGATAATGAAAGGTCAAATTCATGCGATCTCAAGGAATATGGAAGGCCAGGAGTCATATGAGTCGGATCCATGTCAAGGAAATCTCCAAGAGGATTTGGATTATGCACACATCCCGATGTACGCGACTATAGGGGTCAAACTCGCGTATGTACGCGGTTATCGGGTTAAAAGCCACGTATATCATTTTTCTTATGTTTTTAGGGATGATCAAGGAAACATCAAAAGACAAAAAGTGGTCCATAGGGTTTAATGAGTCTACAGCGGGACAGGGGAAGGCCATACAATGTGTGATTCACATGGAGTGGTGAAATCTACTATAACAACTTCTTCGATCAGGGTGATCTCAGATTCTAGGGAATGTTGATGAAGGTCAACTAAAGCCATTCAAAATTCAGGCAAGTCTTGGAAATGGTGAGAATAATGTCCATACAAACCATAGAGGGAGAAATCATTGTTTGTTCTTAGTGACTTGTTTCTGACTATTGGCGCGGTTGGAGGTTCAATCACGGGGAGGTTTTCATTTGTATCCATGGCATCCAAATGTGCATGGATCATTGGGATTTCAGGGAAATTCTGATTTGGGTGGCCCTATTGCTCACAGATGACACAAGGTGGGACTTGTCATGGCTCTACGGTAGGTTTTGGATTCTTGCCCCTAGCCCTTTTTGGGTGGGGTGGTGGGGTGCGGGTGCGGTGGTTGGATTTTGCGAGCCGGGTGGAGGGTGAGACTCGACCGCAATGGGTTGCACCGGGGTTAAAACAACTTGGGGCATTGGTGACTGAGTTGGTGGATCGAGATACCATACTGGAATTCCTAATGTGAAGTTAGGTAGGATTAAGGTGGCCATTACCGGCTTGCTCATGACCCTAGGTGGGGGAAAGAGGAAGGGAATCGTATGGAATGGCAATGCGCCCAGATAACTCCCTATTGGTTGCATGTGGGGATGTGGTTGTGGTTGTGGTTGCACAAAACACTGCTGCTGTAGATGATGTTGTGGCTACTGTTGGTGTTGTGGCTGCGAACGGTGTTGCGGTTGCGGTTGGGGCTGCAACTGCGCTTGTTGTTTGGGTGCAACAGTGCTAGATGATACCATGCACATGTTCACAGTATCATTTTTTGTTAGTGGTGGTGACACTAAGGGGAAATGAGCCATCATGGTGGTATCAGCAAACAACCCAGGACCCACATTCAGCAATGGGGAGGCTAGTGTGTTGTCAACGATGGTGTTGATTGCAGGGACGACATTGGTGTGTGTGGTCGTCCCTTGTGGCTCAATGGTGGTGATGGTAGGGATAACATTGGAAGGTGTCGTTAACCCTTGCGGATCATGATAAGTGAGTTGATCAACTGTCATGATATTCCCTTCATGAGGGAACATCATGAGATGAAAGACGGTTGATGCGACCGCTCTCATGGCGTACATATAAATTCTTTCGAGGAGACTGTTATAGTCCAGTTAAGCATTGATGACCTCTATTTCAATCAGCACTATCTTCCCGGCTAATGTGATGGGGACATGGGGGAGGATTCCTTGGGATTTAGTGGGATGGCCATCATAAGCCCACAGAGTTGTGGAGGATGGTTGCAGAATTGGGGATCCAAGTTTATGCCAAACAAGGGTGGACATAACACACCTATATGCCCCCTCATCCACTATGCACCGGTGCATGACCAAATACTAGATAGACACCAGGATTTGGAAGCCGATGGTGGATGGCATGCACAATTATCCATTCTCTGTTTCAAATGTGATCAACCTGGAGTTAGAGGGGTCTACGGCCCCAAGGGTGGCTAGTAATGCTTTCCACTGCATTGGGCACATTTTGAGTACCTCCAGAGCGAACATGGCCATTGGTGTTTGGGCCAAATCATCCACAATTCTATAGCTGACAGCAGCTCTAGTTATGGCATTGTTGGCTACTCAGCGTATGGGGGGTGGGGGAATGGGGGTAACTGAAGAGGTAGGTTGACTATTTTGGATGTAGATGCCACTGATGTGTCAATGGGTTCGGTGGTGGTACCGTGCTGATTCCATCTGGTTTGTAGGTTAACCTCTTTAGGCGTCATGGCTAGCAGGTGGTGGCCACCTGTTTCTACCATGGTAGGTGCCCCCGGAGCATTGGGAATGGCCTGGGGAGGGGGTGCGGTTGCCACCAATCCTTGGACTAGTAGTGGGTTTTGAAGCACCATGGGCGGATGTCCTTATGGTGTCGGGTTGGGTTGGGCTTGGTTCATAGCATTGGTGACCTATTGGGCCTCATTCTGAATGGCCTGCTTAGTGCGACCCATTAGGAGACACTCAAATGTGTAGTGCCCATAGACCTCGCAGAGTGTGAAGGGTTGGTTTGTGCACAACGAGGCGTTGCATCTTGGTGCGTTTTGTTGTGGAGGGTTTTGGCCGGGTTGGTTTGCCGTGGCATTGTTGGGAGGGTTTGGTTGTTGACTTCCTCCTTGCGGTTGGTTATTGTCTTGGTTCCAGGGACGATTATTTCTAGCTTGCTCTTGTTGATTGTTGGGGGCAGGCTAGTTGGGATGGTTTTGTTGTGCAAATACTTGTCCCAACAGAGTGGGTTGAGCAGGGATGGGGGCTTGAACTGCTTGCAATGGTGGTGCATAATAAATTTGGGTGGGTTGCGGTGCCAGAAATGTGGGCATTTTCCCCGCGTACTACTATGTTGGCCATGCCATGGCCCGAGCCTGCTATGGTGGTGCAGGTTGTGCGTAGGAAGTTGTTGCTATAGACTGGGACACCATTTTGGCATAGTCCAGAGTTTGGTTTTGGTAAGTAACACTAGTAGTGTTGCTTGGTTGTAGTGTAATAGCAAGTGGTGTCAGACGGTGTTGTGGTTGTTGGGAGACCAAGCCTATGATGATGTCCACAGCATGGGATGCCCCCGGTGCATCCCAGTAGGAGATACCAAGGAGGGGAGCATCTGGAATGACAGTGTAGAAATATCCAGACTCAGTGTAGATTAGGTCAAACTATTGGGCTTTCAGTATGGCCTCCTCTTCAGATTGGGGACGTTTGAATGCGACTTCCTTTGCAATGGGCGGGAGCAAGGTCTTGAGGAACCAATCCAAGAAGATCATGTCATCAAGTTGGATTTTTCACAAACTACTATGTCACCGCCACTCATGGATGTGGTCGGTTATATGTGTTGCAGTGCTTTGATGGTAGGATAACAGGATCTCCACCCCTTCATCATATCCGATGGGGAGTTGGAAATACTGCAGGAACATGAAAGCTAAGGAGTTGAAATCTGGGTACTTGGCTTGCAGGAGCGCAATGTACCATTTGGTTGTCACACCTGTGAGGGTGCGTTGGAAGAGTCTTAGTCTGATCGAGTCATCTACGATGCTATTTGAGGAGCACCATAGATGAAATGTCATAATGTGATTTTGGGGACACTCCCTTGCCTTGCCTTCAAACTTGGGAATGTCTGATGGCAGCTTGGTTGGCATGGGAGGTCAAAAAGCTTGATGGAAAATGGAGTCGCTTGTCAATCGATCCAAATCAGGAAAGTTAAGATGAGCCATGAAAGGCAGATTTGACCCCAAGTTAATGTGAGATGGGGGAGGGATGGTGGGAGGGTTTGCAGGTGCATAATGTACCTGCATAGCTGGGGGTGCTGGTGGTGCCATTGTAGATGGGCCAATTCCCCCAAGTATGATGTGAGGGGCAGTGTGAATGGAAGGGCCACTACCCCCCTGTGTGATAGGAGGGGTAGTGTATATGGAAGGTCCACTTCCAGTAAGTGTTGCAAGTGGGATAGCCTGAGTGGTTACTATGGGTGGTGGCAGTTGACTGATGACCGTTTGCATGACTATGCTGGGGCCACCTGCAAGGTTGTTAGTGACAACTTCTGGTGTGGACATGGGTCCACTAGCTATGGCTATGCTAGAAAATGGATCTGAGTTTGTACCAGCCATGGGGCTTTATGGTGTATTGTGCGGGTCTGGTTCAGACTGATATGGGTCTGAATCTGAATCAGAGGCTGTGTGGCCTTCTAATGGTGTGAGAGGTCATCGAGAATAGTCTCGACGATGTCAGTTGAGTGTTCCAAATTGTGGTGGTTTTCCTCTTAGGCGTGAGGAAGAGCGTGAAGGATCAATTATGTTAGATGTTTATCAAACTAGTGGGATGATATTTGGACCCCAGTTTCAATGGCTTCCTATTGGCTGTACGTGGTCACTCGGCCACCAAGACTGCCAGAAGACAACGCTTGGCGTTTTCCTCATGGGCATTTCTACTCAATTGGTGGGGGTCATTGCCCATTTCACTTGGCAATTCCTCTCAGCAGCCAGCTACTTTGGGGTTCCCATGGTACTCCTCACAATGAGTTTCTAGGCTGAGCCCAAGTACTTCCCATAGTTAAGGCAGTTAGGGACTTATGCCCTCAAAGACTGCATATTTTTTGAACTTAGTGTAAATTGATAAATTTTAAGGGCTCTCTCGGTGTCATGAACTGAGTTGGGTTGATTACCTGGTATGGTGTATATGTTTTTATGTCTTTTTGGTATTAGGTGGCTACAAATGGTTTATGAATTCATCATATTGTGGTAGAGTTCATATCATTATGAATAGAAGCAGTAAATAATCAGAAAGTTGTAAACATATACAATTATTTTTACCCTGAATGTTGATGGCCTAACTAAGTGACTGCCTTACACCTATATTCTTCTTTGACCAAGAGAAGGTGATGGGCTCTCAACACAATGGGACTAATCCCATCTGTAGATCCATAGGTCACCTCCTAGATGCAAGGTTGGTCAATAGGGAGGATGCTTAGCGCTGTGAGAATCCCTCCTTCTCTACCCCCTCTACCTTCCAGGTCATCCGCTTTTAATGGTTTAGAACAATATTCAGTGAAGGGCCTAGGACTATATGAGCTGTGCCCTTCATCGTATCCCAGAATACCCTGAAGGGTGATGACTGGGTAGAGGAGGAAGGGTAAGAAATACTATTAATTTTATGTCAATTTTAGTTAAGCTACATTCATTAAGCCATTAAAAAATTTTCTTTGAATTTACATTTTGTTTGTTCATGAAATTGCAGTAAATTAAAACAGAAATAGAAATAGGACTACTGTGCTGGACAGAGGTGGTTGAGCCACACTGACAGTCCCTAATAAATTGAAAATTAACTAATGATTGACAGACCGCTCGTTTCGGGTCAAATTTGGTGAGGGGGTCAAAAAAAAATTGAAAACAAGCGAGGGGCTTGCACAGATTTCATAGACAGAAGCGGTCTGTTGTTCTGAGTGAATTCACACCTTTCGAGGGGAAAAGGGCAACCTGGTCACACTTATGAGGCCTAAAGAGAGACCTCATCCCCTATTCAGGCTCGATAAGTGCGACCTACCCCAGATTTGGGGTTTTTCTGATCCTGAGTCAGATTCGGCCAACAGTAACCTATACTGTGGCCAAACAGACTCGGATTTTCCTTGTAGAGGCTTCGACAACAATAAAAACTGAAAATAAACTGTATCTAAGCTATATTTGACAAGTAATTTTAAAAACTAGGGTATAAACTGAAAAAAAAATTGGAATTTAAAAAACTAAACTGGGGATCCTGTGGGATCGACCTGGTATGGTCGTCAGTTCTGTAGTAGGGATTTCTCCTTGCTAAAGGGGTAGGAATGGATCCCTTTTGTCTATAGGACAGAAGGGTAGGTTCCTGTGTGTGGAAAATACAAAAATAAAATGGAATGGATAGAAATCAAAGAGCAAGAAAGAAAAATGGCCGTGAGCCCCTCTGCAAACAAGGTTAGGGATTCGCCTTGGCTACCTGCAAACAATTGTTAAGAAAAAATGAACCTGTAAAACATGTTAAATATCAAACCTGCAAACAAATAATGGTCAGAAAACAACTAAGCTATCAAATAAAAATGCACAGAGAAAACAAGATTATACCTCTCCGTTGGTGAAATGGGTCACCATGCCCTGGCTAGAAGGAAGCACATCTCTATCTCACTCAGCAATGGAGGAGGAGCTATGGCTCAATGGGGAATATGACTGGAAGAGAGGGGGATGTGGGTGGCTTGAGCAGCAAAGAGGTCTCAAGGCATCCACGGGAAGCATAATAGTATGCAAGGGAGAAGTGTTTTGAGAGTGACCCCCCCACCCTCCTTTTATAGCTTTCTTTTGGGGTTTTAGGTTTTTAAGCCCTTGGTCTGGGCTTTAGCCCCTTCCACCCTAAATTTAGCTCCTTTTATGGTTTTAGGATCCTTTGAGGGTTTTTATCCCCTTTTTGGGGGATTTATTCCTTAGGAGAGTTGTTTAGACTCCTTTTGGGGGTTTTTAAGCCCTTTTTTCATACTTAAGCCTCTCTGAGGGTGTGGGGGTCTAATGGGGTGTTACGAGGGTCGATCATGGGTGTCCTTGGGTGGTGTAGGCCATGTAGAGCTGAGTGAGGGATTTTTTGAGTTAACAGAGCCGATTAAACAATGAAGTAAATGATGACAATCCTTTAGTGATCCGTCGACTGGAGCAAGGAAATTGGGTTACACTTCAGGCATACCCATCCAACCGAAGCATTCATTTATTTTACCTCAGACATGAAGGAGTGCCCCCCTACCAAACAAAACTTTAAAAAACACAGAATAGTCAGACTCATGAGCACAACACTAGTGTAGTTAGACATCGACAAAAGAAGTCGAAACTGACCGACAAGTTGTCGAAACAGAACCGACAAACAAAATATGTGATGAAAATGAAAGTTCCGTTGAGACTAGATATGGACAAAGAGATACATAGAGTATCCCATTATCCCCACCATATTACTTTGTCACAGTGGTCTAGGAACTGAAAACACAGTCTCACAAAGAATATAGACAAATATGCATAAAATTGGCAAAATGGTGTTGCAATGGAAGTAGCAGCTGTATAATCAATGAATAATGAATAATACAATACAATGATCATGCAAGATGCATGAATTCCAAGAAAATTTGAATTTTCAAGGAGGTCATTCAAATTGAATGAATGGGTGTAGCTTAACTTACTGTAAGCCACAGTAAACACACAAATTAACCAACTGATCAAGTGTCGATTGACTCAACTGAGTCCTAACTAAAGTTGGAGTGCAATAAATGAATGATTCTAATTGAAAGTAGCTCATACACATGTCATTTCATGCCAACCAACAAGTGGTAGTGCATCAATAACTCCAATGAACCCCGATGAGGTTAATTGAAGTCAACTAGTCATCATAAGTGGTTGTAGGTGCCTATGTTAGCCCCAGTTCATAAATAATCATTAAAAATAATTAAATAATGAATAGAGGCACCTTCACCACTTAAATTAACTGATTGAAACCATCATTTATCAATTAAGTGCATTTATGACACTCAGATCACTCCCAGAGTGCTCCAGTTGGCCTCCCTAAATGAAGGAGAAGGCTTAGTTGGCCTCCTTGACTGAAGGTAGGCATGGGTGTGCTCATGCTGATGTCATATAGTGCTCCTATGATGTCAATTAAGTCAATAAAAATTTGGATAGTGCTTTAGCAAGGCCAAATTGACCAAATTAAGTGTGCATGGTGGGTAAATGTCTCCAACACACCACCACCCCCCGAAGAGGAAGACGACGCCAACATGGGGCTTGGGTCAGCACACATTCCCCTCTATGAGGGTGATGAAGACCCTAGATGACAATGGTTCATGTGCGAGTAGACATGAGAGGCCAATCAAGTTACAAATGAGGATAGAAAAATGGTGCAGTTCACAAGCATGCTATGAAAAAGAGTATTAACTTGGTATATGACCTATACTGAAAGAACACCTAATGCATCTAAAGTAGATATCAAGCAACAATTTATGTCCTTCTTCAAAACACCAGATGAAAAGCATATGGCAGTGAAAAAACTCAAGTCTACAGTTCAGAAACTAGCATAAACCGTCTGATACTATGATAAAATATGGAAAGATCTCTTGAGCCAAATAGACTATGTTATTGATGAACAATTATTGATTCAATGGTTTCTTCCAGGACTCTCCCAAAATATCTGACAACATATAAGTCTGGAAACATTCAAAATGTATGAAGAAGCATTGACAAAATATCTACAGATCGAGATGGACGAGGACTACCCAACATATCCTGCTGTCGATGCACGATTTGAAGAACAGTTGGAAATCATGCAGAAATCCTTGCGAGAACTGAACCTCAAGGGTTAGGAGATCTGGTGCAAAAAATGTTCTATAGCTGGCCACACCAAAGATAATTGTCGACAGGATGTAAGTTGACAAGACGTTTGTTTTGTTTAGACAAAATGTTTCTATGATATCTGTCAGGAGCATGGATATCATATGACGAATGATTGCCCATACAACATTAAGAATGGCAAAGCTTCTTGGTGTGTGATCTATGAAGTTAAGATTCATACGACAACCGACTGCCATTTGAACCTAAAAAAACCGACAAAATTACCAGAAAGTCTACCAAACAAACATCGTGGCCCAAAACACTGGCAATACCTCGAATGAACAAAACATGCCAAACAACCACCAATATGAAGGCCGTAGATATGAACGTAGCATTAGAGGAAATTTGGTGTCTAAAATGGGCCTTATAAGAAAGTGCACCAACAATAAATTTTGTGAGTTGGAATTCAAGAACCAATAGAATTTCAACATAATGAGTCAACCATAATGGTTTAATTGACATATTTGTCATAAAAGAAAACTACTTTTTTTGTTCGTATTTTTGACATATCTTTGTGTGTGTTTTACTCAAATTTCAAGCGGGAGAGCTCATTGGATGAGGAATTTAATTCCACATCCAACAAGTACCCACACTGCATTCTTTTGACAGACCCTGCTACCCTAAAAATAAGAAATACCTGAAAAAATGTGATGATGACATCATCATCATGCTTTTTTCAGGTATTTCTTGTTTTTGGGGTAGCGGGGTCCATCAAAAGTATGCATTGTGAGTACTCATTCTGTCCCGCTCAGAATTTGAGTAAAAACACAGGGAGATATGTTGAAAATACGAACACAAAAGGTAGTTTTTTCCATTCTTCCTCCAAAATTAATAACTATTATTTTAATATTTTAATTATTATTTTATTATTTTTCTTAGGAGGCCCATTTTAGACCTCAAATTTCCTCTAATAGTTTGAAAACCGTCGTGGAGGATTTGGAGGTCGTGGATGATTCTCCGAAAATCGTGACAATCGACCACAACGACCGATCCAATATTTTACATGCTATAAAGAAGGACAACGGTATGCAGACTGCCTATATAAAGACAAAACTGACCTAAAATTTTGTACTAGTTGTGGTGTGGGAGACCACTCATTGGAAGATTTTCCCACCATACTTGACAAAATTAATAGAAAGAAGAATGTTAATGTCTTGTCTTGTGTTAAAAAAGTGATATAATTCGCACAAAGAACCTACACATAGTAACTAGACAAGGAACACAAATTATAGGTGACAATCCAAGAATAAGCAAGATTAAAGATAAAAATGAATATCCTAACCCTACAAAGCAAAACCAATTGTATAACGATGCATCGAACATGTTTCTAGAATTTTCTAGACAAGAATATATCGATGACAATTTGCAGAACACACTTCACGAACTATTGAACCTAATACATAAAGATAAGTCAGTGGCACAATTCATTGACCTACTGCACAATATTAAAAACAAAAATGATACAAATAAACAGACTAAGAGTATATGCAGCCTAAATAAAGAAGATAAGAATGATGCCGACCCACTTGTCGATCTCGAAATAGAAGGTTACCATGTTCAACAAGCTGATCTCGAATTTGGATCCCAAGTAAATATCATGACCAGGGATACATGGGAATAGTTGGGTAGGTATCGACTGAATGAATCAAGCATATATTTAATTCTAGCTGACAAAGGACTTATTGAACCCATTTGGGTTTGGAGAAATGTCGATACAACGATAAAAGGCATTTTTGACAAAAGTCGATTTCGAAATCATCGACCCTAAGGAAGGATCCAACTCCTTTCCACCCTTGGTAGGATGCCCATGGGGTAGACAAATGAAGGCATCTATCTCATTGGATAAGGAAAGAATAAAAATAAAAGGGAATGGACAAAATCTTATTGTCCCCATTTTTCCTTCACAAGGAGAACCCTGGACTGAGCCTATAGACGAGGAAGTCAATGTTCGACAACTCTATCATATTCAACATAATGAATATTATACTGAACCGAACAGTTATGGTGAACTTCATCTAGGAAACCAAGAATCAGTTGGATATAATTCGGACGCAAAATTGTATGATTGGGAAATCGAAAACTATGAAACACAAGCAAGGGGTTATTGGACTATTCATGCTATCTAGAAGAAACCAACCTAACATTGTCTCTTTGTATCGATTATTCCTAAAATATTTGAAAATAAAATAAGGGAATACCCCTCGTTGATACTAATAAACATAGATAATAAACAAAAATTTTGGTATAAAGAGAGAGAATCACCAGTTATCCATGTAGAACAAGTCCCTAAGAACCTAGGTGAACATGGTCGACTCCAAAGCCTAGTAAAAATGTTTACAAGACAAGCTGCTCAATGATGGGACACCCATCATTCGAGACTAAAAACATGGACAACAACTTCGACCTTCTTCATAGAAAGGTTTGGAGGTAGGAAGCCAACTAAACATGCACAAATACCTATCTTCACACAAGGACAAGATCCAAAAAAACACATAAGAACATGTGAAAAAGAATAGAGAAGACTTGGTTACAAAGAAAAATGTATATGGCCACACCTATTTCCCTTGACATTAGATGATTTACCAACTAAATGGTATAAAATGGAAGAAGCACTAGGTGAAACATTCCTATGGAATGAACTTAGAGAATATTTTATTAAAGACTTTAACTTTATACCAGAAGACAGAAAACTAGTTGAAGCTACGAAATAAATAAAAACATTTATACAAATGACTACTAACAAATCAACATAGAATAGTCGACCAAATGCAGCATGTCATAATATTTGATCAAACAAAATACCACAGTCAATGAGAATCCAATTAGAAAACAAACATACACATGGGAAAAGCTTTCAGTGGAAATCTGATCACCCGAAGACAGTCAAACCAGTCAAAACGATACTTAAAATTGAATCAACCAACAAATTCGATACCACATNCCTCCTAAGGAAAATTAATAAAATAATAGTTAAAATAATAAAATAATATTTATTAATTTTGGAGGAAGAAAAGAAAAAACTACTTTTTTGTTTGTATTTTAGACATATATCCCCGTGTTTTTACTCAAATTTCGATTGGGAGAGCTCATTGGATGCATAATTAAATTCTGCATCCAACGAGTACCCAATTGGCATACTTTTGTTGGGCCCGTCTACCCCAAAAACAAGAAATAACTGAAAAAACATGATGATGAC
Source organism: Pseudotsuga menziesii (assembly GCA_001517045.1). NCBI lineage: Eukaryota > Viridiplantae > Streptophyta > Pinopsida > Pinales > Pinaceae > Pseudotsuga > Pseudotsuga menziesii. The sequence continues at coordinate 682,874 of LPNX010426855.1, read as the reverse complement.
ATCATCATCATGTTTTTTTCAGGTATTTCTTATTTTTTGGGTAGCGTAGCCCATCAAAAGTATGCCGAGTGGGTATTCGTTGGATGCAGAATTAAATTCTGCATCTAGTGAGCTCTCCCAATCAAAATTTGAGTAAAAACACGAGGAGATATGTCAAACATACGAACAAAAAAAGTAGTTTTTTTATGATAGATATCCCCAAATTTATATTAAAAAATTGTTTAAGAGGTGCTCCCTTTTTGAATTTTAAGGAATTTTGATTCGCTAATACATGATGACATGGAATTTGTATTGTTTTTGGAAGGCCCATTTTAAATTGAAATTTCATCTAATGGTTTGGATGATGGCAGCAGACTTTCCAGTTACATTTTCATAGTTCAAAGAAGGTAGTCGACAGATTAACGAAAGCAAAGCACCAGAATGGATGGACGCAAAATTCAAAACCATAGAAATCGACATATCTAATGATAACAGATCGAAACTGGAAAAAATCGGTGATTATTGGAGTGAAGAGAAAACAACAGAAATCTTCGACTTACTGAAAGAATTTCAGTATGTCTTTGCTCGAGAATACAAAGACCTAAAAGGGTTAGTAAAAGAAATGGGCGAGATGAATATCGAAATCAAACCTAAATCCATGCCTATCAAGAAAAGACCCTACAAATTGGCCCACAAATACAAAGAAAAAGTTAAAAAGGAGATTGACAATATGCTCACAGCAGGAAATATTTACCCCATCGACTAGTTGGAATGGGCACCAATGGTCGTCCAACCGAAAAGAACAACCCGACAAAGATAAGAATCTTTGTCGATTTTAGAGAATTAAATAAAGTCACTCTAACAGATCCGTTTTCGACCCCATATGCCGATGAAATCCTAAATGAAGTCACAGGTCACGAATGTTACTCATTTACAGATGGATTTTCAGGGTACAACCAAGTACTAATAACAAAATAAGACTAGAAAAAGACCACATCTATCTGTGAATTTGGATCATTTGCTTACATAGTAATGCCATTCGGTCTCAAGAATGCACCTGCAATGTTTTCAAGAATAGTTGTCAAAAAATTTCAAGAATACATTTATAAAACGATGGCAGTATACTTTGACGACTGGACGATCTATTCGTCAAATTCAACTATATCTCAATATAAAAAAATGTATCTTCTTAACCCTTATAGGAATTTTACTAGGGCACATTGTCTACAAGGAAGGTATCAAAGTAGATTTGAAAAAATAAAAATAATCCTCAACTTAAAACCACCGGTGAATCCAAAACAGGTTAGAATATTGTTAGGTCATATAGGATATTATAGAAAATTCATTCGACATTACTCAAATATCACACACCCACTAGAAGAACTGTTAAGAGAAGATTAGGAATTCGACTGGACAGAATAATGTGATACATCATTCGACACGTTGAAAACAAAATTAGTCAAAGCACCCATTCTTCGATTCCCAAATTGGTCGATCAAATTCCATGTACATATTGATGCTTCAGGCCTAGCAATAGGTGCGATTTTAACACAATCTGAGGAAGATGGAATTAACTATCCAATAATATACAATAGAAGCCATAGTTGAAGTATGTGTATAGAAATGAACATATATTAGACTGCATATCCCATGAAGACATAACAAAGAGAAGAAGCTACTTAAGACAGAGTTTTTGTTTTTGCTCCTATTTTTTTGGGACAAAGAAATATTTTTTTCCTGGGGGAGATGTTGGAGGCACTAGTCAGTGAGCCGACTAGACTAGTTAACCAACTAATCGGAGATTAGGTCAGCTTCCAAAGGTTGTGTTGGTTGACCGAACCAACAAGTAGTTACTCATAACTATTTTGTAATCTTATATAATAGGCTGTTGAGCTAGATAAGAACTTGATTCAGTTCTGTGTATGTATGGACCCTCATGTGATTAACTAATATATCTATTATTCTACCATCTATTTATGTCTCGTGTATCTGTATAATTATATGCATCTATCTGTGTATTATTGGTAACCTTATGTGATCTATGTGATTACAACACTGATCTAATGAACAAGGGTTCATTTTATTTTCACCCTTGTGAGTTTGATCCAGGAGCATTGTGGCATGCTAGCAATGTGATGAGTTGGTCACATGCTTTGGCATATTTTTGGTTGGTTTGATGAGTCATAGTTTGTTAGCGCTAATAGGAATGATGGAGGATCATGACTCCCTACGAGGAGATCAAGCCCCAAGTTGTTTATTGTGATAGGGACATTTTCATCATGCTTTGTAGTTGTTTGTTTTCGGTTACAGGACCAATCGAGGTGGGAGTAACAATTTAGCTTAAATAGGAAGATTAGAGAAGTAGAGGGGGTTTTGTTCTTCTAGGTTAGAATTCCAATTTGCAGAGAAAAGGTCAGATCTGCATCTGGTTCCACTTGTAAATATTTTGAAAAGACTGAAGCCTGGAGAGTTGAGTTGTGCATTTTTTCTATTTCTTAATAAAAGGATTAGTTGTGTGTTTGCAGTGTTATTAGTCTAGATCCATCTGTTGTTTTGAACTGTGTATCTGTGCAGATCAAACCTCGGTGGTTTTCTGAACATCTGTGTATTTCTATGACATTGTTGATTCACGCATTAAGTTGTTGCTTGAATAGTTGAAATAAGTCGTAGATGCATGCATAGAAGTGTTAGGCTAATGAATCTTGAAGATTGTAGGTAGGATTGATCGATTCTTTGATCAATCAATGCAACACGTAGATTTTCTACCCTTAACAAGTTTTACAAAGAATGAACAGTGGGGATTGAGTCCACAGATGAAGATCTGACAGTCCAAGAGAGATCTACAACGAAAGTTGTGATGGTGATAACTGATCTACAAAGATCTGTGAGATCTACATCAAGGATAAGATCGATGGTTGTGGAGAAGGCTGCACAGATCGGACGGCTGTAAAAGTTGTGGGAGAATAATTGTGGGAGACAAGTTGTGAGGGAACAACTTGGAAAGTTGACATTCCTCATTGCGCAATCTGCATGTGAAAATCCTGTTGCAGAAAACTCTGTTGCGAAAACAGAGTTGCAAAAAAGTTGTTACAGGAAGCAAAGTTGCGGGGAGGTAGTTTGAGAGAATAATTTGGCTGAGGGATAAATTTGGTAATCCTTCTAAGTATAGGAGCCATAAGATCCTAAAGGTGTTGATGCAATTGTAACTTCGGAATGTATTCACTTGTATATCTTATGTATTGTACCCCGATGTTTATTTTGGGAAGTGGTTGAGTCATGTCATGCCCCGATGTTCCTATCGGGAGATTCAATGATGTAAACAAGTCATGTAAAGTCATTGTGGGTAACCCTCCTATTGATCAAGTGTTAAATTCCCCACAGTTGTGGGGCCCTAGGGTTATTAGACTCTCCTATAGAAGTAGGCCATAGTGAGTTATTTTCAAGTCAAGAATTAGTATAAATAGAGAGTGAGCCTCTCTATTTATCACACATTCACTCACACTCAGTTGTAGCACATAATTGAGAGAGAAGAAGTTGTTAGGACGATACTACTACTGTCGGGAGATCATCTTACTGTTTTTGGGGTTTTTCTTTTGGTGCTGATTCTATCTCAGAAAAAGTTGCAGGGTTTTCTCCTTTATGGTTTCCCTAAGGAAAAAATTTGTGTTAATTGTCTCTTATGTTTGATTGTTGTGCTTGTTATTCTCTCAGTTAAAGATCTTAAGATAATTCTAGCTTGAATGATAAAAATCTAACATGGTATCAAAGCTAACCTGAGAACAAGACACTATGCAGCTGCAGAAACTAGGGATTCCTACATTTTGGATCTCTCTCCATGGATTTTCAACAAAAGAAGGTTGGGCTAACTCTCCTCTCTAGGGCGCATCTTTTTGTCGAAGCAGAATCTGATTCTGAGCATTTTCAGTTTTTGACCTGACACTACTGCCAGAAATTAGGGATTTCCATAGAAATGGAATTTTTGAGTGAGGCCAGGCCTGGATTGATCTCCTCCCAAAAATCAAAGTTTAGAGATCAATATCAAAGTTTTTGGTTAGGAAGAACTCCGAGAAAGTCAAACCCTAATATGCTCCTGAACCAGCTCTACAGAAATTCAGCTCCAGATCCAGTTCTGACATCTTGACTTGGTAAGATCTAAATATTTTGTATTTCCATTTGAGGTTCTTAGTTAATATGTCTCATCATACCAAGCTTGATGAAAAGCTTGAGGGAGCTAATAAATTCTGAGCTTGGAAGTATAGGATCTCCCTAGTCCTGGAAGAAAATGAGTTGGACTCTTACATCAATGAAGAGGTTCCAGTTCCAGAGGGAGATCAGGCTAAGGCCTTAAATAAGAAGAAATTGGTCATGGCTATGAGGATTATTTATGATTCAATCAAGGATCACCTCATACCATAGGTGTCCTCCCTAAAGACACCTAAAGCTATGTTTGATGCCTTGAACAAACTATTTGAAGGAAAGAACATAAACTAGGAGATGACATTGAGGAGCCAGTTGAAGAATGTGAAGATCCAGAATGCGGAGACCATACAGTCATACTTCACAAGGGTCTCCCAGATCAAAGAACAACTTGAAGCAGTGGATGAAGAAGTAGAGAATACATAAATTGTAATGACCACCTTGAATGGTCTCCCTAGGACATGGGACTCTTTCATTCAAGGGATCTGTGCCAGAAAGAAGCTAGTCAACTTCAGTAGACTGTGGGAAGAATTCTCACAAGAATAAGCTCAGATAGTAGCTCGAGAAGAAAAGATGGGAAGTGAATATCAAGCTCTCATAGTACACTCCAAGAAAAGAAGGACAGACTATCACAAAGGTAAGCATTCTCATCCTAATAAATTTAACAAGAATCGAACCAGATTCAGATGCTTCATATGTGATGAAAAAGGAAACTATGCTGGAGAATGTACTAAGAACAAAAATGTCTCTCACAAGAAGAAGGGAAACAAGAGAAGACATCATGCTCATGCTGCAGAGGATGATGAACCTTCCACAAAGAGAATCAGACAAGAAAGTGATTATTCTTCAAGTGATGAAGAATATGTTTTGATTTTTGCTCTCATGGGAAACATCACACATGGAAGCAATGGTTGGCTTATAGATAGTGGGGCTTCCAAACATATGACAGGATTCAAAGAATCCTTTGTGAAACTATCATAACATGAATCACCCCACAAAGTGAAACTTGGAGATGACTACCAGTATCCAATATAAGGTAGTGGGAATCCTTCTATAAGCTAGATTATGGAAATTCTATAAAGATGAAGGATGTATTGTTTGTACCAGGACTAAAGAAAAACCTCCTCTCCATATCTGCATTAGATGCAACATGTATGAGGGTTGCATTTGTAGATGGCCAAGTTCTCATGTGGCCAAAGGGAAATACTATTGATAATGCAGTAGTGATTGGGGAACAAGAAGGAGGTCTATACAAATTAAAGGGCCATCCAGAACAAGCCTTGGTCCATGACTCAGTAGAGACAAATGAACTTTGGCATAGAAGGCTTGCACATGTGCACTACAGAGCACTACCACTTGCAAGCAAAGATGTTGAAGGACTTTCAGAAATTCAGACAAAACATGATGGTGTCTGCAAAGGATGTGAGAAAGGAAAGAATACAAAGAAGACATTTCCAAGTAGCGAGAGTAAGGCAAAATAAATATTGGAAATCATCCACTTCGATGTATGCAGTCCGATGTCATCCAGTTAATTAAGCGGGTATGTATACTATGTTCCTTTTATTGATGATTTTTCTAGGAAGACATGGATATACTTCTTAAAGAACAAATATGAAGTATTCAACAAGTTCAAGGAATTCAAAGCCTTGATTGAGAACCACACAGAAAAGAATATCAAGACCTTTTGATCAGATAATGGCGGAGAATTCACATCAAATTAATTCAAAGAATTATGCAAAGATTCAAGGCTTAAGAGGGAGTTAACTACTCCATATAATCCACAACCGAATGGGGTTGTCGAAAGGAAGAATAGAACGATCATGGAAGCTACAAGGGCCATGCTTCATGATCAAGATATTCCCATGCATCTATGGGAAGAAGCTTCCAGAACTGCAGTGCATGTATAGAACTGCACTCCATATAGAGTACTCAAGAACAAGACACCTGAAGAAGTATTTTTTGGCAAGAAACCAGAAGTCAGCCATCTCAGAATATTCATCTTTCTAGTGTACATACATATTCCAAAAGAAAAGAGGACAAAGTTAGATCCTTCAGGAAGGAATAGTATATTTGTGGGATATTCTGAAAGCTCGAAGGCTTACAGAATATACTTCCCAGGATTCAAGAAGATCGACATTATTAGGGATGTAACATTTGACAAAGAATCAGCTTACAACAAATCCAGAAAGAGACCTATTGGAGAACCTGAAGAAACAGAAGTACCCAAAATTCATGACACAACCATGAACGAAGAAATTCAAGAAGAAGATCGAGAATTAGAAGAACCTCAAGAACCTGTAGATCCACCTCAGGAGAAGAATCCTCATAAGAGGAAACCTGCTTGGGTATGAGAAGCTATCCAAGGTGCAGAAAGATATGCGGCTCCAAAATAAAATCACAGAGAAAGGAAAAGAACAAGGTCCTGCTCCGGTTATGTAGCCTTATTATGTGACTTCACTGATAAAGAACCTTCCAACTATGAAGAAGTGGTAGAAAGGAAAGAATGGAAGGATGCTATGATCAAAGAGTATCAATTGATCATAAAGAATAATATTTGGGATATTGTCCCAAGACCAGAAGGGAAGTCTGTTGTAACTTCCAAATGGATCTGCAAGATCAAGCATGCTGCAGATGGAAACATAGAGAAATATAAAGCAAGATTTGTGGCTCGTGGCTTCTCAAAGAAAGAAGGAATAGATTATGAAGAAACTTTTGCACCTGTAGCCAGATACACTTCCATCAGATCAGTATTTGCTTTGGTTGTAGTGATGAAATGGAAAATACATCAAATGGATGTCAAGGCTACCTTCTTGAATGGTGTAGTGGAAGAGGAAGTGTATGTGGAGCAGCCACTCGTTTTTGAGACACATGACAGGGAGTCTCATTCGCGTAGATTGAAGAAAGATATATATAGTTTAAAAGAGGCACCCAGGACATGGTACGACATAATTGATAGCTTTCTCTCCAGTTTGGGCTTTATCAAGAGTAAAGCAGATTCCAACCTTTACTACAAGGTTGAAGATGGTAACCCAGTGATACTCCTACTGTATGTAGATGATCTATTTGTAATAGGTAAGGATGGGTTGATTGCTGATATGAAGAGGAAGCTTGTTGTCGAGTTCGAAATGAAGGTCTTGGGCATGATGCATTATTTTCTAGGCATGGAGGTGTGGCAGAATGTAGATGGAATTTCCTTGGGACAAGGGAAGTATGCGGTGGACATCCTGAAGAGATTCGGGATGATATATTGCAAGGCCATGAACACACCTATGGAATCGAACCTGAAGCTATTAAGTGATGCTTCATCAGACGCGGTTGGTGCTACGATGTATCATCAGATGATTGGGTCCTTGATGTACCTAAAAAATATGAGACCAGATATTTTCTTTGCTGTGAACACCTTGACCCAGTTCCTAACGGATCCGAGACATGTTGACTTGATTGTTACAAATCATATTCTGAGGTACCTGAGGGGTACAGTTGATTATGGGCTCAAGTCTGGGGCAAAACAGAAGATTAACCTAGAAGGTTATGTTGATTAAGATTGGGTAGGTAGCACCATCGATAGGAAGAGCAAACTAGGGTGCTTCTTCAGTATGGGATTAGGTGTGATATCTTGGGTACAGCTGAAGCAGAGTATGTCATAGCTTGTTCCGCTAGTTGTGAGGCAGTATGGTTGAGGAAGCTACTGTCTGATTTATTTGATCTCTAATTGGATGCTACTTTTATATATTGCGACAACTAGAGTTGTGTGAAGTTGTCTGAGAACTCGGTGTTCCATGACGAGTCAAAGCATATCGAGATAAAATATCACTATATTAGGGATATGGTGCAGAGAGGAGCAGTGAAGCTCCAATATGTTGCAATGGACGAATAGATAGCTGATGTGTTGACTAAGCCATTGGCCAGATTGAATTTTGAATACTTCAGGGAGAATCTTGGTGTTCTCCAGATCGAGGTTCCCTCCAATGGGAAGTGATGCGTCTATGAGCCATTTTGACATGGTGAGAGGATTGGTTCCTTCCATGGTCAGATCTAAGGGTTGAGCCATTCTGTCATGGTGAGAGGATTGGTTCCTTCCATCGTCAGATGTGAGTACTAAGCCATTCCAAGGTGACTGTGAGATGTGTTCTCACATGATCAGATATAAGCATTGAATACCACTCTCTGAATGGAGGCACCTGGTCAGTTACCAAGAATTTCAGTCTAGGACTGAAGCTCGGCTTAAGTGCTAAGATGCCATTCTCTGGGAGAATGGAAGCACCTAGTCAGTTACGAGGAATTTTAGTCTGGGACTGAAGCTCAGCTTAAGTGCTGAGATGCCATTCTCTGGGGGAATGGAGGAACCTGGTCAGTTACCAAGAATTTTAGTGTGGGACTGAAGCTCAGCTTAATTGTTGAGATGCCATTCTCAGGGAGAATGGAGGAACCTGGTCAATTACCAGGAATTTCAATTTGGGAATGAAGCTCAGCTTAAGTGCTGAGATGCCATTCTCTGGGAGAATGGAGGCACCTAGTCAGTTACCAGGAATTTCAGTTTGGGACTGAAGCTCATCTTAAGTGCTGAGAGGCCATTCTCTTGGAGAATGGAGGCACCTGGTCAGTTACTAGGAATTTTAGTCTTGGACTGAGAGCATTTTTGACATGATGTGTGATGAGCTACCTATCATGGTCAGATGTAAGTGTAGAGTCTTTTTGACATGATGTGTGATGAGTTTTCTATCATGGTCAGATATAAGTGCTGAGCCTTTTGACATGGTTTGCGGTGAGTTTCCAACCATGGTTAGATGTAAGTGTTGGGAGAGCCTTTCTGAATTGGTCAGATATAAGTGTTGAAGAAGATGAAGACCTAATTGGAGGCTAGGCCTAAAACCAACATGAAAAAGGGTTGGCTCTATAGAATTTCTTGTGATGAGAAGAATCAAGAGATAGCACCCATGATGATCCAGCACTGATGATCCAAATCAAGTGATGATACAGATCTAGTGATGATGATCCAGATCGACTGATGATCTAGATCCAGATGAATATGAATTGAAGATGAAGATGACAAGAACTTGATGATGATCCAGATGATACAAGAAGAAGACTTGTGCTGATAATTTGTGTCGATATAATACCTTCCTAGTTAAGAGGGAGTGTTGATGAAATTGTAACTTTAGAATGTATTCACTTTTATATCTTATGTATTGTACCCTGATGTTTATTCTAGGAAGTGGTTGAGTCATGTCATGCCCTGATGTTCCTATCGGGAGATTCAATAATGTAAACAAGTTATGTAGAGTCATTGTGGGTAACCCTCCTATTGATCAATGGTTAAAGTCCCCGCAGTTGTGGGGCCTTAGGGTTATTAGACTCTCCTAGAGAATTCATCCCTAGCGAGTTATTGTCAAGTCGAGAATTAGTATAAATAGAGAGTGAGCCTCTCTATTTATCACACATTCACTCACACTCAGTTGTAGTGCATAACTGAGAGAGAAGAAGCTACTGGGACAAGAGATAGAGAGACTACTGCTGTCAGGAGATCATCTTACTGTTTTTGGGGTTTTACTTTTGGTGTTGATTCTATCTCAAAGGAAGTTGCGGGATTTTCTCCTTTATGGTTTCCTTAAGGAAAAAATTTGCGTTCATTGTCTCTTATGTTTGATTATTGTGCTTGTTATTCTCTTAGTTAAATATCTTAAGATAATGCTAGCTTGAATGATAAAAGTCTAACAGAAGGTTTTGGTTGGGTTGGCTGTGGTTGACCCCACCTGCACCATAGTTTCTAATTCCATTTGAGTTGCAGGGAGGACTGCTTCTAAGGTTACAGATGAAGAAAGACCATATCACCGGATTGAAAGGTGCACTCAAAATGGTGCTAATTAGCCTGCTATTTCATGCGATTTCTTTCCATGTGATGATTGTCATGCAGAATGTGAATAATCTGATTGCAATTCCAAAGAACCATGCCAAATTCCTGAACTGGTGAAATTTTGCGAGTGTATGGAAGGAGCATTGGTGGTGCCTGACCATAAATTGCTTCATATGGAGTCATTTTAGATGTAGTATGGTAAGAAGTATTGTACCACCATTCAACAAGAGGGAGCCACTTTTCCCATTGATGTTGTTTTTCAGAGGTGAAGTAATGAATATAAGTTTCCAAACATTTGTTGGTGACTTCAGTCTGACCATATATTTGTGGGTGATATCCTGAACTCATATTTAGTTTGGTGCTAGTGAGGTGAAAGAGTTCGGTCCAAAAATTACTTGTGAAATTTGTGTCACGGTCTGAGACAATGGAAGAAGGGATTCCATGAAGATGGAATATCCGGTCCATAATAATTTTTGCGACTGAGGAGGTAGTATGTGGATGGCTTAGAGCACAAAAATGACTATATTTGGAGATCCAATCAACCACAACTAAGATTAAAATATTCCATCCATATTTAGGGATCCCTTTAATGAAATCCATTGAAACATCTTCCCAAATACTTGTAGGGATGGGCAAGGGTTTGAGCAAGCTGGGGAGGAGTGTAGTTTCACCCTTGTGGTGCTAGAAAGTATCACATTTGGAAACCATCTGTTGAATTTCCTGTTTCATTCCCTTCCAAAAGAAGTTAGGTCATGCCCACTCATACTTTTTGAGGAACCCAGAAAGCCCTACCAATGGAGAAGCATGGTGTTCATAGAAGAAATCCTGGTGAAGATATGTTCTCTATGGAAGCACTAAATGGCCCTTGTATTTCATAGAAGAACCATCCTAAGAGTAATGAGGTAAAATAGAAGGATTACTAGCCAACTATTGGATGATTTTAGATAAGCAAGATTCATTGACATAGCCTTGTTGAATAGATTGTAACCAATTTTGAATAGGCATAGAAATAGCTGAAAGAGAAGCATGGTCATCAAATGTGCGGGAAAGAGCATCTTCCACAAGATTGTCCTTACCCTTCTTGTAAGTGATCTCATAGCCATAAACCATGAGTTTGATAACCCATTTCTGTTGTGTTGGGGTTGAGACCCGTTGTTCCAGGAAATATTTTAGACTTTGGTGATCAGTAATGATGCATAAATTATTCCCTAAGAGGTATGGATGCCACTTCTGTACTGCATGCAAAATAGCCATCATTTCCTTCTCATATGTAGAGGTGACTAAATTATTACCAGAAATGGATTTGCTGGAGAATATAATGGGATGTTCATCTTGGAGGAGGACAACACCAAGTCCATTGTTGCAAGCATCACTCTCAATAGTGAAGGTCTTGGAAAAATCAGGTATAGCTAGAACAAGTGTGGTACAAATAGCTTGTTTTAGTTTCTCAAATGCACACTCAGCAGCAGGTGTCCATGTAAAATCATCCTTTTTCAGTAGAGATGTTAATGGAGTTACGATATTCCCGTAATCCTTGACAAACTTATGGTAGTATCCAGTCATTCCCAAAAACCCATGAAAGCTCTTTAGGGTCTGTAATTTTTCATGGAATCTATTTTGGCGAGATCGACAAGAACCCCTTGTGCTGAAACAATATGCCCGAGATACTCTACTTCCTTCATCCCAAAAACACATTTAGACTATTTGGCATAGAGATGGTGATCACAGAAAAGTTGCAGTACAAAATCCAAATGTTGGAGATGCTCGACCCATGTTTTACTATAGATGAGGATATCATAAAAGATGACCAGAATGAAGTTTTGAAAGTAGGGCCGAAATAGTTTATTCATCAATACCTAGAACATGGAAGGAGCATTTGTGATGCCAAATGTCATGACCAAAAAATCATAGAGGCCATCATGTTTGCGAAAATCTGTTTTATGGATATCATCTGCATGAACCTGAATTTGGTGATACCCAGAACGAAGATCCAACTTGGATAAAAATGAGCACCATGGAGCTCATCCAGAAGCTCATCAACAACAGGAATCAGAAACTTATCCTTAATTATGATGTGATTAAGTGCTCGAAATTCGATGCAGAGGAACCATAACCCATATTTTTTTAGACAAGAAGAACCGATGAAGAGAAGGAATTGGTGCTAGGGTGAATAACACCCTGCTTCAGTTAGTCACAAACAAGCATCTAAATATTTGTCTTGTGGTGAAACAGGTAGCGATGGGGATTGATGTTGGGAGGGAGGATTCCAGGAAGGAGTAGAATATGATGGTCCTCTGGTATGGAAGGTGTAAATCCCACTCGCTCATAAAAAACACATGCAGATCAATAAATAAAATTTGTTGTAGATCCAATGGAGTAGTTGAGATCTCTGAAGGTTGCATCTGAATCAAATCAAGCTAAGCAATGAAACCATGTGAACTCTTCTTAAGAATATTTTCCATGTGATGCAAATTGATGATCATGAGAGACCCTAGATGTAAACCCTGCAATGTGTGTTTTTGACTATTAATTGAAAACTGCATCCAAAGTTCAACAAAATCCCATAAAATGGGTTTAAGTGTGCATAACCATTGAGCGCCCAAAACCACATCACATCAGCATAGGGAAAGGAAAACATGTCAGAACGCAAGTTATAATACCCCATAGAGATTCATACATTACGAGATTTCCCTTTGCAAGGTAAGGTGCCCCGATTGGAAATCATGACTTCAAAGCTGGATCAAGGATGGAAAAAACAATTAGCCTATTTGGTGATCCCAGGGTCAATGAAGTTATGAGTGCTACCAAAATAACCAAGTATTGTAAGAGGGAGTTTTTTGAAGAAACCTCTGACCCATATGTTTTGTGGGGTGGCGACTTCAGCTAATGCATGGAGAGATATCTCTAATTGGTCATCTTGAGCAGGCAGGTCAACATGGAGTTGCCGAATGTCACCCTCAACATCTACTAGATCCTGAGAATCATAAAAAATTTCCAAGTGCAAGAGGAGAATCCACATCTAAGAAGATCGAGCTTTTTCTCAACACATCGATGTCCCCAGGTGAATTTGCCATCACAATTATAACAAATCCCTTTTTCCCAATGTTCCCACATCTCCACTTCAGACAAATGCTTGATAGGAGTGGTTCTAGGAGCTGGTGGAATTTGGGGTCTTTGGGGAACCATAGTTCTGAATGGAACAAGAGTGGATTTGGAGCATTGTTGAGCCTTGATGTTATCCTCTTCTAGCTTATCCAACCCTAGGGATTCCATCATTGTTTTGGGGTAGAACATTTTAACCTCATATCGGATTGCATCCTTTAGAACACTAATAAAAAAACTTACGTAGAATGCATCAGGAAATCCTTCGGTTTGATTGGCCGGTTTCTCAAATTCTGTCTAATACTCCCTCACAGTGCTAGTTTAGCGAAGTTTGGTGAGTGTGCTTATGAATTCATCAAAAGCACTAGGACCAAATCATTACAAAAGGAGTTGGAAAAAATCTGTCTAGTTTGGCTCTGCATGAGCCTTGATGTACCAACGAAACCATTGAAGGGATTCATGTTCCAAATGAAACGATGAAAGTGGGACTTTATTGACATCAAAAGTGTTATGCATACTCAAATATTATTCTTCCTTGTAAATACAGCCAGTACGATCATCCCCATTGGAGCGAGGAAAATCCAGCTTCATCCCATGGAAGTTGCTAGAGGAAGAGAACCCAGTGTCTACATGTTGTAGGAACAACAGATCCCGTGTTTTACCTAAAAAATGGAAGCCCCAATTTTGCATGCAAAGGTAACTTTCATCAAATCCTTAATTATTTTTGGGGTTCCCATAACTTTTATCATGGTTTCTGTGATTTGACTTAGTTAAATTTTTGAAATTTATGCATGTTTTGTGTGTTTTTTGTGAGTTGCGGAAGACTATATTTTCCCAAAAATTATGTCCTTCCCGCAACTTGCATCTTGCAACCCGCAATGTGAATTGCGAGATCTTGAAGTTTAATATTTGTGATTTTTCCATCCTGCATCCCACAAGGCAGAATGCAGGATGCGGGGACATTTTTTTATGAGTGTAGTCGTTCATCCCCCAGCCCGCATCCCGCAATTGTAGATTGTGGATTTCAGGAATTAATTTGATTTATAATTTTTTTTGTGTGTTCCCGTTTGCGGGAGGCAGATTGTAGAAAGGGTTAAGTAAAATTTGGATATTTTATGATCCCACATCTTGCATCCCACAATTGCGGAATGCGAGTTGCAGGATGGTGGATAAAATTTAAACTTCGTGTTGTGATCCCGTATCCCTCAAGATTTAATCCTGACTGTTTATTCATTTTAATCCTATGGCTTTAATTTAACCCGAGGAAAATATATATATAGGCTAGTCTTTTATATTTTTATTTACCATTTTTACTGTTGCGAATTACTGTGCTATGTGAATTTTCACTCTATTTTAACCGGACAATGTCGTCACAGTCCACGTTGATTTTTTAGTTCGGTTTCTTATTTAGTAGCTTTGTTTGAATCAGCCTTGATTTCTTTCTTTATGATTTTAAATAGAGTTTTCCAAAATTCCAAGAATGGCATGGATTACCCGCTATTTGGAAACCACACAGATAGAGCTAGAGGGCTGGCTTTCTTCTCCACAACCCCTGAATAGCACTGGAAGGGAAGTCAGGGCCTGAGGGACTGTGTAGCAGAGAAGGGGTTGATTCCTTGTGTTGGGTGTGTGTGGGTGTCTTAGAAGTCAGGCTAGTTATGGTGTAGGTGTTCCTAGCTCTTTAATGGGATCACCAGCTTATCATTTAGCCTTTCCTATCTCCTTGATGGCCTGATAAACCTGACCATGTTGGCTTGGCTATCTTGTTGATGGCCTGATAAACCCAACTGTGTTGACTTGGCTGTGTTTTGTGTACCCTTGGCTATGTGTAAGCCTGCTTGTTCCTTATTCCTTGGGGAATCATGCCCAGCTCGGGGGTGGCAGCATTGCTGAGAGATTAAGGAGCATGCTGGCCTATGGTTGGGTGGAACATTGCAGTGACGTAGCTGGTTGCAGGACGAATTCTTTATAAGATAAGTAATCTTGACCATTTCGCCTTAGTATTTATATTTATGGTTTAATGAATATTATGAACATGTTGAATGCTTGTATGAACGTATGTTTGCTTCCATTGTATGATAAATAATCATGTATGCATGTTCTAGTTCAAAGCATTTTCTTTCGGCATTTTATGTACATTCATGTTCATGCCAGCTGGTTTCCCGGATGGTTAACGCCATGGTAGCATCCTCTTCGTCGGTCGTAGGGTCGGGGACATTACATTGTGGTATTAGAGCCCATGTTGCAGTATGGGCCTGAATGGACCGCGAAGATGCAGTGATAGAGGTAGGATTGCCTTCTGCCTAGTAGAGATTAGAAAATTTTGTACAGAAAAACCTCAATCTTCAAAATTTTTCTAAGTGTTGGAACCATCGGCCCATTGAAAGACTTAGTGACAAGTTCTTCCGATGTAGTGGTGCACTTAGTGGGAAGGCCACCCGTCGACCGATGTGGTGGAAGATAGAGGAGAGGGAAATTTAGAAAATTTCTAAGTGTTTTGGCCATCGGCACACCGGAACACCTAGACGGATGGATCGTCGATACTTAGCTGATTGAGCGCTTCCATTGTGGAAGGCTAGTGCTCTAGGATTCCGATGAGAAGAGACTGTCGATACTGATCAGGTTATGCCTCAGCAGATTGGGCCACTGATCAGAATAAGGTCAAAGATGATGGGCCGCCATTGCAGCTGCTGATGGAACTATTTCGCCGAGGAAAAGAAGAGAATTGAGCCGATCAAGCGAAAAAAAGGAAGACTAAAGGGAAAATTTCAAAAATTTCTCTAAGTCCGGTAATCGTCGGCCATCGGCAATGGTTAATTGAACACATTTCTGACACCTAGTTAATTTAGTTGCCTATGAGCTAGGTCAGATGAAGTTAGTGGATTGAACGTCCGTCATTGTGGCTGTCTAATGGACTATACTTCTAAAGGTTAGAGGCTTCGATCGTCGTAACGCCGACCCTTTTTAGTTGAAAGACCATATGAAAAAGGCCATCGGTGATCGGCGACGGTTAGTTGTTTGGATCGACGGAAGTTAGTTGTTCGTGCACCCGCCGTTGTGGCCACCTAAGAGACTATCCATCCGATGTGTAACGCATCCAACCACTAATGCCGGAGTAATCAGTACTTTCAATTTCCGATATGCCACCATCAGAAAACCTTAGTTGTTGAAGTCGCCGACATGGCAGACCCATTTAGTTTTGAGCCGCCGAAACATAGTGATCAATTGCTCCAATCTACTGACAGGGTTATGTTCGCGGAAAACATAGGGAGTTCGCTGGTTGCCATTGCGGCTGCCCATGGAACTATTTGCCCGATGAGTAGAGGATTCGATCGCTGATGCGGTGGTGCTTAGTGGATCCAACTGCCGATGAACATCAGAAGAAGCTAGTTGTTTTGACCACCGAAATGTCAGATTGATAGTTAGAATGAGACCCAATTCTGCACAACGAAATTTTGAGTTTTTCAAGTGGGATTTCTTAGTAGATTTCAACTGTTTTTCAGTAGGATTTTCAGCGATTTTTCAGTAGATTTTTAGGGCTGAAAAGGAGAAAGTGGCAGCAATCTTATGCGCTAGATTGGGAAAAAATCAAAGAAACAAAAAACAAAAAAAAATGAGTGTGTTGCCCTCGACCCGCCCTGTAGTGGTGCAGGGAAGCCATAAGGGGACAAGCCCCCTTGACCCCCTTCTTCCCCCTCAGACAGACATTCTTTAATGAAGAAAATTTTGTGTTTGGGCAAGATTGTTATTTTATGATTTTTTCCAGGTGAAGGAAAGTAATTCTGAATTATATCAATGTTATGCATATAAGAGTTGTATTACTAACACATTTGCAGAAGCATAGTCACCTTCAAGAGCAGTATTCCAGGTAGTGCAGTTTGGTAAGTAAGTGGTGGTTTAGTTATGAGAACCCATGACGGATATGATGCTCGGGATTGCTATGAGAGTGCGCAAAATGCCATGGGAGAAAATTTCTATAATGGAAATGATGACATAGAGTCTAGTGGAAGGAGATTCCAAGAGACACCGTCAAATGTTGTAGCCACCATGAGAAGCTTGATCAAATCCTAGGAAGAGAAACATCAGTTGAATGCTGCTATGTTGCAGAGTTTAACAGACTTGTAGAGAAAGATAGAATCTGGATGAGGTACAGAAAGACCAGAAGGCAGTAAGAGAAGTACTAGGAGAAGGAGAAGGAGGAAGACTTCTAGTGGACCATCTGACTTTGAAGAATCCAGCGGGGATTCAAGTTCTTCTTCTCATAAAAGAAAAAGAAAGAGACACCATAGGGATTACTCTTGGAATGAATTTAAGAAAGCTAAACCTCCTACATTTGATGGTGAGGTAAATACTGGACAAGAGGCTGAAGCTTGGCTTCTTGGGATAAAGAAGTACTTTCAAGTGCATGATTATTTAGGAAACATGAAGGCAAGAGTTTCCATATTCAATCTGAATGGAAGGGCATCCATTTGGTGGGAACACTTCAAGCAAGTAAAGAGGATCAATGAAAGGAGGCTTAAGTGGAAACAGTTCAAGAAGTATTTCAAGCAGAAATACCTCTTTGACAGTTATTATGATGACAAGATTAAGGAGTTCCATGAGTTGAGATTGGGACAACAGACCATGGAAGAATATGAAAATAAGTTTTTGGAGCTGTTGAGGTATGTCTGATACATCAGAGATGAAAAAGTGAAGGTCCAGTGTTTTCTGAGTGGATTACCTCAGTCTTACAAAGATAGAATTGAGTTTTACGAACCTAGAACTCTTGAAGAAGCAATAAGGAAGGCTAAGTATTGCTATGAGAAAAGCAAAGGTAAACCTGATTACCATAAGGCATGGAAGGACAAGAAGAATGAGAAGTTTAACCAAAGAAAGAAAGGTTTCAAACCTTCTAACTTCAGGAATCAGTAGAAGCAGCCATCTCAAGCTGCGAGTAAGCTAGTTACAGTGATAGGAGAAAATCCTAAAGATCCACAACAGAATAGAGGACCACTTCAATGTTGGATATGTGGAGGACCCCACATGCGCAGAAATTGTCCACTTGAGAATGAGAGTGCCAGACCAACTTATAACATTCAAGAAGCAGAAACAATGGGTCAAGTAGCAAGGGCAGTCCCTAGGATTTATGCAGCACTGGAGGACTGCCAGGCAGATCACCAGTCAACTGTGGTTGAAGTAGCAGGTAAGATTGTTGAACAATCTGTTTCTATTTTGATTGACCCTGGTTCTACTCACAGTTACATTACTCCTAGAGTAGTGGAGAATTGTGCTTTTAAAAAGGTAAAGCATAGAAAATCTTGGTTAGTTCAGCTAGCCACTGGAACTAAGAGAAAGGTTAGTGAAGTGGTAGAGAAATGTCCATTGGTCATGAATGGATTGGTCACGTGTAGATCTGAATGTTCTACCACTTGGTTCCTATGATGTTCTCATTGGAATGGATTGGTTAGAAGCTCATAGGGTGAAGCTTGACTGTTACAATAAGACTTTCGAATGCATGAATGAAGAAGGGAACCTAGTAGTTGTGATAGGTATTCCAAAGGTGATTTCAGTAAGGCAGGTTTCAACAATGCAGTTAAAGAAGTTCTGTAGGAAGGGTTGCCAGTTGTATGCAACTCATATTTTGGAGACATCAGAAGATGAAGCTCCTAGGTTGGAGGACTATCAGGTGTTACAGGAATTCAGGGACATGTTTTCTGATGAGATTCCAGGGCTTCCTCCAAAGAGGGACATTGATTTCACTATTGAACTTATGCCAGGAGTAGCACCAGTGTCCAAGACACCCTACAGGATGAGTACACTGGAGATGCTAGATTTGAAGATGCAACTGCAAGAGTTGTTGGAAAATAAGTATATTCAGCCGAGTGTGTCTCCTTGGGGAGCACCAGTTCTATTTGTAAAGAAGAAATATGGTACACTCAGGTTGTGTATTGATTACAGACAATTGAACAAGGTTACGGTGAAGAATAAATATCCTTTACCTAGGATTGATGACCTCTTTGATCAAATGAGGGGAGCAAGGGTATTTTCCAAGATTGACTTGAGGTCTGGTTACCATCAGGTGAGAATCAAGGATGAATACATTCATAAGACATCCTTCAGGACAAGGTATGGACATTATGAGTTTGTAGTGGTACCATTTGGTCTCACAAACGCACCAACTACATTTATGTGCCTTATGAATAGTGTCTTCAACAAATATTGGGACAAGTTTGTTCTTGTTTTCCTTGATGACATTCTTGTTTATTCTAAGAATGAGGAAGAGCATGAAGAGCATTTGAGGTTGACATTGCAATTGCTCAGGGAGCACCAGTTGTATGCAAAACTGAGCAAGTGTGACTTCTATAGAGATAGAATTCAGTATTTGGGTCACATTATCTCTGAGGAGGGTGTATCTATGGACCCTGAAAAGATTGAAGCCATTATAAATTGGCCTACTCCAAGAAATGTGACAGATGTAAGATCTTTTATGGGACTTGCAGGATACTACAGGAGATTCATTGAGGGATTCTCCAAAGTTGCGCATGCCATCACTTCTTTGCAAAAGAAGGGGATGAAGTTCAAATGGAAATCAAGGTGTGAAGAAAGTTTCTAGCGGTTGAAGAATCTTCTCACCAGTGCACCCATATTGAAAGTTGTAGATCCAGAGAAATATTTTGTGGTGTGTACCGATGCATGCAGACAAGGGCTTGGAGGATTCCTTATGCAGGACAACCACGTGATATGCTATGAGTCAAGAAAGTTGAAAGAGCATGAGAAGAACTATGCCACTCATGATCTAGAGCTTGCATCCATAGTACATGCCCTCAAGATGTGGAGGCATTACTTGATGGGTAGAAGATTTGAGCTCAGAGCAGACCATTGTGGTCTAAAGTATTTGTTTGATCAGCCTACTCTGAACGCTAGGCAAGAAAGATGGCTGGAATTTTCATGTGAATTTGATTTTGAAATCAAGCACATAAAAGGGAAAGAGAATAAGGTAGCTGATGCACTCAGTAGGAAGGTGTAGGAAATGCATGTGGCATCTCTTAGTATTTGCCAATCAGATTTGAGGCAGCAAATTGTTAATCATGTTGCCAGAGATGAATTGTATGAGCAGGTAAAAGACAAATTGCAGCAACAAACTCTTGAGAAGAGGTATGAGGGATATAAATTGGAAGAAGATGGACTTCTCACTTATAAAGGTAGATTTTATATTCCAAGGGTAGAAAATTTGAGGAGAGTTGTTATGGATGAAATCCATCAAGCTCCGTATTCTGGTCACCCGGGATATCATAAGACAATTGCTACAACTAGAAGGCAGTACTTTTGGCCAGGAATGAAAAGGGATATGGATGAGTACATTTCGAGGTGCATGAAATGCTAGCAGGTAAAGGTGGAGCATCAACACCCAGCAGGTTTGTTACAACACTTGCCAATTCCAGAATGGAAATGAGAAGTTATTTCCATGGATTTCATTACAGGATTGTCGATGACTTGGAGACAACATGATTCCATCATGGTTTTGGTAGACAAGTTGACTAAGGCAGCACAGTTTATATCGGTTAATTCTAAGCATGAGACCGATGACATTGCAAAGATCTTCATGAAGGAGATTTTCAAATTGCATGGATTGCCGAAGGCAATAGTCTCTGACAGAGATGTAAGGTTAACTTCCAATTTTTGGAATGGGTTGTTTGCAGATTTGGGTACAAAGCTAAAGTTCAACACTGCATACCATCCTTAGACAGATGGGCAGACATAGAGAGTTAATCAAGTGCTCAAGGACATGCTTTGAATGTACATGATGGACAAACCAACCAAGTGGAAAGATTACTTATACTTGGTAGAGTTTGCTTACAACAATGGACAGCAGGCATCCTTGGGGATGAGTCTGTATGAAGCTTTATATAGAAGGAGGTGTAGTGACAACAGTGACTTGGGATAACCCAGTGAACAAGGTTGTGCTTGGGCCAGAATTGCTCAAGGAAATGGAGCAAGAGGTTGTAAAGATCAGGTAGAATTTGAAAGCAGCACAGGACAGACAGAAAAGCTATGCAAATAAGCATAGGGTGAACAGGTAGTTTAGTGTTGGGGATCATGTTTACCTCAGAGTGAGGGCAAAGAAGAGTTACTTGAAGCTTGGAAGTTGTGCCAAGATGTCACCTAGATATTGTGGGCCATTTGAAGTGCTTGAAAGAATAGGGCCAGTTGCATATAGACTTACATTGCCTACTAGTACCAGAGCTCATAATTTTTTTCATGTTTCTTTGCTTAAGAAATATGTATGTGATCCTAACCATGTGATAAATTGGGATTTGATTTAGGTGGAACCCGAGCGAAAGTTTCAAATCAAGCCAATGTGCATCCTCGACAAGAAGGTCACAATGCTCTGGAACCGAGCCATAGGGCAAGTAAAGGTGCAATGGGAGCACTACGGACCTGAAGAGGCTACGTGGGAGCCGGAGGATGCCATGCGATTGGCACATCCATTTTTGTTTAATTCTGTGGATCACTGAGGTGATACCAATGTAGCATTTTGTTCAAATTTTGTAAAGCACTCAGGATAGTGCTATTGAATGGGGAGGGGAATGTAACACCCCGGTTTTGACCCCGTTGCATTAAATGTACATGAATCATGTATATATTGTAATGAATCATGGTGTGGAGCTAAAGGCAAAAGCCCCACCATCGATTTGGTTGTGTTATGTTCGGCGATTGAAATCATTGCCAACGGTATATCATGATATATGGCACATATTAGTTTTAGCATCATGTAAATATGCATCTTTAATTAAATGAACCCAACCAGCTATGCTCACTGCAACCATAATGAAAAGGGCATGATGTTCCTAAGGATAAGGGGGGGGATTATCAAACTTTGAACCCATGGGGAAAAAGCCATGTGTCAGCTGTTAAACCCTGTATGATTTGCCCATATTTCCTTGTCTTATCCAACTACCACCTTAAATGTTCTGCTAAGTAGTTGAGGCAGTTATTGTTTGGGAGTGGGGGTGGCAGGATTGTCAGTCCTTGCCCACTTGCACACTCCACCAGCAATGGAACCTCACATTGGGAAAAAGAAGCGAACTCTCCAAGATTTCCCACTCTCTCCATGATGGTGGTGAAAGGAAAAACGCTCTTGCCCTTCCTACTCATGACTCCCCATTGCCGATCATCCTCACGCAGGGGGGATGTCCTGTTCCTCACGCACAAGCTCCTTTCTTGTTTGGTCTCATGCAGCTAGGAGAGGGACCCGTTTCGGCTATAATTCACGTTCCCATAGAGTTGTATCTAGCATGTTTTCCATCCGAATTTTGGAGGTCTAGTGTAAATTTCCCTCACGTACAGGTTGGGAGTCTGATTCTCTTCTCCATTGTGGTCTGCGTAAGTTTTCCCACTGGATTCATTGTTGAGAACAAGCTGTTGTTTTTCCACGTTGATGGTTGTGTCTGTTTTTATGTTTGGGCTGCTATGTGTAGTGTTTCCACACTGATTTCTGGATTGTGTAATTTTCTTGTCACTTCATTGTTGAGCCGGGGTGGTAGTTTCCCCACATGGTTCATTTGCTGTGAATCACTTGTGTGACTGCGTGTATGCAGTGGTTGGTCTTCAGATCTGTGTTGGAGTAGGGATGAGGGCTTGGTTTGCTTGATAAACCTGGTGTGTTTGGAAACCACACAGACAGAGCTAGAGAGTTGGCTTTCTTCTCCACAACCCCTGAATAGCACTGGAAGGGAAGTCAGGGCTTGAGGGACTGTGTAGCAGAGAAGGGACTGATTCCTTGTGTTGGGTGTGTGTGGGTGTCTTAGAAGTCAGGCTAGTTCTGGTGTAGGTGTTCCTAGCTCTGTAATGGGCTCACCAGCTTAGAATTTAGCCTTTCCTAGCTCCTTGATGGCCTGATAAACCTGACCATGTTGGCTTGGCTGTCTTGTTGATGGCCTGATAAACCCAACTGTGTTGGCTTGGCTATGTTTTGTGTACCCTTGGCTATGTGTAAGCCTGCTTGTTCCTTATTCCTTGGGGAATCATGCCCAGCTCGGGGGTGGCAGCGTTGCTGAGAGATTAAGGAGCACACTGGCCTATGGTTGGGTGGAACGTTGCAGTGACATAGCTAGTTGTTGTACGAATTCTTTATAAGATAAGTAATCTTGACCATTTCACCTCAGTATTTATATTTATGGTTTAATGAATATTATGAACATGTTGAATGCTTGTATGAATGTATGTTTTCTTCCACTATATGATAAATAATCATGTATGCATGTTCTAATTCAAATCATTTTCTTTCAGCATTTTATGTACATTCATGTTCATGGGGCTGGCTACCCAGATGGTTAATGCCATGGTAGTGTCCTCTTCACCAGTCGGAGGGTCGGGGACGTTATAATAGTGGTTATGAAAGGAAAATAGAGGAGCGGGGATCAAGCTGGTATGGATGCATCTGTCACCAATCAAATAGTCTGGACTCAATAGTCTAGTTATCCTCAGGTGATGCAGTAGATCTTGCTGCTACTTTAGGCGCATTCATAGGTGCAAACCTCCATGCAGTTAATACATTAAACATGGAGTTTGATAGAAGAAAGAAAGAGATAAGCAAGCTGAAGGAAGAAATGGAAAAGACTAAAAGGGAACATGAAGCTTATGTTGTTGATTTTATGAAGGCATCTCAAGACAAGTATGATGAATTATAGGTGAGGAATATTTCCCTCGATACTAAATTGCAGAATGAGAAGACTGAAAATGGAATCATTACATAGAGGATAGCTTCACTTGAAAAAAAATGTGAAGATGCAACTACAAGTGCAACTTCTTTTACATTTTCTAGGTTTAAACAGCAGGAGTGGAATTGGCTATCAAGACTAATCAGGAGCATCATGAATTGATAAGTGAGTTGTTCCAAACTATGGATGATATTTTTGAAACTTATATCACTTTTGGTAAGATGTCTGTTGTCCTTGAGGATTGAGTAGAAAAGAGAGAGAAATCATCCAAAGCTTATGATGCTATTATGGATTAGCAAAGATATATGAAGGACAAGCTTTAAAACATTATCATCCTCAGTAGTTTTAAGCTGAAAAAGGTCAAAGCTGTACTAAGTGCTTGGATTGACCTTAATGAGATGGTTGAAAATACTATCAAGAAAGCACATGTCGTGTGTGGAATAAGGTGGTATGTTGTTGATGGTATCATGGAGACATTGCATTTTCCCATAGTGGATCTCATTGAGAATGCATGTATGCCAAGACTGATGATTGAGCAAGTTGAACGTCGACGAGATGAAGCAAAAGAGAAAATTCAGGGACTTGATCATATCAGCATTGGAGATGTGGATCAGCTAATCATACAACCTTTGGCTATTGAGGGAAAGATCCACATTTACATCTGCATATGGCACAAGTTAGATAAAAACAAAATAGAAATCTATAAATGTGATGCTCAACTTGGGTTTGAATCAACTAACTATCCCAACATTGAGGAATTGTTAGGGATTCAGAATAGATGGCAGGATTTCTTGGTGATTAGATATATTTATATTTTCCCGATAACAGTTTGTTGTTGGATCTATTCCTTGTAATAATTTTTAAAGGGTTGACTTCACATGTACTGGGGATGATTTTTTGGGAGGGAAAAATACGGACAAGAGATTGGGGATACTCTCTTTACTTGAGGTTTTGTAATTTTTTGCAAACTTTATCTAAGACAGAGATGTTATTCTTTCATATCTCTTTCTATTTATTTGATTAATTTTCCTTGACAAATGATGATTTTTCCATTTCATATGGATCACTGTTACTGTTAATATTTTTCCATCAATAAGTGCATTTATTTATAGCCTTGATTTATCTCTGCTAATGACTCATGTGCTGATAAAGTGTTAAAAGAGTTTATTCTATTAAGATCTTTATCTATTTCTGCAAATGATTACATAGTAAATTCGATTATATATGTTAATTTTTCAATTGACATACTGATTACAACTTAACCTTGAATGTGTTAATTTCAAGTTTTTGTCAGTCAAATTATGTTGGTTGATTGTAAATTGAATTGTTAAGTAATTGATCTTGTTTACATTTTTATTAATCTGATTAAATACTTATCAGTCTTTCATCTCGGGTTAATTTGAGAACAAACCTTAACATCTTTCTTAGAGTAGTGTAGACTTAGTTTAGGAGTCCTTCACAGTTAGATTAAGATTTCCCTTTTACTTTTCTCATGTATCTATTTTTCCTTCATTGGGAAACAGATCCTATTAGGATCGAAAGCAACAAGTGCCAGCGGAGGCCTTAGTATCCGTGGGTGTTAACCACACAAAACAACTCAAGGATAGGATAATACTTGCGTAGGATTATCTGAAGCCTTTGGCTAGGTTTTCATCCTCTGTTGTGAGCCTAAGAACCCATTCCAACAACCTGCAAATCTAAGGCCTCAACAAATGGCGCTAGATGGAGGGCCTAAAGAAAATGATTCCTAAACAGAATATCGAAAAAACTCCTCCAACAAGAGACCTAATTCCCACCCGTAGTCGCACTCAGGCATCTATGTCAAGGGACCAAGCTGTACAAAGTTGAGACGATATCCCTGCTACTCCTGTTAATGAACAAAGAGCTCTCGGAAATAGGTACGTTATTGTATCACCTACCTTAGGTCCTGTTACAGTTGAACAATTACTGAAAGGTAATTTTGATAGCATTTCCCAAATTCGACAGTAGTTCACTTAGGGGCATCTCCAAAACAAAAATCCCTAGGCTAATAGTTAAGATAGCTGAGATTCAGGTGACCAAAACATGGAAGAACATAACCATTCTTCTATTCAACGATCAACCCTTGGACTAGATATTGACTCATTTTTTTGAGAATCAATTACTCCCCGACACAACATTGTAGCAGGTGGACCACCACCTTCAACTCCTTCTTCTTCATCTTCCTCAGACAAATATTTAGATTCCAAACCTTCTACCTCATCATGAGAATTTATTCCCATGGATAACGAATGAACCAACAGGCCTTGACTAGATGGAGATGTTGTGTCTGTCTTAGGTGATCAGCATAGGTTACCTAGAAACCCTGAGAAGTGGCTTCCGAAGTATAACCCAAGTGACTAAATTCCTGTGGAAGACCACATTAATATGTTTATGCACACAATTAGGCTTAGAAATGTAATACATGAAGATGTAGTATTCATATTATTCCCTTATACTTTTAAGGGAAAATTTCCTACATGGTATTTTTCCCTAGAAGCCAGTTCTATCCCATCACAGGACGTGTTCTCAGAACTCTTCACTCAGAAATTTAGGGATGATAAGATGATCTAGATTTATGCAGGAACACAACAGAATACACAAATAACCATAGAAACAAATATGCAGTGGAAATAACACTTCATTTCATTAATCAATAACTTAAACTTGTTTACATACAGAATGGAAATAAACTAGCTAGAGTGTTGGTATCTTATCTCTGAGAAGAGATGTGGTGGCTACATGACTCTGAAATCTATGTTACAATGAGGCTTGAAGGCCTATATATTATTGAGAAACAATGGAAACCCTACACATCCAAAAACCTAACCTTAGGAGGTGAAACGCCAGAATGTGGGCCCCGTTGCGTAACTTGGTACATCAATTTCCCGGGGTCGTAACTTTAGCATACTACCTCTGTTTGACGCGCATGATACATCGTTACAAAGATATATTTAAGGTATACATCCATTATAAAGAAGTATTGAGTTCAAAATGGACTCATATTTTCTTGACATTCAATGCCAAAAAAATGTCATTTAGGGCCTCAAATCGGCTCCAGAAGTTTAGGACCTGAAAACTGCCAAAAATAGTAAATTGTGCTACAATTAAAGAAATTGAAAAATTGAAAGAAACAATGGTGGGAGTCCAAGTGGAATAGGTGGGTGGCCACCAATATCCTCTTGGATCATTCCTCCCCCCTTAGGAAGCAATGTTCCCCATTGCGTTGAGTTCCTCCATGAGATGAGGAAACTTTTGCTGAACTTGGTCCCTAGTGAAGGAGTTGGCTTACTTTGACAACTCAATATAGATGGATCTTCTGCTGGTGGGTGTTCTTAATCTATGTGTCCATAATATGATCAATTGTGGCTTGTTCCATGTAGTCGGGTTTTAACTCGGTTGGTGTGAGTTGTTCTGTAACGTCTAATGTGTCTAGTAGAGGTGGAAAGTAGGGCCGAAGGCAGTCCACATTGAACACTGGGTGTAGACTAAGGAATGGTGGAATAATGAGCTTGAAGGCATTGTCCCCAATAGCCTTGGTGATGGTGTATGGCCCATATCAGAGTAGGCAAAGCTTGTAGTGGGGTCCAATGAGGCGCTCCTTCTGCAAATGTAGCCACACTTTGTCACCCACCTGGAATTTGTGTTGCACCCGATGTTAATCATGTTGCTGCTTGTACTTAGCATTGGATCTATCCAATATGTCATGAACCTATTGGAGAATGTGTTCAATGAACTCAATGAATTTGTTCGCCTTGGAAACTTTAGATTGGATATGAGTTGAATCAGCCTGAGTAGCTGCAAATGGCATGGCTACGTCAATGGGACATAGTGGCTGGAATCCCAAGCCCACCTAGAAGGGGTTGTGGTTGGTTGAGCTATGGAGGGCCTGGTTATAGCTGTGTTGTACATAGGGGAGGATCTCATCCCATGTGCATGGATTCTTTGAGTTGTACATTCACAAAATGTGTACGATCATCCTGTTGATGACCTTTGTCTGGCCATCAGTCTGGGAATGGAAAGATGTGGACTTAGTGAGCTTGTTGTCTAGCATTGACCATAGGCTATACCAGAATGTACTAAGGAATCTGTTATCCCGGTCTGAGATTATAGACTGTGGGATCCCAAAGTGTACCCACACTCATTCAAAGAAGAGTTTAGCAGTGGCTTCTGCTGTGATATTCTTCTTGCAGGACAACATTATGGCCATCTTTGAGAATCTATCAATGACCACAAACACACAGTCGTTGTCGTGCTTAGTAGAAGGAAGGCTCGACATGTAATCCATGGAGATGGATTCCCAAGGTTGACTAAGGGTAGGAAACGGAGTATAGAGGCCTTGTTTCTTGATGGATGGTTTGGAAATGGCACAGGCAATGCAGGATCGAATGTACTTCTCGATGTCCTGTCGAAGGTTTAGCCAATAGAAATACTTCTGCAGTACTGCCACTATTTTCTCGACCCGAAAATTCCCAACGACCCGACTATAGTGCGCTTTCGAAATCATCTTGGCACTGTCACTTGAAGTAGCACAAAGGTGTCCCATGTGAGATAGTAGTACATCCTGTAGGTGAAATTTTGGAACTTAGTTTCCATCTAAGAGTGTCTAGTATGTGTGGATGAATTTGGGATCGCTCTTGTAGAGAAGCAGCCAATCAGAAGTCTCGTGCCCACAAGAGTTGAGCATGGTGGTTATCGCCATGATCGATGGTTGGCTGAGGCAGTCTGCAACATTATTGGTGCTTCCCTTATTGTACTTGATGTTCAAATGAAACTGTTGTAGATATGTGGACCACTTTTGATGGTGATCATTCTATAAGTTCCCTTGTGTCTGTATGAACTGTAGGGGTCGGTGGTCTGTGTGGATGACCATTTCCTTCCCCAAAATGTAATTCTTCCATTGTCGACAAGCCTGTATAATGGAATACATCTCTTTATCATAAGTGGGATATTTGCAGACTGTGTCGGATAGTGTCTCACTATGATATGCAACTAGATGCCCTTGTTGAGTAAGGACTACCCCAATAGCATAGTCAGAGGCATATATCTCGATCTCAAATGGTTGTTGCAAGTCTGGTAATGTGAGCACTGCGGCATAGCAGAGGCAATGTTTCAATTCTGCAAACGCCTTCTATTGAGTTTTCAACCAAAAGAATTTTTCTTTTTCTCCTCCCTTGGTAACTTGACTTACGGTCCAAGTGATATGAGAGAATCCCAACATGAACCTGTGGTAGAAATTAGCAAGGCCCAGAAAGCTGCAAAGCTCTGTTAGAGTAGTTGGGGCTGGCCAATCCCGAATGACTTGGATCTTGGTTGGATCCACATGTACCCCACACTCATCGATAATGTATCCCAGATACTGAACCTAGGTCATGCCAAAAGTACACTTGTCCAAATTGGCACACAACTTGTGCTGCCGTAGTGTTTGGAGGACCTGTCAGATGTGGTGGAGGTGCTCTTCCCAAGTCTGGATGAATATCAGGATGTCATCTAAGTACACTACTACAAATGAGTTGGTGAATGGCCACAAGATGTCATCCATCAGTCTCATGAAGGTTGCAGGAGCATTCATCAACCCGAAAGGCATGGCCAACCGTTCGAAAAGGCCCTCCTTAGATTTGAAGGCAGTCTTCAACACATTGGTTGGTTCGATCGGTACCTGGTGATACCCAAACTTTAAGTCAATCTTGATAAAATATTTCACCCATTTAAGCTAGTCCAAGAGGTCATCAATCCATGGGATTGGGTACCTATTCTAGACAGTGATCTCGTTCAGTGCCCGATAGTCAATACAAAGTCTCAAAGTCCCATCCTTCTTCTGTACCAACATGATCAGGTTCCCACAAGGCGATGAACTTGGCTGGATGTGACCCTTTTGCAGCAGCTCCTAAATTTTCCTCTTGATTTCATCATTCTCCAAAATAGAGCATCGATAGATCGGTCCATTGGGAAGTGGCGCACCCGTGGTCAGATCGATGGGGTGCTTGACCTGATAGTGGAGAGGCACCTCGGTGGGTGAGGTGAATATGTCTCGGTACTCCTCCACGACCTTGTCCATTTGTTGTTGTTGTGCAGAGGGGCCCTTTCTGGAGGTTGTGGCCACGATCTTCTTCCTTCCTTAAGGTTGGATCATCAAGAAAATAAACTTCCCAGTTTTGGAAATCAGCTTACTGCATTGTTTTGCAGTAACCAAAGAGATAGCGGTAGGATGTGGTACCTCTGGTATCCTGTACAAATTATTTCCCAACGTAATAATAACAGCGCGAGGCTGGGACTCATACACAGCATGTCACTTCCATAAGTATGGTTGACCTAATAATACATCACAAACATCAAGAGGAGCAATATCACATAATACCTCATCGGTGAAGGGCTTGATGCTGTAGGGAAGGTGGCACTACTAGTTGACGCAGAGATCTTGTCCTTGGTGAAGCCACTCGATGGTGTACGGTTTTGGGTGTGCTGTGGTCGGTAAACCCAACTGCTTCACGACCTTTGCTGAAATCAGGTTCTTTTGGCTCCCACTGTCGACAATGAACTGTATCAGGGAACCCTTTACCCACATCTGGGAGTGGAAAAGATGCTCCTCCTCCTCTGAATCTTCTGGTTCTTCCTTTTGTATATTCATGGTGGAAATGGTGGCTTTGGGCTCTACATCCATAATCTTCTTCCCTCTGTCATTCCCCTTCTTAGGTTCTGATTCAGTGTCAAAGTACGCATCTGATCCAGGAGACTTTATCTTGGCCACTAGTGACTGCTTGGCTCGACACTCACTTGTGTTGTGAGTGGGGCTCTTATGGAACTCGCACCACTTTCCCGCTTCCTTATTTGGCTTTGTAGTGTTGCTCTTTGCTTGCGAATTTGCCAATTTTTCTTGAGTCGCCATGCCTTGGATATGTCCTTGGTTCTGTGGTTTGGGGGCACCTTTCCCTTGCTTCTGATTTGTAGATCCAAAGTCTCTCTTTTCCTGTTTGAATTTTTGCTCAATTTTGGCAGCATGCCGATATGCCGTACCAAGCGAAGAGATGTCGAGGAACTCCATTTCCTCCTGAATGTATCTGTGCAGACAACTGCGATACCTCAGCACCAAATTTTTCTCTGAATATTTGATACCCAACTTGGTGTGCAGGGTATGGAATAGATTCGTCATCTGATGCACATCTTGATCTCTTTGATGTTGTAGCGTAGTCCATTACATGTACTTGTCCTCATAGATCCCTATTGGATAATATTGTCCATTTATGGAATCTTGGAAAGAATTCCAAGTGGGTATGGTTGAGAATAGAGAGGGTTCCTCCTCGTCCTTTCTCTCACAGTAGGTTTCCCACTAGTCCTTGACATGGGGGGTGGCTTTGAGTAGAGAAAAAGTAATCTTTTCTTGGTCGGAAAAGTCATGAACCGAGAAATATCCTTCTAATAGATTCAACCATATATCTACGATGTCTACATATATTTAGCCATAAAATATGGGAATGTTAAAGTTTACTTGTACCTTAAAAGGTGTTGCACCTCCAGAGTGGATGCTAGATGCAGATGCGTCACCAGTGAGAAGTCGTTGAAGGATCTGGGTGAAGTTATCCATCATCACGTTCCTTTTTTTGTAAGGTCCTCCTCGAGCAACATTTTGATAGGATATTTTGTGCCCTCATCTTTCTTTTTTTCCCCCATGGGTGGCCGTCGGGATTTGTGAGGCTGATCTTGCAAAGGTTCAACTAGATTGAGCCATAACTCTTTATACCCTGCCCTCGTTGGGGACATGCAAAGAATGATTGAGAAAGAGCAGATTGCTCTGATACCATTGATACATATTTTTGCAGGAATGCAACANACACTTCATTTCATTAATCAATAACTGAAACTTGTTTACATACAGAATGGAAATAAACTAGCTAGAGTGCTGGTAGCTTATCTCTGAGAAGAGATGTGGCATCTCCATGCCTCTGAACTCTATGTTACAATGAGGCTCAAAGGCCTATATATTATTGAGAAACAATGGAAACCCTACACATCCAAAAACCAAACCCTAGGAGGTGAAACACCAGAATGTGGGCCCTGTTGGGTAACTTGGTACATTAATTTCCTGGGGTCGCAACTTTAGCATACTACCTCTGTTTGATACGCATGATACATTGTTAGAAAGATATGTTTGAGGACTACATCCATGAATGACAAATATAAATTTTGAAATTGAATCATTGCGTCCCAACCATTCGATGCCGAAAAAACGTTGTTTAGGGCCTCAAAATGACTCTAGAAGTTTAGGACCCGAAAATTGCCAAAAATAGTAAATTGTGCTACAATTAAGGAAACTAGAAAACTAAAAGAAACAATGATGGGGTTCCAAGTGGAATAGGTGGGTGGCCACCAATATCCTCCTAGATCATAACACCCCATAGGATTTATTTATAGATCTTTCTTCAATGAAGACCAAAGGGAAAGAAAGGGTGAAAGATTACAACTAGAGGTTTTTGTATTTGAAAAATAGAATTCTCGACACTGTCCTCCCTATTGAGGAATTATTGGTGGCCTATTATATCAAGGGTGTTCCGACTCAGATATTCATGTGGGTCAAAAGGGCTTGCACAGAAACCTTTCAGGAGGATTTCTATGAATCCATACAACTAGAAAAAGACATGTTCTTCCTTAAGGACAACCCTGTCTCGTCGGGTGAGAAGGAATCGATCTCTCAGAAGAAAGTTGAAAACTTTCCTAAAAACACTACTACATGTCAATATCCTTTCAATATGAATGATGTGAATAAGATCCTACAAAAAATGTCCAATGATATGGTAGATTGCAAGAATAATAATAATGAAAATCAACCCAATAATAGAGGTTTTGTAAGGCCACCTTTCAGGTGACCTAATCAACCTCCTCAAAATCCACCACCTCCCAGTCCTAGTGAAGGATTCACTTCAGAAGAAATATTCTATATTTTGAAATCCATGGCTGCCGAAACACAAGACACCCCTGAATCCTTTGACGATCGAGCAAATCGGGATTCACAACCACCCCAAGAAGAAGAAGAAGAGGACCAGTAGGTCAGCGCTGTAAGTTTCTTTTTCAAAGAAGAGGAAGAAGAACCTAATAGATTTTTCAATATACAACATACACACAACACTATATATAAAGGGTCGCCTCCATAAGAACCATCACCTGCAACATCGGTTCCCAACAAAGGTAAGTCCCAACTGCAGAAAGATACTGTCATTCCTGAGCCTAAGTACAATTTGGTTGAGGATTTGAAAAGAGTCAAGGCCAATATCTCATTATTTGATCTACTTAAAATCCCTTCTATAAGGGATTCCCTTCCTAAGAGCATGATCATCAAATAACCCAGGGAAGCTCAAAATAATAACCTCGACTCTTATCCTAGACCAAATAATCAAAATCCTAGAAGTAAGGGGATCCCTCTTTTCTTACTTACTTTTGAGATCTTCAACAGGAATGTACACAACTGCATGATAGATTCAGACGCCTCATCAAATGTGATGCCTCTTTCTATCTGCAAGAAGTTAAATTCTACTTGGGAACCTTGCCCCATCCAAATTGTTCAGTTGGACAAGTCTAAAGTTAAGGTAGTAGGAAGGATGAAAAATGTTCTTCTAAGGTTGTCTACATATTCAAGAATTCATCAAACCATTGACATCGTGATCGCAAACATATCGGAAACTTATGGAATGTGGTTAAGTAGATATTGGTTTGAAAATATGAAAGGCTACTTTGCCACTGATTGGTCTCACCTATGGTTACTCCTAAATGGACAACCCAATAAACTCAAGGTTAATAGAGAACCATTTATGAAACAAACGGTGACTGATCTTGATGGCTCCAACGAATCAGTCTCTTACTTTAGTGCTCATGTTTAACACTTCACATTCAACACATTCTTTGGAGATCTTACTGCTGATATTTCACCAGTAGAGAATGTACAGAAACAGTCCCAAATTACTCATGTTACTTCTATACCATTGTCAGGTACCAATATGCATAATGTATATAATGTAAATTCTAATTTTAGAATTGACCCTTTTATTTGGACTTTATTTTTTGATGGCTTCAGGTCTAAATATGGAGCTGGTACAGGGTGTGCCCTCATTGATCCAAGTGGGACCAAAACAATGATTGCATGTAGACTGGAGTTCAAGTGCACAAAAAGTATAGCTGGGTATGAGGCATTGGTCCAAGGACTCAAAAAATCCATTGACATGGGTGCAAAGGTATTTGAATGCATAGGATATTCTGAGATTATAGTAAAGCAGGTGAGAAACCTAATACATTGCCTATATCCTCATTTGATCAATTATCAGAAGTTGGTCAGAGACCTCACTAACTTGTTTCTAGTATTCAATATCAAATCATTCCCTAGATCACAGAATTTCGATGCTGATCTTCTAGCCAATACTGCATCTAGGTTGATCCCTCCTAAAGGTTTATCTCCACAAACATTTTCAATTGAGCTGATGTATAGGCCTTCTATTCTAGACAATGTCACGAATTGGAAAGTATTCATTGACAAACAGCCGATACTGGACTTTCTTTCAGCCCATGACACCTTTCAAGGCTTGGCTATTGATGAGGCTAAACATGAAAGATCCTTGTCTGATCCTTCCAATATTATTCCGAAGTCAGTCATCAACTTGGAAAAGTTTTACGATCTACAAGACAAGTTTAGGAAGATGACCAATTGCAAGACGACCAATTATGAAGCCGTCAATATGGGAACTAAACAAAATCCTTGCTTCATCAACCTTGTATTTCATTGTTCCCATGAAGAAAGGATATGCTTTATCAATTTATGCAAGGAATTCAAAGACGTCTTTTCTTGGACGTATGATGAACTCAAAACTTTTGATACCAGCATCATGCACCACAATATCCTGATGAAACCCAAAGTGAAACTATATCAACAGAAGTTGAGGAAGATGCATCCCAGCATGGAACCTTCTGTCAAGAAAGAACTCAATAAGTTACTGGAAACAAGAATCATGTTCCATGTTAGACACATGCATTGGATTTCCTACTTGGTACCCGTTCGGAAGAAGAATTTGGAAATCAGGCTCTATGTTGACATCAAGAA
This sequence comes from Pseudotsuga menziesii, assembly GCA_001517045.1. Lineage (NCBI taxonomy): Eukaryota > Viridiplantae > Streptophyta > Pinopsida > Pinales > Pinaceae > Pseudotsuga > Pseudotsuga menziesii. Next base: position 647,944 of record LPNX010426855.1, on the reverse strand, counting down.
CTTGAACAGAGTTTTCGAGAAGGACAATTATCTTGTTCCTCCTATGGAGCATATTTTGCAGAAGGTATCTGGGTATGAGGTGTCCTCACTCCTTTATGGCTTCTCAAGGTATAACCAAGTCCAAGTTTCCCCCGACGACCAACTTAAAACAGCTTTCCAAACTACTTGGGGAACATTTGCTTACAGGTGAATGCCATTCGGGCTGATAAATGCAGGAGATACATTCTAGAGAACCATGGATATAGTTTTCAGGGGCTTAATTCACAATTCTATCATTGTATTTTTAGATGATATGACAATTTATTCTATAAAACAACATGGACATTTGTCTTCTCTGAAGCAGGTGTTCGAACGATGCAGGAAATACAGGATTTCGCTCAACCCCAAGAAATCTATCTTCACAGTCACATAAGGTAAGCTATTAGGGTTCATTTTCTCCAAGGAAGGCATGATCATAGATCTAGAGCGCACTTAAGCAATCTCAAAGATCAGCCTCCCTAGTTCCTAAAAAGAAATGCAACCTTTCTTGGGTAAGATCAATTTCGTCTGTAGGTTTGTACCAAATTTTTCCCAAGTTGTTAAACCCTTGCAACATTTAATTAAGAAAGATGTATATTTTAAATGGTTCAAATAATAGAGGAATTCCTTTATTGAAATAAGAAGAGCCATTGCAGAAGCACATGCTCTGATGTCTCCATATTTCAGCAAATATTTTATAGTTTATACTTTTTCTACTAACTTTTCTTACGCAGCTGTCCCAACACAGAAGAATCTTGAGGACGCTGAGATCCCAAGTTCTTTTATGAGTTCAACGTTTAAAGGAACTAAGATCAACTATTCCTAGATCGATAAACAATCCTACGCAGTTTACAAATCAGTGAAACATTATAGTCCATATCTGCTAAAATCGAGGACTAAGGTGATTTCCCCTTACGTGACCATTCGAAATGTCCTCATCCAGAAGGAATTAGGTGAGAAGAGGGTTCACTGGATGACAATGTTGCAAGAATATGATTTGGAGATCAAGCCAGCAAATATTGTCAAAGGACAAGGTCTGTGTCTACTCTCCGCCCAATCGAATGATCCTAAATATCAACAAACGAAATGGGAGCAGGAGGAAGTTGTACCTGTAGGTTCTATTAATTCAATTGAAACTACAACATCCGAATGGTATGATCACATTAATTTTTTTCTAAACCATGGATTTGCACCCGAGACTCTTGAATCTAAAAAACGTAGAGCATTAAGGCTAAACTCAGCTCCTTATTAATTAATTGATAATATTCTATTTAGAAAAAACTATGATAGAGTTTTTCTCATATGTTTAGAAAAGGATCAAACTAATGATATCCTTTTTCAATTTCATGCAGGAACTACAGGTGGGCATTTCTCAAGAGAGATGACATCTCACAAAATCATCAGAGCAAGATATTATTGGACTACCTTATTTAGAGATGCTCATGCCTATGTCTGGAAATGCGAGCCTTTCCAGAAGTGTGCTGGCAAATTCAAAAAACCTTCCTTCCATTTGCATCCAGTCGCAGTCCAGTTTCCATTTCAGCAATGGGGATTGGGTTTTGTTGGACCCATCAACCCTGTTTCTTCCCCGCAACATAAGTTCATCTTGATAGCCACTGACTATTTTACCAGGTGGGTTGAAGCAATTCCTCTTATAATATTAAATACGAACCAAGCAATATCCTTCCTTGAAAGTCAAATAGTCACTAGGTTCAACACCCCTGAATATCTTGTTTTTGACAATGCATATTACTTCATGTCCATTGACCTCACAAGCTACACCCTTGAAAAAGGGATCAAGCTCAAATTCTACCAATTATTATCCTTAGGGAAATGGACTTGTTGAATCCTACAACAAAAACCTGATAAATATTATGAAAAATAAAGTGGCCTCCCATCACAAGGATTGGCACACCCATCTCTGTAATAGTCTTTGGGCAGACCGAATCACTCCAAAGGAAGCCATTGGAAATTCCCCTCATTGTCTGGTTTATGGAAAGGAAGCTATCTTGCCATCCAATCTCACCATCCCCTCATTACAGTTATCCCTATCCATCCAAGAAGATGATTCATCCCCACTTCAGCAAAGGATTGATACTATGCTCAAGTTAGAAGAAGAAAGGGAAAGATCCAAGAACAAATTATATCAACACCAACAGCTGGTGAAAAAATGGTTCGATGAGAAATCTTCTTCTGACAGATATTTTTCAGTAGGAGATTTGGTACTGAGATGGGATAAGTAGCATAAAGACAATAAGGAGTATACCAACTTTCAATGCCTTTGGCTGGGACCTTTCATTGTTACAGAAAATTTTGTTCCTATCATTGTTCAGTTACAAACACTGTAAGGAGTCACTGACACCTACCCAGTGAATGTTTCTATGCTTAAAAAGTATTTTGTATTAACATTTTCATGAGTCGTGTACATAGGATTTGTGTGTTGTTTTTCTATTTTTATTGTTTTGAGGGTTTACTTGGTATTAGTAGGCTTTTTAATAATCTCTACACATTTGGTAATGGCGGATAATCAGTTTCTCTCAAGATTTTAGCACTCTGACCTTAACACATTGTCAGTTTCAACCTTTTCTAGCATATGGCCAGATTTGTTTTATATGATTTTGGCAACCAATAATGGCAGGATTCTAGATTAATACATTTTTATCTTGGTCAATATCTTCACAGATGCTTTATTCACGTGATGGAGGTCAAGAAGGTAATTGGTTCTTCTTGTCTTAGGTATCATTAGTGCACTACAACATACTTTTATAACCTATTTGGCCTTATCCATTATGGATTCTATCATAGTCACACATAAAAAAATAATTTCATTATGGATTGTAAGATGGGGGGTCTCATCACGATCCAACTCATTAGGTTCATAGATGCTTGGTGGAATGACATCTTCGCCATATAACTAGGGGGATAGATTTTAGTTTTGCTGAAATATGGAAGATCCTATCACAGGTCGGTTCATTCATGATCTTCAAAGCATTGGTGAGTAACACTAATTTTATGTGGATACCAAGACACGTTAGTGTCTTGCAATTCATATGCAAATAAATCCTTGTTTTTTCTGTAAGACAACTATTGTACATAAGGACAGGGGGGTCTTATCACAAGCCAACCCTACCATGATCATAGATTTGATTTTGGACTGAAATTATCTTTAGATGGTTCTCACACCATGATAGTTGCTTTCAGTTTTACAGCTCGAAGACAAGAGGTCTCCTTACCGAGATGGCTTGTTCAGTTTCCAGATCAGGTCTATGAGTGGCATTGATCACCAAATTGGGGCAGTTGTCTTATGTCAATAAAGTTTCTTTCAAATAAATAAATAAATAATCTTGGTGACTTATGTTTGAAGATCCAGAGTATGCTTAGTTTTGATCCCAGGTCCAACTTATACTGTGTGCCTATGCTTGCATGATGATAAGAGAACCTTGTTATCCTTCATACCTCATTAATCAAATTTGCATCATCTTTAAATTGATCATGGATGGGAATGTGCAAATCATTTTGATAATTCTGTCTATTGGTTTCTTTCTCATATAAACATTTTCTATAGTTTCAGGTTGCAATTTTTGTTTACTAACATGTTTTTCTATGTGAAAGAGTTCTCGTTTTATAGAGATAACTGGTTCGTCCTAGCCAGTTGCCATTTGTTGTAGGAACAATAGATCCCATGTTTTATCTAAAACATGAGAGCCTCAATTTTTCATGCAAAGGTAACTTTCATCAAATCCTTAAGTAGTTTTTGGGTCCCCATAACTTTTATCATGGCTTCTATGATTTGGCTTAGTTAAAAAAAAAATTAATTTATGCATGTTTTGTGTGTTTTTGGTGAGTTGCGGAAGACTGTCTTTTCCCAAAAATTATGTCCTTTTCGTAATCCGCATCCCACAATCCACAATGCAGATTGCAGTATCTTGAAGTTTAATATATTGTGTTTTCCATCCCGCATCCCACATCCCGCAAGGCAGAATGTTGGATACAGGGACATTTTTTTATGATGACAGTCAGTCATCCCACAACCCGCATCTCGCAATTGCGGATTGTGGATTACGGGAAGTAATTTGATTTATGATTTTTGTTGTGTGTTCCTGCAACCTGCAATTTGTAGAATTCGTATTGTGGAAAGGGTTAAATAAAATTTGGATATTTTGTGATCCCACATCCTGCATCCCGAAATTGCGGAATCCTACAGGATGGTGAATAAAATTTAAAATTTACATTGTGATCCTATATCCTTCAAGATTTAATCCTGACCGTTTATTCATTCTAATCCTATGGCTTTAATTTGACCCGCGGAAAATCTATATATAGGATGGTGTTTTATATTTTTCTTTACCATTTTTACTATTGCGAATTATTGTGCTGCGTGAATTTTCACTGTGTTTTTACCATACAATGTCGTCACAGTCCAGGTTGGTTTCTTATTCAGTTTTTTAGTTTAATTGCTTACTATAGCTTTGTTTGAATTAGCCTTTATTTCTTGATTTATGCTTTTAAACATATTTTTCCCAAATTCCAAGAATGGCATGGATTACCCATTACAAAATCCTTCAAAAGGACATGCTGACCAAGGACCCAAACTTTGGTATTTTCTCAGATACCAGTGGCAGAGTCACTGAAACTTACTGGATTGAATGGCCTAGGGTATACTCAATTTTTGACAAAGACGACTTCTCTGATATACTGAATGACCAGTCGGCCTACCAAAGAATTAGGGATTGTGGACTCCACACCATAGTTGTAAGACCTTCCATCCTTCCTTATAATGACATGGTCAAATGGATCATGGAACACGCAAACCCTAAAGACCGTTCCTCCAATGATAGTGCAGTGTCACATCTAGCTACCTTTCGTACCGAGGTATTTATCAGAGCCTATGGACTTAAACGGCTAGAAAACCCCTCAACACATAATTTTCCCAAGCCTCCAAAACCATGTTCAATTTCGATGAAATGTTAAAATATTGGATGAATGAACCTGGTAAGTTCTCACATAGGAAAGACAACCTATATCCTGTCACCTGGTTTAGGGAAACCTATTCTTTACTAACATCTATGTTATGTAGAATTTGCGATCTTCCCAATTTCTCTATTTTTAAACTTGAATGGGCTCCAATATCTCATCACGTCCTGACTGCTGGAGAATATTTCCCATGGGCTTCTATCTTGTCCCTGGAGCTTAAAACGACTATCCAGGATTATCAAAATGCTACTTCCTGGAAGAAACCCAATTTCTTCTTGTCAGCCTTTGTCATTGATGTATTATGCACTGAGTTCCAATATCCCAATTTATGTTGGAACTAGACTTTACCGTCCCCCCCCGTGCCTATTTACCATTCAGAATTGTGGGATACTAATTATGCAGCTAGGTTCTATGATATTCATGAATACTTCCTTGGAAGCATTTATTTTTCAATCTTCAAAAAGGAAGCTCCCGCCTTTTCAACTGAAGCCAAGGCCTTTATTGCTACAATGGGTGACTGATATGTTGGTGAGTTTTTTTCGTATATTAGAATTTGGGGTGGAAACATTGTTCATATGTTGCCAAATATTCTTCTTGACAGATTAATCATTGAAGAAGTGTCTTTCCATACTGTTACCGAAGGGGTTTACAAAAAACTTGTTGGTCCCAAAAGAAAATGTTGGCCCGAATTCCCTCTGAACCTTGGATTACTGCTCATTCTAACTTCAACTTGGGCCGTAGTGCTAATTGATCATATAGTTTCCTTGAAGCTTGGTTTTCTAGTAAAAGAAAACATGATCCCAAAGGATTTCTAGATGCTAATTTTAAGTAGAACATGTCAAGATTGATTATATTAATGAGGAACTCCCTGATCACTCTATCTACCAGGGAGTATATACCCTTTTTAAGGCCTTGTTCAGGGACAAAAGCAAATAAGAACAGGGTCAGATCCTACAGTATCAAAAGGAACTCAAAATCAGGATACAAAATTACAGAGCAATGGAAGTGGACCTCCTGGAAAAGGTAAGAAAGGACAGGGAAGAGCAGGAAGCCCAATAGACAAAGGTTCTATCAGTAGTAACTGATACAGAGGGGAATAAGGGGAAATATCCTATGCAAGATCTCCCAAAAGTGACAGTCTCTCAAAAAATAAAGGTTCTGATGCACACTTCTCGACAATCAAAGTAGAAATTGGCACAAATAAATTTTGCATTGGATAATTAAGTAGCTGCAAGTGCTAAGCCAATCCTTGAAATTCAGGTGACTACTACAGTTACCATGGTAGGTGAAAAACAAGTGGAAGTTGATGATAATCCACTTAAGAAACAAAAAACATAGGTGATTTTTTTCTCAAATACCTACCATTTACCTTGGTGATTCTGATGTTGAAGAAGAAGTGCATTCCTCTGTGCCTGTAACATAAGAAGTGATTGATCCTCTGAAAAAATGTGTAGATTTGTTTAATGATAATGCAATAGGAGATTCTATTCCTAACTTAAGCATCCCAAAATCTATTTTTGTTCCTATCTCATCAACTGCAACATTCCTCCTCTCATCTATCCACACTCTTTCCACTCTTCCTGTTGGGGTGATCCCATCATCCCCATTATCCCAACTCTATCATTCTTTGACCTCACCACTTGTTTCTATCCCAACTATCTCAATCCAACACCCTTTTATATAATCTACTACTGAAGCGAACCAATTTTCTAAGACTCCTCTGCACCTACCTTCATTTACTCTGGCATCATCATTTGTTTCTAAAAAATTCTTAATGTCTTCATCATCACTTCCAATGGTTAGCATTCATGTTCCATCTTCTGAAACTTCTATTCCAATTTTCTCTTCAACTTCTGTAATAGTTGTTGTTCAAAACATTTCTTCTCCTTTACCTGCCACCCAAATTACCATGCCCATGTATCCTCCCACCATCACTCAGACATCCTCTTTGGTTCCCATAGTAATTGGGACTTCCTCATCTACTTAGTCAAGAGATGAGTTTGATGAAGATATTGTAATATCTCTTGGAGACTATTACTACAAAAAATATGATAAAGCCGTGGTTAGAAAAGGAAAAAAGAGGAGCAGGGGTCAAGGTGGTATGGATGCATCTGTCACCAATGAAATAGTCTAGACTCAACAGTCTGGTGATCCTTAGGTGGATGCAGTAGATACTATTGCTGCTTTAGGCACATTTATAGGTGCAAACCTCCATGCAGTTAATGCATTAAACATGGAGTTTGACAGAAGAAAGGAAGAACTGGAAAACACTAAAATGGAACATGAAGCTTATGTTTCTGATCTTCTGAAGGAATCTCAAGACAAGTATGATGAATTACAGGTGAGGAATATTTCCCTCCATACTAAATTGTAGAATGATAAGATTGTAAATGGAATCATTACACATAGGATAGCTTCACTTGAAAAGCAATGTGAATATGCAACTGCAAGTGTAGCTTCTTCTACGTTTTCTAGGTTTACACGGTAGGAGTTCAAGGAATTGGCTATCAAAACTAATTAGGAGCATAATGAATTGATAAGTGAGTTGTTCCAAACTATGGATGATATTTTTGAAACTTATAGTGCTTTTGGTAATATTTCCGTTGTCCTTGAGGATTAGGTAGAAAAGAGACAGCAAGCATCCAAAGCTTATGATGCTATTGTGGATTGGCAAATATATGTGAAGGACAAGCTAGAAAACATTATGATCCTCAACAATTTTCAGCTGAAAAAGGTCAGAACTGTACTAAGTGCTTGGATTGACCTTAATTAGATGGTTGAAAATATTATCAAGAAATCACAGGACGTGTGTGGAAGAAGGTGGTGGGATTTTGATGGTATCATGGAGACATTGTGTTTTCCCACACTGGATCTCATTGAGAACGCCTATCTTCCAAGACTGATGATCGAGCAGGTTGAATGTCGATGAGATGAAGCAAAAGATAAAATTTAGGGACTCGATCATATCGGCATTGGAGATGTGGATCAACTAATCAGACAACCTTTGGATATTGAGGGAAAGATCCACATTTGCATCCACATTTGGCACAAGTTAACTAAAAATGAAATGGAGAACTATAAATGTGATGCTCAACTTGGGTTCGAATCAACTAACTATCCCAACATTAAGGAATTCTTAGGGATTTGGAATAGATGGTGGGATTTTCTTGGTTAGTAGTTTTATTTATATTTTTTCGATCCCAGTTTGTTGGGGGATCTATTCCTTGTAATAATCAATTAAAGGGTGGAGTTCACATGTATTGGGATGATTTTCTGGGAGGGACAAATATGGAAAAGAGATTGTAGATACTCTGTTTACTTGAGGTTTTGTAATTTTTTGCAAAATTTATCTAATACAGTGATGTTATTCTTTCAGATCTCTTTCTATTTATTTGATTAAGTTTCCTTGACAAATGATGATTTTTCCATTTTAGTTGGATCACTGTTACAGTTAATCTTTTTCCATCAATAAGTGCATTTATTTATAGCCTTGATTTCTCTATGCTAATGATTCATGTGCTGATAAAGTGTTAAAAGAGTTTATTCTATTAAGATCTTTATCTATTTCTGTAAGTGATTACATAGTAAATTCGATTATATATGTTAATTTTTCAATTGAAATACTGATTACAAGTTAACCTTGAATGTGTTAATTTCAAGTTGTTGTCAGTCAAATTTCGTTGGTTGATTGTAAATTGAATTGATAAATAATCGATCTTGTTTACATTTTTGTTAATATGATTAAATAATTATCAGTCTTTCATCTCAGGTTAATTTGAGAACAAACCAGAACATCTTTCTTAGATTAGTGTAGACTTAGTTTAGGATTCCTTCATAGTTAGTTAATATTTCCCTTGTACTTTTCTCACCTATCCAATTTTCCTTCATTGGGAAACAAATCCTATCAGGATCGAAAGCCACAAGTGCCAGCGGAGGCCTTAGTATCTATGGGTGTTAACCACACCAAATAGCTCGAGGATAGGAAAATACTTGTGTAGGATATTCTAAAGCCTTTGGCTGGGTTTTCATCCTATGTTGTGAGCCTAGGAGCCCATTCCAACAACCTACACATCCGAGGCCTCACCACTACAGACGATTCAAGCTTTCGACGGTTGTTCATGGGTGAATGCTAAAGATGGAGGTCTAACAAATTTTTGATCTAGATCTTCGAGTTTGGACTTGATGGCGGCAATTTATTCGTCCATTTGTTTATTTGCTCCGACGTGGGTGACAACCATAACTTAGGGAAAAGAAGCAAAAAATGCGAATTTCAGAGGCAGGATGAAGGAATTGGAAATTTTTAAATAGAGGGACAATGAATCGGAAATGGGAAACAAACACCGTGGAAAAATTTTAAGGTGATTGGGTGAGAATCAGAAAAGTTATGGAAAACCCTAAAAATAGGAAAATATGGAATTTTAGGCTTTGAGAACTGGAATTCGAGATAGGGTCCTCAAGGAAGGAATATGCTACAGGGGTTATAGTGAACTTTCAAGGTAAAATGATCTAAATAAAATAATATATGGCCAAAAAATAGATTTTTTTTTTTTTTTTTTTTGTATCCCAAGGAAATTATCTGTGGAGGTTCTGGAAAGTTGTGCTTTATCAATTAGAAATGGAGGAAATGATCTATGGAATTTCTGGAAAGATATGATTTATCAACTGGAAATGGAGGAAATGATCTGTGATAGTTCTATAAATCTGCACTTTATCAATTGTAAATGGATATGGACCCCAGGTATGTTCGACTACCTAAAGTTTCACGAGATTCACTTGACCACCAATGTTGTCTAACGACTTGCATATTTGGGAAGTACCCCTCACTCCATGGATTAGGTAAAAATGATAACCACTTTTCCACAAACAACAACTCTTGGTTTACCTCATGAGAACTAGTTAATTAAGTAGGGGTCATTTCCCTTTTCGCTTAGAAAGTCCTCTCAATGGCCAGGTACTTAGGGGTTCATGTGGTACTACTCATAATGAGTTTTAGGGATATTCCCAAGTACTTCCAACAGTTAAGAGGATAAGGTTTCTTCCCTGATCCGAATGAATAATACCACTGCAAGAAGAATAACTACTGCAATGATCATGACGCCAGGAAGCACTGTAAAAGAAAAAAAATTGAAATAAATTCCACCCAACGAGCCCAAGAAAGTGATCTGATACCAGATGTTATGAACCTCCTGCAATAACAACAAGAATGCACGATATAATAGAAATAATGGGTCACAAAAGAGATTTTATGAATCACGAACCACTTCGAGGGGGAAAACTCCTTTGAGTAAGCTCAATACAAATTAACTCTTCAATTCCTTCATTAGCCTCAACACATACTTATATACTAAGTCTAATCTAAACAACTATTACTCCCCATGAATGTGGGATAATGCAACATATTGACTGGACGACTTAACAACTATTACTTACTCCCCATGAATGTGGGATAATACAACATACTAATGGGACGACTTACAAAACATATGTGTCCGACAAAATATACTAACAAAATAAAGAGGAGGGTTGACACGGGTTGTTAACAGGTTTTTTTCATGGAAACAAATTCCACCTCATGTTACGTATTTCCCTCTTAAGTATGCTAAAATTTAATGAAAATATCACCATACTAACATTCTATGGAGGTGGCATTAAAGTAACTATCCACCTCCTCTCCTTCTAGTGTATGTGGATATGTACCTAGATTGACGCCTATAGTATACATATCATCTTCCACTCATGTTAGGAACGGATAAAACAAATAATACATATAATAAGAAAGCACAAACATGAAGAAGAATATTTTTTCCATGGAAATCCAAAACTAGGTTAACCACCAACAATAGATCTATTATCCTTGACAACTTCGGCCAAGGAATCTCCAATCCATCCATCATCAACCAATCACCAAAAGTTTACAATGGAGTCACTCAATCCCTTAACTAGGCATGATCACATGAAATTCCATGGTAAAATACCACAAAACACACTAAATCATGGGATTGTAAACCACCAACAGTAAACCTATTTTTCACTCTTTTACTAAGTCAATTTTATCCTAACATTCCCCCCTTTAAACTTGAATTGGGGTAATAAACATCCCCCCTCAATGTTTTAGCTAGGTACCTAGGAATACAACATGGCCCCCCTATTCAATATACCTAAAGTACCTCTAGAATTATCATAGGTGACTCACCAAGTCAAGGCACACATTCCTAACTAGGTCTTATAACTATATTCCCATTTACATTGTGAGCAAATTCCAACTCCATAAAAAATATTCTAGTGAAACGATCACTTATTCATCTACATATTCCATGTGCTCATACTCAATTTTTACCATGCCTTTCTAGATATAATTTACCATGGTTTACATACCCATGAGCCATCAATTTAACTTGTGATCATTACCACATTCATTTAGTTTTCCATAAACCAATATATGATTAGATTGGGTTCAATGAAAGAAACCACAAATTCCAAGACATTTACATTTTCCTTCGACCTTGCTCTCATACCAATTGTTATGAAATGATAAAACACCTAATACATATAAGAAGCAAGAAAATTATGAATAAGAAGTTTTTTTAGTGTGAAATCCCAAAACTGGGAAAATCACCGACAATATATCTATCACCCTTAACCATTCAGCTAGGAAATGACCAATTCAACCATCTTAGCGACTCATAGGAAATTTACAAGGGATTCACTCAAGCCCTTAAGTAGGATTCATCGCAGATGCAATTCCATTGGAAAATATCATGGGACACCTAAAACCATGGGCCCACAAACCACTAACACTAAACCCATTTTTGAATCTTTAACTGAGTCAAGCTTATCCTAACATTATCTTTGACTCTTTTACAAAGTCATCTTTAACCTAAAAACTCCTATGACACGACCATCCTATACCTCCTTAAATTCCCACATGGATTTCCAAATGTCATGAAGTTCCTCCTGAGTATTGGACATGATATTAGTGTTGGTTAAGTCATCCTCCCCTAGGATGGTTGACCTCTAAAGCCTATGGAAACCATAATGATCGTAACCATTGAGATTCATAAATTCCCTACTCCTAGAAATATTTATGAAACGTGATATTAATAAAACATTTACCTTATTCATAGTGACGATATACATTAGTGAATACATAAATGGATGCCATCAATAAATTCATTCTTTACATCATGGGGGAAACACAATAATGGGTCGTATTGTATGAAGAGAAAATGAAATGGGACAGTAACATGACATAATTTATATGATTCAATGGTATAAACATGCCTTATCTTGATCATTTAAAATATGCCAATGATATGTTCATAGCCGGGTTGCTAGCCAGATTAGAGAGAAATATGGTGCATTTGGTCATTACCCACATGGTGAAGAGGATGCATTAAACAAAGGGATCAAGTGCAAAAGTTTGGTAATAATCTCTTTGTGTATTTTTAATTATATAATGCACATTTTCATTATAAAATCTATATTTTTATTATTATTAATGATTAAGTTATTAAACATATGACACTGTCACTTGTTCACATTTTTATAGATGCATTTGTTCCCATCTATGTGGGAATATAGGCATCATTTACACATCATGGATTCCAATGATACACAAGACTATGGATTGGAAGTAGAGTTTGACCAATTTATTCATGCTATCAACAATGATCATAACATAATAGAGGGGAAGTTGGGTTGCATTGAAATATATATGATAAATAATTCAATTGGACTTCTCATATTTCCAATGTGTTATTTCTAGATGCAAGTGGTGGGATACCTTCAACCAGTGTAATGTAAGAGAATATCATGATAGTGAGATAATATGTATCAACTTTAAAAGACTATGAGATGAAACTAATGATATTTATGTTTTCTCAAAACATTTCAACTAAGTGTTTGTTTACTCAGATGTGTTGGATATGGATTGGTGGTTCATACTAAGTCAATACCCTATATTAAAATATATTTCTGATAATGATAATGTTATAATAGAAAGAAAGGAAGATAAGCGGTTGATAGCAATGAAGAGTGATATCATGTACATGTTTTATCTCAACATTGGTACATGGATGTATAATTTTATTTTTGTTATCTATAATTGGTAAATTATGCTTTATTAATCATATTATGATGTTGGAAACGAAAAGTTGTTAACAATTATTTAAACCTTTTTAATTAGTTGAAAATTAATTTAATGTGTAATTTGTTCATCTCTATAGTAATTTATGATTGTATGGAAGAGTTGATTGATTGATTGATTTTATTTTAATTTAGTTGAATGTCTCTTTATCTCATTGCATATATAATATGTACTTTAGTTTTATTTTCATGATTTAATGTGCATTATGTTATCATTATATAAAATTGTTATGTTTTTATGGGTGGAGTTATAAATATGTGTATTATTAACCCTATTTCATTAATATTTTTAATATCATATGAATTATAATCAAGTAAAAGTATTATAACTATAATTAACTCTAAGTTTATGTCCTTTTCGAGATCTTAAAGACATATTTTAATAAGATGTTGTAAGTCACATTATATATAATTCACAATCCCTAGTTAAAAATAAAAATAAAAATGTTTACCATTACTAAATATTGAAATATTTCATCTCAATTATTCATTAAAGATTACAATTAATTGTTTGTAAGATTATAACTAAAAATATTTTTGATTATTTTTTAAATGATTTTAGTTGCTTGAAAATCAATTTAACATGCAATGTGTTTTATTAGTGCATCGGTGTGAATGGTTATGTAGCACACTAGTGTAGACAAACAATTTAAGAGCACTGAGAAAAACCCTTTTCCTTCCCACCTTTGTTAGCAACATCCACTATAAATAGATAAAAGAACATTTTGAGGTTTCAAAAAAACTAAGATGTTGCCATTATAGTGTATAAGGGTTATAAATTAAAATTTAATATAATTAGAATTCAATGATTACAAGGGATACATGGGTTATGTTGTATAAGGTCAAGGAGATTATGGATATATGTGTAAAGGGTTTACATGTTCTATGTTAGTGGTAATATGGGCTAAATGGTAGTTGCGACAAATTATAGTGGTTAGAAATTTAATTTGATTAGGGTTAGGGATTATAAGGGTTAGATATTGTTGTTGTTTGTCCCTTCAACCCAGGTTCATAACTTCCTTGTATGAAAACAAAGCCCAAGATATTGTCCTGATAGAGCAAGGTTCAGTCGGTAGCACCTGTGATGTAGATGCAGTCTCACCTGAGATATCTCATATGGGTAACTTCCATAACCAAGTTTCTTCAATTGGGTGGGGACTTCTCCTCTCACAACAACTTACCAACTTGCTCGAATGAATCCAATGGATGTCTTACTTATACTTATTATGCACATTCAAGATATTACTCTATTTATCCATCGATAGATATTACAACACTCAATATAATGCCCTATTAGCTATTTCAACTAGAAACAATGTGACATATGCATACAAGAAATATTTATAAGAAAATACATAGACACTTATTCAAAACATACAATCATGCGACACAAATACATTCATCAAATGCACATTGACACAATATTTAACGTGGAAACCCATTCGATAAAACCACAAAGGTACTCTTCATCTCGTATGAGAAATATATGCACCTTTCATCCATGCACTCAGTGACAAACTTTTTTCTAGATATTATTCTAAACTCTATATGAACCTCCCTCTCCTCTCATGCTCTCTGGTTGTAAATTTATGAAGTTCTCTCTCCTTCACTCTACTATTAATCCACACACAACCTATATCAGCTCACTCTTCTCTTCGAATCTACTGTCTATTCGCACATAGCCTATATTGACACACTCTTCTCTTTGACTCTTCCAACAAAAACATACTAACTAGGAAGTAACAGACGCAACTGACTGATTAGGAACAGACGAACTAGGAACTAACTTGCATACAACTTGGGTTCTTCCTTTTATAGAATATTTACATGTCATTATCAACCAACTTCATTATGTTATCAGACATGTTATCATTCCTATTCTCATACATTCCCATTACCGTACTGTCAGTAGACACTATCGACCCAAAATACAAATATCCTTTATTCCCTAAAGCATGCACGACTCTAGCTGAATTCTTACTCATGATCTCTTGAGATGTCCTTTTTATTCGCTTCTTGCCATCTATCATGGTTCCTTCCATCATAGCTGCTCTCATCATATATTTCCATTCTATCATGGACTTCTTCCTTCAAGGCTACTTCTATCACAACTTTCCTTCTCTCACTACTTCTTTTTTCTTATCTCTTCCTCCGTCGCAAATTCCTTTATTGCACGACAAAAATATTCACATTCTGAGTAGAATTCTAACATAATTCTACCTATATTCTCCTAGGTCCAACATGTCCCCCACGCTCACCTATGGTCACCCCAATACACATTGTGTTACTCCACAGTCTCTCAATGCACATCATCTTTTGCCTTTTGAAATTTTTCCACAAGGTCATAATTGATGTGTTCTGACGTTACAAGTACTGTGGCCTCTGCTTCCCATCGTACCTTCTGACATATAGGATGAATGATGCCTATAACTATTTCTACTTCATCCTACAACTCTGTGACTTTGTTAGTCCTTTGTTTTTGTTGAATTACAGTGCTGCGACTTGCTGTTGAAGTTTCTTCATTTCAACAGCCTTAGCCATTTTCTCTACTAAGGGGAAATTCTTCATTTCATTCTTTAGTTGAGTCTCTTCTATCTTAGTAGTGTGCAGTTACTGTGCAACTTTCTTTATATCTGCATCATCTATTAATGCTTCCCAAGTCTAAGAAAATTGTTCAACGGCCTTGGCACACAGTGCCTCTTCCTCTTCTATCTTCCTCATAGCTTCTAGTCTTGTTATCCTTCTTTATTCTAGCATCTATGGGGTGCTTTGGGTTTTACCCATGTTTCCAATTTTATGACCTTTTTACGAAGGTCCTCTGCAATTTCACCAAGTTGAATGACCTTGGCCTCTATGAAAATTTCCTCTGTTATGCCCACATCTTCAAAATTGGTGCAAGCAAGTGCTACAACATTGTCTAGTCTACTCCTATTCTCTTCCCAAGTATTGGATTTTTGTTCCACTTATTTTACTATTTTATTCATTTTTCTAACATCCTTATTCGATATCTTCTCTTGTTTGATCAATGCTCCTTCTCTTACCTTCATTTCGATGATTGTGGCATTCTACATTGCACAGAATTCATATAGCGGCATCTGTAAAAAATATATTTTCACATGGACCAAGTTCTAGGCCATAGTATTTAACTATGTTGTGCCCAAGTCAATTTCTTCTCCCACCACTTGAGTCTTTATTGGTGGAACTGGTATCGATTCATCACTTGGTCACTCTTCTGACGGGCCAGGTAAGTCTTACGAATCTATCAGTGAGGGTCTATAGTCAACTGTGACCTATAATTCTTGTACATATTTGTAGAACATTTGTAGTAGATTTGTAATACTTCATGTTATTTCTTCCTAGTTCTCTTCTGCTTTCGTAAAGGTTTGCATCACAAATTATTCCATAAGTTCTGTCAAAATGGTAAAATATTCACAATCAAGGCCAGAAGTTCCTCAAGTTTCTCTACTTCATTTGGCTTCCTGTTCCCTCCTACCACTGCATATGTTGGGGTTGTACTTGAACTATTATGAGGAGGTTTTGGATCTTGTGTGTCTAGTGGTGGTGGGTTCCCTCCTTGTTCACCATCATTTTGTGTTTGTGGGTCATCTCTTTGCTCCGCTTCTTCGGTAGCTATTATGTCGTATGCAACAGGAACCCGCCATTATTCTAACCAATCTTGGGTAATGGCCTCAACCTATTATTCGGTTATAAAACCATGGGTTGTGAACTATTAGAATTGTGGATATTATCGCGGCTACAATAAGATATGATGTGGCCCAATTATAAATTTAGTGATGTTTCAAAATTGTTGAATGGTTTCGTGCATATTTCTTGCTTTCCTCTTCACCTGATAGCGCAGGGCCTCTCCGTGAATAAAGAATTGCACATTGTTGTCTCTCTTTTAGTCATTCTTATATTTCTTTTACCAAATATTCTTCTATCAAGCTCCTCGATAGCGGACTGGTATGTCTACCACTTGGTAGTTTGTTGGTTCCGACCATCCAACAAATGAAATCAAAATGAGTAGCCAGGAGTAGTGGAATGTAGTAAGTTTTTCTTATGACTCTTCTACAATGTGCATATTATAGTAACTCATTCAATAGATAATGTGACCAATTCATATGAACTCCCTCTGCATAGAGTTTAGCCGTTGTGATCGTACCCACAGTACATTGGTTCTGTCGCATATTCCACAATAATTTGGTAGCTAACACCTTTGTGGAGAACCAAATAGTATGGTCATTAATGGATATGATTAAGAAACATCTAGTATCCCTGGAAAATTCATACTTATCCTTCATCGTGTTTGTCAACATAGTATCATGGTATTTCTTGAAAAGGGCATTGGGTCCACACATGCAAGTGGCAATCTTGTAATCACTGCTATGAGTTCGATATCGATAGAAACTTTCTTGTCGAGAAATAGACAACTCTTAACACCAAAATGTTTTCACCTGGCTCCCTATGGTCCAAACCATAATTATACATCATTATCCCAACATTCATCCATCCATTTTGACCTTCACAATTAAAATTCTACCAAAAATGGTCTAACTTACATTATTATTCCTTCATAAATACAAGGAAGTTAAGAATTTATTGCGACTTATCCCCACTCTCTCCAAAAAAGGACAAAAAACCTTAAAATAAGAATGGTACAAAAACCATGGATAAATACCATGCACAATAAAATACCATGGGTCCAAAAACCTTGGACCATCCTATAAATACATTGTGAAGGTCTCCCCATAAACATTACATTTCTGTACTTTTTATTACCTTTCGCCATTATTCCCATACTTTTTCCATATCATTTTCCACGATGTATGTTGAGCTTGCTCCATACCATATTGGATCCATTCCCCCTTTTTTGACAACCATTAGTGGATACGACTAGAGAACTAGACTATGGAGCCGGTGGACCATTTCCTCAAATGACTGTAGCGGACCATGTTATTGAAAGGTATGCATATTCTTGTTTTTCATTATTTAGAGAACACACACACACACACATATATATCATAAAAATATTTTTTTTGTTTTTACTACTTATTATTGCAAGTCGAGGTTGAGAAATACCTCGCACCATGAAATCTACCCTATGATCCAGATGATCTAGTGTAGGTTATTTTGCACATAGTGTTAGGATTATTAATCCTCCCTTGTCCAATTTGGTCATATGTCTAAATAAGGAGTCATGTCTAAATCAGGAGTCCTTCCAGTCTATTTTTAGTCACTAGCACCATTGGGTCCACTTAGCCTAATTGGGGCACATGTTCTAGTTACTAAAGTGTGGGGAACACTAATTGAGGCCTACTACCCCTGATTTCACTTGCACGCATTAGTCTAGGAGCCTCCTAGATCAATCCATACAATTTAGGAGCCACTGGGAGTGTCAATACCAACCTTCATAAGTTGAGCTTAGTTAGTGACTAGTCAAGCTGTGTTAGGAGCCAGTTACATTCAGTTCTAGTCCTCTACATTCAGTAAGTGCTAGGCTTGCGTGGCTGCATGCAGGAGAGGTGCATTCCTCACCTACCACAACTAGTTATCCTTAGTTAACACTAAATTAGACACTTCAATTGTGTTTTAGAACTCCGAAGAACTCCGATAATGATTTAGACAAGGTTAGTTAACTATTGAGTCCTCCGATAATGATTTATACAAGATCTTAGTTACCTACAGTCAGGTAGAGTCTAATCAATTTGAATTGCCTCATGTGGATTCAAATTGCATGTGGATATTTATCCATTGTATTACATTGTAATTCATCATCTAATTACTTTTTTGATTAATGAAAGCATTCATAGTTGCAAGCCATTTTTGCACTGTTTCATTATTCAATTGCTGAGTAAATTGTGTGATCTATATTGTGAGTTGTGTGTTTGTCCACAGATCTATGTGCTCAATTTAATATGGTATCAGAGCCTCAGCAGACAAGGAAATTCTCCTCCTTGGATCTTCTACTGGATCATTTTTGAGAAAAAATGCTCCTTCCAACTCTGCACCAGAAGCAGAAGGCTTACCACTTAATACCCCAAGTTAAGGAATTGTTGATCAAGATTGCTTGATCAACTATGCTAGGTGTGATGAAAACCTGAAATTTGCAGGCTATCAGACCTTACTTTTTCTTTTTGTGTAATTGTAGGTACAACTTCGAATGAATTCATCAGTTCCCCTTCTCACCCTATTCACAAACTATTCAGAATGGAAGAAGAAGATGATTGCATCTCTGATGAGACGAGGTCTCTATCGGGTGTCTATTGGACTCAGTGAAGAGTTTTTTAGTGAGAATGATTGGATGAATGAATGTGATGCAACCTTTGGAACAATGACACTGGATCTTTCTCCTAGCTTGTGCTACCTCAGTAGATCTATTGAAGACCCAAAAAAACTCTGGACAAGATTGGATAGAAACTTTGGAAAGATTGATGAGGGTCATAATAGCACTTTGGAGAGCACATCCAGAACCATAAGAGTTCCTGATCCAAAATTATCGGCCTCTACTCTCTCTCCTGAATTTTTTCAAGATGAAAAATAAGCAAAGTCCTCCTCCAATGGTTTTCCTTTGAATTCTGTGCAAAATTTGCCAGTAATTCCTTCTGAAAGTGAAGATAAATTTGATTTTTATCCCTATAATGTTGTTGATGGTGTGAAAATATGTAATAAATTGTATATTTTGGAAGAAATATCAGATTAATAGAGTGATCCATTCACTCCCCATGATCTAGATCCTCCAGAAAATTCCTGCAGGATTGCATGCACCAAAATTCAAAATTTTGAAGAAGAAGAAAATTGTGCATCTACCGTCACGGTGGACCATCCTCTTGGATATGATATGAACCTTATTGGATATGATATGATATTATTTAGATCTGATATGATATTTCTTGGTTCAATATTTCAGGTTCATAATATTTTAGTACTGCTTGTAGCTGTTCTCATTACTTTTGTGAAGAAACAAGTACCGCAAATCTCCTTCAAAACTGCTGCTGGGGATTTGATTTCATTTGACAGTTTTGGATCTGATATGAACCCATTTATATCTGATTTAATTTCTAATATGATATTATTTGTTTCAAATTTTAAAATCCAAGAGCTTTCAGTCATGCTTGTAGCTTCTCTCACCAATTTTGGTGTGAAAAATCAAGTACCGCAATTCTTCCTCAAAATTGTTGTTGGGGATTTGGTGTTAGTTTCCTCTTATGAGGTTGATGATATTTTATTCTATGATTCATTAGATATTTATGAAGCTATATCATATTATTGATCTCAATCATTCACTCTCCATAGTCCTAGGGCTTCTCTACTTTTGGTCACATGCTCATCTCCTCACAGAACTAGTAAAGAGGAAGATTTTCTGCATCCGCCAGGACACTTGCTCCTAACACTTGGTGTTGTTTTTACCACTCATGGTTTTCAATCCATGGCTGAAAAATATCAGTTTCTTGAGTGTTACTCACATGGTTGGAGTCCTCAATAACCTTTTCTCACTTATTAGTTGATTTAAGTTGCTCTACATGGGTCCACTCTTCATCCAGTAGTTGTCTATATTTCTGATTTAGTTGAGCATATCATTTGTAACATCCCCAGTTTTGACCCCGCTTGCATTAATATACATGATACATATGTTGTAAATAATCATGGTGAGGAGCTGAGGGCAAAGGCCCCACCATCGATTTAGTTATGTTATGATTCGGATTGGAATGGTCACCGATGGTATATCGGGACATGCGGCATATATTAAATTGTGGCATCATGTAAATGTGCATTTTAATTAAATAACCCGACCAACTATGTTCACTGCAACTAAATTGAGAAGGGGAATGATTCCTAAGGATAATAAGGGGAAATGATGAACCTTGAGCCATGGGGGAAAATCCATGTGTCACCACCCTGTTTGTTTTGCTCATTTTCCCTTGTTTCATCCAACCACCACCTTCATTTGTTCTGTTGTTTAGTTGGGGAATCTAATTGCTGGCAAAAAGACCACTACGCTCACACCTGCACTCTTTCCACGGCGTGGCTTCTGGGTTGCGAATGGTCTGTCGAGTATCCTGATGGTGACTGTTCATTTTCCTCAGGCAGAGGGAGTTAAAAGGATTGCAATTCCTTGTGTGGGGGTTTGGACTTTCCCTCTCTTACACCGTTTTGCTAGTCGGAGACGTTCTTTCCTCTTGATCATGCATAGAACTGCGTTTATTCCACCATTGTTGATTGTGAAGGGTGTGTTGGCTTCATCATTGAGAAGGGACCCCTGTTGTCCAACGTTGCTGGTGTGGCTGAACTATGGAACGAACTATTGTTTCATCATGATCCACGCTGTGGGTTTCTTCTGTGTGTTTTCCACATTTTTCTTTGTCTATGTCTTTTTCCATCATGCATAGTTTGGGAGTTTGTTCTTTCCCCATTTTCTGCCTGTGCAATTTCTCCAGTGATTGAATTGAGGATCGGGTGCTGTGGGTTCATGACTATTTGTGGACTATTGTTTGTCCACGATTGCTTGTCTATGTTTTCCCTTTTTATGGTGGTATCGGTTGAATATTGCTGTGAGTTCCTGATTGATGAACTGTGTTTTTCCCTTGCAAAATCTTGAATAGTTGTTTGGCTGCTTGCATGCAGTGGTTTTGTCCTTGGACTGTATTGGAGTGGTGAATGAGGGCCTGAGGTGCTTGATAAACTTGGTGGGTTGAGAACCACACAGACAGAGCTACTGAGATGGATTTCTTCTCCACAACCCCTGAATAGCACTGGAAGGGAGATTAGGGTCTAAGGGACTGCAATGCAGAGAAGGGACTGATTTCCTTGTGTTGGGTGTGTGTGGGTGTTCTAGAAGCCAGGCTGGTTTTGGTGTTGGTGTATGTAGCTCTTCAATGAGCTCACCAGCTTAGCATTTAGCCCTTCCCAGCTCCTGGATGGCCTGATAAACCCAACATTGTTGGCTTGGCTGATCTGATTGTTCGCCTAATAAACCCAACTGTGTTGGCTTGGCTGAACTGTGTACCCTTGTGGTGTTGTTACCCTTGTCTATGTGTAAGACTGTTAGTTCCTTATTCCTTGGGGAATCATGCCCGGCTCGGGGGTGGCAGCGTTGCTGAGATATTAAGGAGCACACGGGCCTATGGTTGGGTGGAACGTTGAAGCGACGTAGCTGGTTGCAGAAAAAGTTCTTTATAAGATAAGTATCCTTTCCTAACTTGTGTTTGCAATCATATTACCGTTGATGAATGATGATATACATGTTAAATGTTGATCTGTATATGCATGAGTGTTGATTGATATGTTTTGCTTCCGTTGTGTATATGAAATATTATGCTTCATAATATGTTTTATGTTTCTAAGTATCATGCTTCAGCACTATAGGTATGTGTGTTCATGTTCATGGGGCTAGATGCTCGGATGATTTGATGTATGGTAGTGTCCTCTTTGCCATTCAGAGGGTCGGGGACATTACATCATTCATCTTCCAAAGAGGAAGATTCCTCCAGAAATAATGATGGAGGGGTTCACATGCCAGGCCCCAGGATACCTGTGCACAGAAGAACTAGATTGATCCTAATTCTACCTACTTAATTAGAGGGGGGGGGTTTCTACTTGATGTAATGGGTGACCTATGGTCTTAGTTACCAGGGCCCAAAAATTTTCCAAGTTAGCATTCAGGGGGGGTGTTAGGATTATTAATCCTCACTTGTCCAATTTGGTCATATGTATAAATTGAGAGTCATGTCTAAATCGAGAGGCCTTCCAGTCTATTTTTAGTCACTAGCACCATTGGGTCCACTTGGCCTAATTAGGGCACAATTTCCAGTTACTAAAGTGTGGGTAACACTAATTGAGGCCTACTTCCCCTTATTGCACTTGCATGCATTAGTTTAGGAGCCTCCTAGATCAATCCCTACAATTTAGGAGCCACTCAAAGTGCTGATACCAACCTTCATCAGTTAAGTTCAGTTAGTGACTAGTCAAGCTGAGTTAGGAGTCAGTTACATTCAGTTCTAGTCCTCTACATTCAGTTAGCGCTAGGTTTGCATGGTTGCATGCAGGAGAGGTGCATTCCTTGCCTACCATAGTCAGTTAGCCCTAGTTAGCACTAAATTAGACACTTGATTTGTGTTTTAGAACTCCGATGAACTTCGATAATGATTTAGACAAGGTCAATTAACTATTGAGTCCTTTGATAATGATTTAGACAAGGTCTTAGTTACCTACAGTCAAGTAGAGGCTAATCAATTAGAATTTCCTCATGTGGATTCGAATTACATGTGGCTATTTAGCCATTGTATTACATTGTAATTCATCATCTAATTACTTTTTTATTAATGAAAGCATTCACAATTGCAAGCCATTTTTTCACTGTTTCATTCTTCAATTGCTGAGTAAATTGTGTGATCTATCTTGTGAGTTGTGTGTTTTTCCAAGTATCTATGTTCTCAATTTAATACGTAGTAGGGGAAAAATACCCACTACAACAGGAACCATGAAATGATACCAATAACTACAACGAAACCATTTTGGAAGTTTTCCCTTCGACCTAGGTTCATACCTTCTTTGTACAACAACAAAGCCCAAGATATCAGCTCGAAAAAGAAAATATCAATTGGTAGCACCTACGATGCAAATGTAGTCTCACTTGAGATATCTCTTATGGGTAACTTCCAGGACCAACCTTTTGTTGTTGGGTGGGGATTTCTACTCTCAAAACACCTTACCAACTTTATTGACCGAAATCGGTGGGTGTCTTACTTATATTTACTATGCACATTCAATATATTACTCTATTTATCTGTCTACAGAGATTACAACAGTCAATATAATTCCTTATTATCTATTTCAACTAGCAACAATATTACATATGCACACAAGAACTATTTATAAGAAAATACATAAACACTTATTCATAGCATACATTCATGCGACAAAAATACATTCATCAAATACACATTGACACAGTATTTAACATGGAAACCTATCCAAGAAAAATCACAAAGGTGCTCTTCATCTGGCATGATAAATATATGAACCTTTCATTCGTGCACTCAATGACAGACTTTGTTCTAGATATTCTTCTATACTCTATACACACTTCCCTATCCTCTCATGCTCTCTGGTCGCACATTTATGAAGTTTTCTCTCCTTCAATCTACTATTGATATGCACACATCCTATATCAAATCACTCTTCTCTTTGACTCTACTGTCGATCCACACACAAACTATATTGAATCACTCTTCTCTTTGACTCTTTGACGCTTCCAACAAACACAGGCTAACTAGGATGTGATAGATGCAACTAACTGACTAGGAAACAACCCACATACAACGTAGGTTCTTTCTTTTATAGACTCTTTATATGCCATTATCAACTAACTTCATTCTGTTAGCCAACATGATGTCATTCCGATTCTCATACATTCCTGTTACAACTGTCAGTAAGCACTATCGTCCCAAAATACAAAGATGATTTATTCCCTAAAACATGCGTGACTCTAGCTTACTTCTTACCCATGATCTCTTAAGCTATCCTTTTCAACTGTTATACGCCATCTATCGTGGTTCCTTCCATTGCAACTGCTCTCATTGCATATTTCCCTCTTGTCATGATATTCTTCCTTCGACTTTTTCTGTTGTAGCTTTCTTTCTCTCGCTACTTCTTATGTCTTATCTCTTCTTCCATCATAGATTCCTCTATCACGTGACCAGACTTTTCACATTCTGTGCAGAATTCTAACAAAATCTTTCCTATCTTCCCCTATGACTAACATATATTATAATATTTAAAAAGATAAGGGCTTATAGAATTAATTTAGGTGATAAGGATTATATAGGTAATTAAGTTGACAAAGAGAGTTTTTGTTGTTATAAAGGCCAACATATAATGATTATCAAGGGTAGTGTTTAGCTTTTATAAGGGCTTTGGATCATATGCGTTAGTGGAAAGGGGTTAGGGGTTACTATGATTAAGAGTTATAAAGTTTAAGATGGAATCCCGTTGATAGGAGGTTTGCGTTAATAAATAAAATATGGATTATAAGGCCAAGGGTCATGTATTTTATAGTGGTTAAGGGTTATAAATTCTGTAATGGTTAAATTTTATTAGGTTATGAAAAGGAATTGCAGTTAAAGGAGTTTATGGTTATAGTAAATATATGAGGCTTAATGGTTAGGTGTTACAATTTGAAGTATTAATACATAGTTGTTAGGATTTTAGCAATTAAGGGTGATGCCGATTATAACAATTATGAATTATTGTGGTTAGAGGTGGTACTAATAAAAATTATAATTTGTAGTGGAAACATGTTAAAATATTGAAGGTCACATAGAGTAGGACTTATGGTTATAATGGTTCTTGAGATTTACTTAACAATTTTGAAGTTGAGGGGAGGTATTAGTTACATCTAACAGCTCAAAAGGATTAATATTTAGGGATATAAGTTTCTAGAAGTAGTTTTTATTTACCTTATCATGGCTAGAATTATGTGTTTTAGGATCATATAAACTATAATTAAATTGAATTATATTAACGATAACTAACTATCAGTTTATGTGTTTTTTGATGCATGGGAATTGGACCCTAAGACAACAGGACGAAGGTATATTATGAGAGCCTCCTAGTGGGAAGTAGATGACCTCCAAATGAACAGAATTAGGATGCCAACATCATATAGTCAGGTCGAAAGGAATTATCTAAGGAAGAAGGAGACTTGGCTTGATCTGACTAAGTCGCAGGATGAAGGAAGGTCGAGTCATAAAGAAGGATGATGTTTGGATAATCGAACAAGGAATAGGAAGTTGGGACAAATTGATGGTTAGTTGAAGCCAATATAGGATGAGGAAAAGGTTAGATAAGAACGAATGATATAGTAGAACAGGGAAGAATATTGGCTGACAGATAAAGAAATCAATAGGTTCAATCAAGACAACAGTCGACTGAAGAAATGAAGTTACAATGAGCCATGAAGTTGAATAAGTAGTTGGAGAAGTTAATGAAAGTTATGTTGTTGGACTTACGAGATGGCATGGTATGCTAAGAAGGTTAAAGGTGAAGCAATGGATGTTGATAACTGGAGAAGGGAAGTGCCTAAAGGATTTTAGAAGAATATTGAGGAGGAATTTGAGGTGGTGAGGCAAGTTATAAATACATGACATATTTCAAGAGAAGGGGTTGTGGTAGTTTGTTCTTATGGACCATCAAAATTTATGCCAACATTGTAAAGAAACTATACTGACTGAAACAAATCATTTGAATTCTAAGTTGTAATCAACCCTTGTAAACTTGATTCTATACATTAATAAAAAAGACATTGTTGCTGTCACATTATGATTACCTATGTGTGTTTGTGGGTGTCCATTTAATATTTTGTTGTGCATCTTAATCTATGACCCACCTTAGTGGTTTTCATGTGCACTAGTTGGTATCATTGCAATAGTATCTGGTGTGAAGAAGAAAGCAACTCTAGCTACGGTTGGGTAGAGTTCCAGAGTAGAGGTGGAAGTCCAGTTGCGATTAGGTAAGTAATTCAATTGGTTAAATAGAATGAGTAATGGATCAAATGGGTTTCAATGTCTTTGGTAGGGAATGGAAGCAACACACAAGTGTAGGAGTGACCATTGATCATGAAACATTTTAGGAATATGTTCATACAATGAGGACCTTGAAAAACAAGTTGGTTGTTGTGAAGGAAGCACAAAAGAGGGGGTTTGTGACTGAAATCCTTGACCATAGTGATGAGGAGGTCGAGGAAGAAAATGTTGCTGAGGATGCAAAGTTAGAGAAAAGAGACATATTGTTAAAAAAAAATCTAGAAATGAGGGGTAGATCCAAGATGGAAGTATCTACCTATTCAAAAAATCTAAATCCTAAAGTATTGATAGATTGGATAAGGGAAATGGATAAATATTTTGACATGGAGAATATTGAAGATCCAAAAAGGGTGAAAGTGGAATGTTTGAAGCTGAAAGGTCATCCATCATTGTGGGGACAATGTACAGGATGAAAGAGTTAAGAAGGGAAAGGCTAAATTTAAAACTTGGGATATAATGGGTTCCATGTTAAAGGATAAGTTTCTTCTCATTGACTACACAGTAACCATGTTCAAGAAATTTCAAAATTTGAGGAGAAGGAGTTGTTTGTTCAATAATTCACTGAAGAATTCTATACATTTTCTATTAGGCCAGCATATACAAATGGGGGTGGAGAAGATATGGAAATATATGTGAATGGATTGAAATATTCCATGTACAATGAGTTGATCCCGTCAAAGTTTATAACAATCAAATAGCATTATTAGTTATCCTTACAAACAGAAGAGCAAATATCTAGGAAGACCTGTATAGAAAAGGGATTAGAGATAGCAAGAAATTTATTTCCACAAACATATAGAGTAGTGGAATGAAGAATAAATAAATGAAGGGATTAGAGATGAAGGAACATCAAGAAACCAAGCACCATAGTATAGAAAGGGTAGTGAAAACCCATGGGTATAGGCACATTTGGAAGAAGAGGAATTTTTTAAGGAAGAGATGTCAACAACCGAGAGTAGTTTTGCTACAAATGTCAAGAATTGGTCCATAAAGAATACGAGTCCCTAGAAAAATTGCATATAACAAGTCGATGGGATACCAAAGTTCAATGGAACAACATAACCAAATATAGGATTGGATCAAATATAGGGGATATTTCAAATGAATCCAAGCCTAAGGGACGAATAAATCTAATGACTAGATAGAATTTTTTATGACCTTCTCAACAAGAGGAAAATGAACCATTGCAAAGGAAAAATATCTTCAAGTCTGTCATCAAAATTGGAGGAAGATGTTATTCCATGATAGTCAATGGAGGAAACACCAAGAATTTAGTCTCGACACAAGTCATAGAGAATTTCAGTCAGAAGTGTTAACCACAACCAAACTCCTATAGAGTTTCATGGTTGCAGAAGGGACATCATGTCACAGTGTCTAGACTATTGGTGATAATTAAGGTGCTTTAATAAAACCAAACCAATATAGACATTAATTATCAATTTAGGATCGTAAAACTTTCAAGGCTACATGCAAAATATATGCATATACAAATTCTTTCTTAATACTGTGAAAATATCTAAATGAAAATGATGATAATGAGAAAAAGTAGCACACAATCCACTCATTATAAGAAACATTCCTTTTAAGATATACATAAATCCAATCTATTTCACTCTAATGAAGGATAAGACAATACACCACTACTTAAAATAATCAATTCATAAAACACTATGCTGAAGAAAATATGTAAAGATTACTTATGCTACACTCATACACACAAAACTTCAATAAATCCAAGAACAAATTCTACTCAGAAACAATGCTAAGATGTGTTAAAAGAAATCCCAAATTCTTATCTTGCAAGTAATAGGACTATAATGGAAAAAGTAACAACAAATACTAGATATGGATCTTAAAACCTTGAACTACCGATCCATTTATAATAACAAATACTCTATTTAGGGAAACCAAAAAATTGGATCAAGTAACAACAATCTCAATTCAATCTTTTATTGAATCCAACCTTTAACTATTTCTGAAATCTTGTAACAACACTTATGAATTAATTATACAATTAACCTAAGTTAATGAAGCACACTCCAAAATTTACTATTTATAAAATAAACAAATTATAAAAGGAATCTCTTGTTTATTGAAGGGGGACCTTCCTCCTCTAACCAAGGCTGAAATACACAATTAAAGACTAAAAATGATCAATACAAGTTACATCAGTATGCAAATCAATAATTATTTCTTTCTATGTCTTAAATCTCTCTATGGATAGCCCTCAATCATTAGAACACATCCATTTTTGTATCTCATTCGAGTAACATCTTTACTCGGAATATTTGAACACCTTGAGAATTGAAGATTCTCAAGGTTGTTTATTTAAATTTTACATTATATATTTGTTACTCTCTCAATTATTGTTACAACCCCTTATACAAAAATATAAAAGATAACAATCCATCCAAAAAAATCTTTAAAAGCTAATACTCTTGAATTCTTGAGTAAAAAATCGATGCCTTGTTGGAACTTCTGAAGATTAGCACTTAAGCATCGGTCAAATAGAAAATGCTTAAGTGAAAAAAGAGGTCAAATACCATGACATAAGTATCAATAGTATCTTTTGGACCAACGAGGAAGTAAAAACATCCACTATTCAATTGACGATCATGCTACCTTTATCCTATTTTAACACAAGATCCTGAATAATATAATTAGCAAGTTAAATACAATCACAAAACCACCTTAAATATTTAAATTAGAACTTAATACAACATGATATTCAAAGAAGTTGTACCTTGGTTTTAGCACTCATATTATGGGTAAAATGATACAAAAAAGGAACCGAAACTAGCTCAAAGGTATTTAAACATAATAAATGAGAGGTAAAAAAGGTGACATTTGTTAGGCCCAACATATCCCCCAACTTATCCACGTGCATGTACTCAGATATTTATTTCTTAGTTGTCCCTAGCATGGGATGCATGTAGAGAACTGAGTTGATATTCGACATGTGATTTCTCCTGAGCAAATATAAACCATGCTAAAACATCAATTATGCTCCCCTCAACTATTATATTGAAGCAAAATCATGCATAGGTCTATACTTGTCTATAGGTAACCAAATGAGAGGAAAATTAAACCTCAACCCTTTCAATCTTGGCCCTTGTTATTGGATGCACTCAATGTATTTATTCAATCTATTGATTCCCTGTTAAAATCGGGAAACCCAAATGCCTCCTCGATTCATAGTTGCTTTGAGGAAAGATACCACCTTTTTAAACAACTTCTTGGAGTCTCTAGAGAAATATCATTAATACAATCCACACAATTATACAAGATCTGTCCTTGAATAGAGACAACCTTTCAA
Source organism: Pseudotsuga menziesii (assembly GCA_001517045.1). Classification (NCBI taxonomy): domain Eukaryota; kingdom Viridiplantae; phylum Streptophyta; class Pinopsida; order Pinales; family Pinaceae; genus Pseudotsuga; species Pseudotsuga menziesii. The sequence continues at coordinate 617,911 of LPNX010426855.1, read as the reverse complement.
GTTGCTTCAGGGGATCTCCAGAATGAAATATGAGCTCCAATACACATTTTTGCATTAAAGGGTTCTGCCCTGATGGTTAACTCATATGTGGCTTGATTCATTTATAGGGTTCTTGGGATGCCTTCCCTTTGATTTGATTCAACATATAGGACAATAAATCCCTCAATTGAAGATACCCAATAATAGATACAAGATTGAAATCTCACTCTATGGGTAAGATAAAATTGTGCAAATAAAATTTACACAAAGAGTTACATGTGAGTATGTTTACTTGTATAAAATCGTCCAAAATTCCTCAATGTTTGTGATTTGAAAATTATTACCTTCAACTAATGCAGCTAACTGAAAAAAGAAAATATTGCTCCCTGAAGAATAAGGCATACACAAGAGAAGGTTCCCTAAAACCCAATAACTCATTATTGAGTTCTTTCATACTCTTCTTCTTCTCTTGTTTCTTCCTAAAATGTTCATGGGAAAACTTAAATATTATCTTATATACTTTCAAATATGTATCCTTTTATATATAATAAGCGATCACATCCTATTTACAGAACCTGCATTATTTGTTTATGTTATACCAAAGAAAATACATCTCCTTTAAATGACTCAACTACCCTCTTCCATTTGTCTCTTTCAACTTGTAATATTAGAGAATATGGTATATCTATTTGGTTGGCATGTTCCTTTCTTTCCACACTTGATCAACTTGTAACAACATAGGGGAATGTAGGTTGGTTTGGGTGGCCTATTCATTTACTTCCATGACTTGTTTGAATCTTAACAATAAAGGGGAATGTAGGTCATTTTAGGTAGCCCATGCTTTTCTTTCCATAGATAGAGCTTCTAGTCTCATGTCTTCAATTGGTCTCTTTATTTGTTTCTTCAATTATTGATCCATTCTCATTAGTCTCCAATTTTCCCTAGTCAATTTCACAACCTTATTAACCAAGGAAGGGGATTTTTTTTCATTCTTACTAGATGTCTTCTTTTTATCCATAACCTCGACTTGATTGGGTGCTGTTACTTCTGGTTTACTCATATTTCAAAACCCTTGTTTATCTTTTCCAAGTTCTTGTGAAGCTGGATTTATATCTTCCATGGGTTCTAGATAGGATAACACTTGAGACTCTTCCATCATTCACCCTTTTCCATTGTTTTACCAACATATTTTTGGATATCCTATGTATAAACTTCTTCTTTGGACCATGAATTACATCCAAACGTTTTTCTTCCCTAGGCTGGGCCATATCTATTTCAATTTGAGTATCAATATTTGGATTTTGTGGGGTAGACATTGTGCTACCTAGAGATGTTACACCCAATGTTTCTTTCACCTCTTCCCTTGCTTCTTTTCCTTCCAAATTCACAACTATTTTTTTTGTAACAACTGTGGGGATGGTAATTTGGGTTCCATAATAGCACAATATAACCCCATTGACCTTGTCTTAGGACATGGTAAAAATTCCATGAAATATGAAACCCTTTTCTTCCCTTTTTTAGTTCTAGGGGAATCTATGGTCATTCCTCCTAAACAATGCAAGGTTGACAATATTCCTCTAGAGGATTTTGTTCAATAATTTCTACATAATTTTATTCCCTAGGGTCATTATTCTGGTCCACCCTACTAGCCCCATTTCCTTCTTCATTGTCATTTCCATATGACTATCAAGCTTCCTCCATTAAGACTTCTTCTCTATCTTCTTATTGTACTAGTTCCCCATTGTTTACTTCCTCAATATCATCATCTTGGTATACCATGTTAGCTTTAATTTATTCCTAAAACCCATTATGTTTCTCCTATAACTCATACTCATCTTGGTTCTCTTCTCTTGGATGGCCCATAAATTGATTCCATGATAGTTGGGTGTCCTCCACAGCATCAAGAATCAGAAGTTTAACTAACCCATAATGTGTTAAAGTTGATAAGGGTTGTTTTTCACCCCTTGCATCGTGCACCATGCCTTATAGGAGTAAGTAATTTGATATGATAGTAAAAGCTTACTTGGTATATACCTTCACAAGTGTTATATTTTTTAATATACAAGGCCACCTCCTTCTGAATTCCGGGTAGTGAACTTCGAGCATAACCCTTTCCTTTCCACTAAAACACTTCTTAATCACTGCAAGAATCCTTCTCTACCTGTACCAGATATTTTCTCCTTACAAACCATGTTTCTCCAATTCAGGGTAATCCTGTTGACCTTGCTATGACTTAATCTGTAACCAAAATTTCCAAGCCTTCAATGTAGAATTTTCCTCCTCCAGGTTATGAGAAAACTCCAAATTTATTTCTTTTTCAAGCCCCTACAATTTATTGAAGTACACTACTTATCCCACATTCTGAAATAGATGGTATACCTCCCTTCTTGATTGTAATTACTCTATGTTCTTTGGTTCATGACGTACGTTAAAGCCTTCCATTTCCCTTATGTATTGGATTATTTTTGTTTTGGAGGTTGCAGCATGCTATTGCTTTGGGAAAATATCATATTACATGTGGGGATGGAAAAGAATGGTGCAAATTTATGGTTAATATTAGGAAGGTTTCCTTTTTTTAACAAATGTGCTCATTTAAGAAATAACTGCCTCATTATGGCTTGATAGTCTCGGGAATGGCACACCTATGGTATGGAAGTCTTGACAATGGCACAACCCCAACTTAATTACATTGGGAATCCATGTCCAATCCCATACAAAGGTATCAAACCTCATCATAACAAATTGAATTAAGAAATAATTAAACAATTAATGGGGATTTTTCTAGATTAACTTACCAATCGTTATGAGCAGTGGAGCGTGCCAAATCATAATTACTCTTTGATGACCAAGACACTTGTGGATGTTTCTAGACAGAGTAATCTTTCATCATGAGTATAACTATTTATATAAATGACAAAAGTTTGGAAGCGATTGAATAACATAATTGAAGTTGAACTGTTGTTAATGCCAAAATAAAAGATATTACTAAATATAGAGGAGGAGAGATACATTATTGTTGACTGATAACTATGATAATGGGTATAGTGCTATGACTAAAATACTTACATGCATTTCTAATGAAAATTTCGCTCGCTAATATTACTATTATTTATTGATCATGTTGTTACTTTCACAAGTAACATTAGCTGATCAAGAAATTTCAACAATGTTTAAGTATACATCCAGTACATACTGCTGCCTAAAGAAGTAATATAAGTAACAATATGTAGGCAACTAACAACATATTAACAAGTAACAACACATAATCAAGTAGAAACATATAAACATGTAACAACATTAAAACAAAGCTTTATTTTTGAGATTTAAGCTTTTATGAATATTTTTTTGGAATTGAAGTTTTTTTTCTCAAGCACCAACTGCTCGATGAATAGTTTTCAATTGATACTTGTCTAATTGCACCCTGAATGGGGTTTTCATGACTAAATTATTATTATTATTATTATTTTGGATCATGTGGATGGAGAGGAATGTTCCTCATTCAACAATACCTGTAATTGTGGATTAGAAGAAATTTGTTGAACAAAAGAATCTCTTGAAGATAGATTATGGTATAGCCATAGGAGATGTCCATTTTCAATCAGAGGGGTGTAGTATTCATCTATAGTAACTAGTTTAATAGTCCCATTACTGAATTCTATGTCAACTTCACAAGGACATATGCATATGGTGTTAAGTTTACCTTTAAATTATTTCAATAAGAAATTATACAATAGGGACCAATTAATACCTTTTTCTTGATACATTTGTCATGCAATTAACACGTTGTTGTTGAACAATCTCTATATGTTTCAATCATGGATAATTTTAAGGAACCACACTTATTTAAAAGTGTATAAATATTGGTGAATCTTACCAATTCTTAAAACACCAACTATAAAATGTTTGGTGATACTTTTCAAAAAATATTTCAATTTCCAAGGATTTTATATTGTTTATATAATAATTTGGCCATTTTTAGGGTGAAAAAGTTTTACCCCATCAAAATTGGGCAAAACAGAGTTTCAAAAAATGTAAAATGACGAATATTTTTTTTGAGAAAAACATGAAAAAATAGCCCATGGGATAAATTTCGCCCCTAAAATTATTTATGGTTGCAATGCTAATACTCATATATAAACCAAATCATTGAGATGATCCAACTTGTGATTTTTAATCTTTAGACTATTGAATCCCATCCCATTTGCAATTTTAAGAAAGGGAATTGGGGAACTTAGCTCTTGCTGGTTGTTGATTCCCCTTGGAAACCCCATCGTTAAGATAAAATACTAGATAATGTTATTATTTTCTAAGTGGTGGCCATAAAAGTAGGTCAATGGGACTATTGAGTACAATGATGTCATTATAAATCAAGAGTAACAAAAAATACCATATAAAAGGTAGAAGGAATTCTAGTAAAGTAAAGTATAATAATGCGACGATTCTATGTTGAAGCATGAGAAACATGGAAAACCTTGACCTCGAGCATGGGAGGTTGTATGGTGGTGGATATGTAATAGAGTGAACGATATAGGACTAAGAAATTATGAGAGTGATGAGGAATCCTTATCATGGAATAGGTCCATATCTCCTAACATATGAGGCTAAATGAACAAAAATCTAAATAATATGTTGTCTAGAGGAAGAATTGGTGGAAGGTTTGGACCACCTACTACATTATTGTTTAGAGGAGGTAGCAAGTCTTGAGGCTTCAGGGGTAATTTTTTCCTCACAAGGATGGATTTGGTCATGTCTTGCCATTGATGTCCCTTGGGATGGATTAGGGTTCCACGGGTTCACACTGATCTGGAGGCCAAATTTGTGCTACTAGTATAGTGTCTCTTAGTGCCCCTTTTTTAAGCTAGTACCATAAAAAGGAAGTGATCTATTGGGTGGAATTTGGTTGAGTAGAAGGATGAAGAATATGAGATTAGAGATTGAGGAGAAGGAGAAATAGTGAAGATCTAATAACACAATGATACCTATTGCACCAAAATGACCCATGTTCCCTTCATAATCCCCATCAGGAAATTCTCATGCCATAGACACATTGATATTCATATTACGGTTCTACCCATGACTTGTTTTAGTATACACCTCGAATGTTTGAAAATATATTTCACTTTTTGAAAAACCTTTAAGGGAGTTAATTATTTGTCTTGGAAATCGTATTTCTAGCTAGACCTAGTTTCAAACTTACCAGTAATGGAACATAATTGAATTCTTTAACATTGGAGAATTCCAACTAGTTCTTAAAATCATCATTTAGTGACTGCCCACTCTAATTTCTTGCACCTATGAATATATTTCTAATAATCAACTAGACTTATAATGTAAAGTGGAATTCAACAAGAAGATAATAGACATATTCACTGTGAACACCCATTTCATTAAATTTGGACATTTTGGGAAAAATATAGACTAAAAAAGTGTGAATTTAGCCTTTCAAAGTGTTAATATCAACCTTTCTAAAGTGAAAAATTGGGTTTTGAAAGTGTCAATATTGGGTTTGAAAAGTGTGATTTTCTTTTCCAATAGTGTGTTTTTTACTACTTATGAATCATAAAAGTGCACTTTTTTATTATGAAAGCACACTTTTTATTATTATGAAAGTGTGAATTTCAATTCAATAAAAGTGAATTTCGATTTGAAAAGTGCATTTTTATTTCAAAGGTGGAATACTTGAATCTAAAAAAGTGTAATGTCTATAAAATTCATAGAATTAAAAAGTGGGGTGATGCATTCCATCATATCCTAGCTCCATTAGAAAGTGTTATAATTCACCATCTAGTATTGTTCACCCAAAACAATTGGTCAAGCATGAAAATGAATGTAGGTTCTCTCCAAAAAATTGAATGCAAACTATCACAATTAAGAACACATGTCTCATGGTGAGGGTGGATCGTCAGTAGAGGCGGGGGGTTGGAAATATTCTCTTCCTCAAGCATTGAGGTGATTGCATGCCAACATATATATGCTAATGATGGGATGGAAATGGGTTCCAAGACTCACACAAGTAGATGAGTAAGAACACAAAGAAGAATAATGACATGGTATGTGACTAAGCACCAACACATATATGCTGACAGTGGGATGGAGACAGGTTCAAAGGATCGCACTAGTAGAAGAGAGAGCATAGAATGTAGAGTAAGGATTTAGTACACCCAAGATAGGCTACGATCATGTTTTGTAATGGGATAAATTGGGTAGGAAGCATCCTATTGCTCCCGTTTTGGCTCTCGTTTCTCCATATATTTAACAATGTGCACCATAGTTCATGTGTCAGGTGCCTAATGTGAAGAAAACCCACCATCCCCATTCCTTGTTAGGAGGATGCTTGCACATATGATGACGAGGTGGATTGTCAGTCGTGGGGGATGTGGAAGGATCCTATTCCCCAAGTATTAAGGAGATTTCATGGGAATATATATCTACAAATGATCAAATGAATATGGGTTTGAATGCTCCCATGAGTGGACACACAAACACATGATGAATAATAATTTCCCAAGATAGACCACACTCATGAGTTGTGATAGGATAAATTAGGAAGCATCTTGGTGCTCCAATTTTGGCTCCACTCTCTCTGAATCAAAGATCCAATTCATAGTATTGATCGAGAATTTATCTCCCCTTGTTCATATTATAATGGAACCCTATAGTGGGAACGTACTCCCTCCTCTTTTTGGGTCGATGTGGGATGCTAAGGATGTAGTGGAAGATGTAGAATTATTCTCTTCTAAGGTTCAGAGGATGAATAGGAAATAATGTCTATTGTGGAAGCTCAGGTAAAATAGGATAGGGCTTACTAAGAGGATGACGTTGTAGATGAGTAGTTGCATGGGATTGTTCTAGATTTGGGATGCAACAGAGATATAAATTCCAATTTAAACAGGGCATTGGAGTTGTGTTGGCACACCAAAAATAATGGTTTCGTTTGGAATGCTTCTAAAATAAGAGGATTTTTTCTAGTTGAAGTGGAGAATGTAAACCCTATAGGAGAAGAATGCACACCTCATGAAGGTGGTAAATTGGATAGAAGGAAGGCTGGGAGGAACCTTTCAACTTCCTTCGACAAATCAACATGAGATTGCATCCTTTAAGGATGCTACTCAGCAGATTGTTGCAGGTCTACATCCTTCCCAAATTCCCAAGATTAGCAAGTTTATCATTCCTTGTTTCTTTTTTTGATACAGTATCAGGGTTATAAAGATTATTACATAGATAGATTTAGTAGTTTATAGCATGTCAAAAATAGTAAGAGCTAGTAATGGTTTTCTTAATGTACTAGTTTCCCAATTAGGCAAGCATTTTTTCCATGACTTTTAGAGTGTGGAAGATTGCTAAAGGAAACCTTATATATATATATGCATGCTTTGACATATTTGTACATATTTCTTACATAATAAAATAGAAATTGATTTCTTACAAAAAAACATTTTGCACCATAGTAATATTGATCCTCAATATACTATAAAAATAAAATAACATCTTGTTGGATATTATACAAAAAAATTCTATGAAACTATATGACACTCTATGATGATATTAAAGACTACTCTTTGACACTAATTGATTTTATTAATGACGACTATATAGGAGGTGTTGTTTTAATAACTTCCACACCTTAATTGCAAACAAACAACTTATTCAATATTGTAAAATGCTTATACATAAATATTTCAAACCTATCTTAATGACTATCTAGTTAACTATCTATCTGTAAAATTTGGATTGCACAACATCACAACAGAAGTTCTGAGTGATGTGCATTTCCAATCCTATATCTAGATTCAAGAAAAAATGTTTCACTTAGATTTTACCAAAGAGAAAGACATGAAAATAGAAGAAATATGAAGCAAATATTAAGTAGAACACAAGAGTAAAACACTCAAGTGGATTGATATTCAATTATGTTTATTGAGAAAAAACCCATTACAATATATAGGGAATTATTACATGCAATCCCTTGAGAAAATACCATGGGCTATAAAATACCATGGGTCCAACAAACCAAATGAGTAGCTCACATTAATTATAGCTTATCTTGACTAATTCCCCAAATCTATGACATTGTGCCAAGTGTAACTATAACTAGTGGCCATAATGAGGTGAAATGAACCTAGATGGACCATGAAGTGGTTAGGCTAGTCAACCAGTGTGAAAGGAAACATCATGAGGGTGCCAGAGGTAGTTTAGTGTCTTGAAATTGGACCATTAATGAGAAAATTGACTAAATCCTCAAGAGCGCGCACCCAGTCTCCTTAAAATAGGGAAATGCAATAACTACCCAATAAATGTAGCATAGAGGGGCACATTGATTCCATATAAAAAGGAAAAGAGTGGGTAAGTGGAAAAACAAGCTTTTATGTCATAAACATTAGTCTAAGTGGGTCAATTATGGACAAACTCTTAGTCCATGACACTAGACTAGGAACTAGAACCATTTTCACATGGAACAACTTACACTAAACACTTGGAACCTTATGTAGGATTATTAAACAAGATCTAGATGGGAAATATGTTCCAACACCCCCCCTTAATCCAAAATGGTTGTGAGCAATTATTTAAGGCCCAAGAAACAAGGATTATGGTCACCCTTTACATTATTAATCCATATGAATTAAGGAAAGAGGAAAAACCACATGGGGAAAATCCTCCCTAAAATATGGACATGAAAGAGAAACAAAAATTTTCATACACTCCAAACTAAATGAGTATGTCTAGAGGAATATTATTCTTTGGAATAAAATGAATGTGCTAAACCAACTCAGGAATATATACATTTGCATGGTGAATCCTAGGACCATGTAGAAATACTGAAATGCACTAATAGGAGATAAAATTTTACTCTTCAGACTTGAAATTTGAACCAACCAGGGTTCCATGTCCATAAGAGACTTGAAGTGTTTGAGAATAAGTGACCCTAAGCAAATCATAAGGATCCCGAAGTATCAACTTTGAAAAAAAGTTGTAATTAGCTTGAAGAGGGTGGAACATGAGTTCTAAATGTGCCAATGTGATGGATAAGGATTCTCCATCTTCAAATGGTTCCATGGGTACACTATAAACATATCTAGCAAGAAATTGTAGTAGATAAAAAAGATCCACTAATCCTTTCAACCAATTAATTTTTAGGAAATAGAAACAAAGAATCCATTGTAAAAAAATATTTTTTTTTTTGTCTTAAGAACCCATCAAACTATATCAATAGGAACATTCATCACGCTCTCCACCTTATTCCCCAACATGCTCTCATTGCACCTTAAATGCAACAATACCATTCTAATTTATTCTTATTCTCTCCCCTATCCATCCTAGCCTTGTTTACCATACCCATATGATTCGATTTACACCAATCATCATATTTTTTTTCTACACCAACAACCCAATGCTAGTTTCTATTCAAGCAGTTTTTATACAAGAACTTGAGGTCCTTTGATTCTCTTGTTGGATTCCACCATTGTGCCTCTACTTTGTAAGAATCAAGCGTACTAGCATCTGAATCCTGATAAATATCACTAATCACCCTACCCAACCATATTGCATAATCTAGCTCTAGTGATTGCATAATGACTATTTGGCCCTTTACAAAATCCACTCTTGGAATGAATTCATCTCTAGGCTTGTTGCATGAAGGTCCAACAAAAAAATCCTCAAATGCAAGAATATTTTCCTTCAGGTATGCATCCATATTTTCATGTGTATATTTTGTAGGTTTTTCTATTATGTATATCTTGGCTTGCCAATGCCCAAAAGTTAGTTGCTAGCATATCAACACTCTCGAAGGGACTGCCCAAATATTTTTATATATCCTCCTAATAAATTAACATGGGACACCAAATTTGCTTACCTCCCTTCTCAATCCATCGCTTTCAGAATGAAATATATTTTTGCATTCCTTTTTTTATCTCATTCATGTCAGAAGGTCTTTTTAATTGCAGATTTAGTAACCTAGGCTTCCCCAACGGTAAGTATGCACTACCATCTGACAATGAGCGCCACATATGAATAGGAGATACACCAATTTTCATCCTAAATTGATTCCCTACATTACATGAATGTAATGTAATATATGAGAATAAATTTAGAAAAACTGACATATTTTGATATCAATGATCTTGTCATTTCCATCCAAAGGGCCCAGTTTAACAAAATTCTTAAAATAATAAAATTCATCAGTTAGATGAGGGAGATATAAATTCTGATATTCACATGTCTTATAAGAATACATCATCTTTTAGAGTGAAACCATATCCTTGTGCATTATCTTTGTTGATAACCTTCCATAAGTTCCATCTATGTCTTCATGGGTGTGTACAACTAGGAGGAATCCAACTCCAACAATCTCAAACACTTTCCTTATTGTTAAAAGAGATAAAAATGCAAGGAAAAAGAAGTTTTTGTTATATCCTAAACAATTATCCAATTTGAACAATTATATGGGTGGTAATTTTCTATTTGGAATGCATTGATCTGCATCATCAACAGACAATATATCATGTTCCTTAACGTCTTCTTTGTATATCACAAAATTTTCATATGACTCTAATTGCAACAAGGCATCATGAAATTGGTGGTTAGATGATCCATTTTTATAGAGAAAATATTCAAATTTATCAACCATTGGTTCTTCAAGAATCCTTAAACATTTAACCAGGGATGTTAATGGACAATAACAATTGCTATGAATAACAATAAACAATAACTTTAGACTAATTATTGTTGAAATTATTTTCAGTAGACAATAATGTATTTGTAAAAATACATGATTCTTTTAACTGGCCATACTACAAGACCTCGACTATGTTAGTTATGTAGATCAACTCCGTTACTGGAAATTCTCACCTCCTACGGACAGGAGTTGTTTCCTTAGATATGAATGATACAGGTCTAGAACAAAACATAAACACAAAATGTTAAACTTCCCCTAGATCAGGTTAATTTCTCTAATGTAATGCCATAATACTTCTCTTAAAGGTTGTCATCACTATCCTTGAATATTTATTCTCCGATACTACAGAAGAACCTATAAAATATTAAAGACAACAAGAAAAGGATGATAGCATACAAGATAATAAACTAGATCTATTCTTGTGACCAAGGAATCAAACAATAAATACAAATGATACAGTAAATATGGGAAAGGAAAGAAATTTTTATTAGAAATGTTTGGGGAGACTACAGCCTTCATGTCTTGGTGTTGAGAGTTCCTTCCTATGGATACTTTCCTCTAACTTCACCTTGCCTCCAATAGCTCAAGAATTATTTCGACAGAGTTTGGGTATTCAACACAATTCTTCCTCCTCTTTCCCATGGGGGATGAGCCATTATTTCAAGGAATGGAAGGATATGGATGGTTGAGGAAATGGTGGATGAGGTGGAAGGAATATCCAAAAATGAAGGATATCGAGCTCCAGGACCATAAGGATGAGGCTCCATGGAGGTAAGCTTCAAAAAGCCTCTCGAAGCTTCCTTTTTTGCCTTTAAAACTTGAGCACCATGCTTTTTACATGGAGACAGAGTGGTGTTAATGGGGTAACAACATTTTCATAAAGGAAAAGAGTAGTGGCACCTCCCTTTTCACATGTAAAAGGAGTGTAGCTGACTTAGTTAACACTTTTTATAATGGAAATGGAGCATTACTGGCTCCAAACAAGGAAAAATGCAAGGGGTCAATTTCTTCCTTTCCTTTCTCTAGGACAAGCTCTGAGGGATTGGAGTAGACAAGGAATACCTATCTCATAACATGAGGGAGACAATATTTAGGTGTAACAAACCCATAAAAGAAAATAACACTTCATCTACCAGAAAAGAAAAGGAGAAAGCACACAAAAACATTCCTCCAAAAAAATATTTCTTATTGACATTTGTTACAAAACCTATGGGAATGCAATCCTTCCATTTTGAACATTTATGTAACAACTTAAGTTTTATCATGATAAAATAATATTTATCATCACTTAGAATAATCTATTCTATAACCGCGGAAGTGGAAACTAGTATGTCATTGACATCATTCCATTGTATATAACGACCAATATTAGATGTATTCGATTGAACATAACTTCCAGTCTCAAATTTATGTGAATATTATGCAGTATCTTTATTTTTGGAAAATATTCCCTCAGTAACCTTTAATCCATTCAAAATTAGGTCCACACGTTGTTGAGATCCAAGATCCATTTCAAAATTCATTTATGAAATACAAAATAATAGGAACACAATGAAAGTACACATAATTTCAAAAATAATCACTTAATTTAAAAAGAGAATAATATTTTACAGTATATATTATCATTTATATCTATGTTCTCTGGAAGAATAATATTACTATATCTTATCATTCTCTATAATACAATCAATGTGAGAATGAAAAAAACAATATTTCCTAAAAGGGAATGAAGTGATTAGATAAAGAATGACCAATCATTGCTCAACTAGGATACATGTCATTCATAAACCCCAAAATATGTTTCTTTGAGGAAGGAGTGATTGTTCCTTCCTAAAAGGGTTTCTTGGACCATAAATATTGGAAACATTTATTGTGATAATATATTATTAGTAAGAAGTTTCAATTTCAATGAGGGCCTAACCTGAAGCCATGGGGTCACCTTGAGGTAGTGGTCTAATGTGTTGTTGCACCTAGAGATGTTGTATTAAAGTATATTGTGACCCATGCACACATAAGTGGATCAAATCCCACCCCCATTTCCTTCAATTTAAAAAGGGGAAGTAGGCGTCGGGGGGTAATTCTAGATCCTAAAGATCCTCAAGAGTTGAAGTATGCATGGGGATTAGGCATATATTTGAAAAATCAAGTCGAAACACTAGCCCTATGGAAGGGAGTATAGCTTGTAGTGGACAAATTGTGCTAGAATATCACCATAATTGGGTATTTAGAACTCCTAATTCTCCGCTCGATTCATAAACTCCCCTTTAAAGACCCATATTTACACATGATAATATTAAAATTTCTTTTAGTATGTGATAATTTTGATTATATCCAATATTATCATCTTAATAGGAAACAAAACAAGGTGGTAGACTCACAAGCAAACCTTGTTTTTTCCCAAAAATAGGACTTTGCAAAATTAGGAGGCACACCCACCCAACCCATATCCCCTAAAGGTGCTTCATAAATTCTTGAGGTACACTCCATGTAAACTAATATGAAAAGTGTGAATAAACTCAATCATCATGATGCAATATGAAAGAGTGGCATCGTCCTTCTCTAAGACATCTAGAGAAATTAGTTAGCTAATGCATCATAGATATTGAAGTACAATTCCTTTCCTTCCTCCTTTAAATCTTGTGGGAATTTATCAAATATGGAATTGAAAGAGGTTGGAAAGTATTTCATCTTAACTGAACAAGACCGAAGGGAGAGTGGAGAGAATGATATCTAGTTTTGTGACAAAATATGACTGGCAGTGGGAGTCTAGGCTCATGGTTTTGATTTACATAGAGTTGGAGTTGTAATGGCCAGCTCTAGCTCTCTCTCCTTGGTATCTCCTTTGCAACATGAGTGAAATATTATATATTTGGAGGAAATGGTGGGATTTCTTCTAAGAAGTTTAGAAAGGTGGAAACATTATGTGGAATAATAGAAATAGGAAGAGATCAAGGTGGAATCATAGTGACATGAGGTCTATAGTTCCCAACTAGATCGGATGAAATCCAAGATCACCATGATGGAAGTGGAGGTCAGATGTCTTCATGGGAGAGGGCATAAAAAGGGTGATCTAATCAAAGAGCTTTAGGAGTATGTTCACAAGTTGAAAAGGGAACCGGAACCTAGAGTTAGGAAAGTGGAGCACCAATTGATTTCATCAGTGGGATATTTGAAGACATTTCAGGGTCATGATCAATAAGAACTCTTAGTGAACAAGAATGTGTCTTAGCTCCTGTGTCCTCATCCCAACATCAACCAATTTGCAACACTAATTCATGCTTCAAGATCTCATGGTCTCTTTAATCACCATGTATTTATTTAAATTATGTGTTGCAAGTGTCCATTTTGTTGTAATAGTTTTACAGTGACTTACAGTAGAGAGTATAGAAAAAATAGAATACACAAACATGACTAGGGGGATCAAATCTAGAGAGGCTAGAATTTTTGAAATTGAGCAAATTGAACTATTTCCCCTCTTTTTGGTAACATTTATGGTTGCAAAGTTCGAGTGTATATACTCTTTTATATTATCTTAATGTTTCAATTAAAAAGAACATCTACATATAATATATCAATTCACTTATGTCTATGATTTATGAATTCTACTCGACAGTATCAGGAGAGGAAGAGCTCTCTTTTTCTGTCTAGCTTCCATAATCCTGAAAGGGGTGGACACTCGTTGTATGATTTATGACTATATCAAAATAAAATATGATGTACTAGATTCATAGGACTCCAAAATGGGCATACTTGGGGAAATAAAAACTACTCTTTATATTTAAGATCTACTTTCCCCACCCTCAAAATAGAACTCCTTGAGGAAGGAGTGAACACTCTTTCTTTGAAAAAATTATTTTCTCAAAGGTTCCATACATATAAGGATGTTCATTGAAAAGGGTTATATTACATAAGTGACTAATTCCTAATCATACAAGGAACATGTCATCCACTTACCCCAAGATAGGTCTCTTCAAAGAAGGATCGACTATTCCTTCCTAACATCTATATAGTGATAACATATTAGTAACATATATATATGTGTGTGTGTGTGTGTGTGTGTGTGTGTGTGTGTGTGTGTGTGTTACTAATATATTAATTTATTTATGGCTATGAATTATGAATTTTATTTGACGGCACCAAGAAAGGAAAGGTGCTCTTTATCCATATAGCCCCTAAATTTATTGGATGGATGTATGCTCTTTAAACGATTTACGCATTCACTGAAATATTATATGATCTATTAGATTCCTAGAAATCCAAAATGGACCTACATGGGGAAATAAAATATTCTCTTTCTCGTTACCATCTACTTTTACCACCCCAAAAATAGAACTCCTTGAGGAAGGAGTGGCCACTCTTTCTCTGAGAAAATTCTTTTCTCTAATGGTCCATGAATATAATGATGTTTGTTAAAAAATGATATATTGCACGAGTGGCTAATTCCTAATCATACAAGGAACATGTATTTGACAAATCCCAAGACATGTCTATTTAATAAAGTAGTGATCATTCCCTCCTAAAAGGGTCGCTTGGACCATAAATCTTGGAAATATTTATAATGATAATATATTAATATTACATGTGTGTGTATATACATATACATACACATACACATAAATACACACACACACACACACATCAAACTGTTTATGTCTATCAATTATGAATTCTATTCATCAGTATCAGGAAAGGACAAGTGCTCTTTCTTTGTCCAACCCCCATATTCCTTAAAGAGGTGGAAAATATTTAAATAGTTTTAGCCTTCATCGAAATCATATATGACCAGCTAAATCCCCAGAATTCCAAAATGAACCTACTTGGGGAAAAGTCGCCGCTCTTTCTCCTTACCATCTAATTTCTCTACTTCCAAAATATAACCCCTTGAGGAAGGATTGGTTTCTCCTTTTCTCTAAGAATATTATTTTCTCAAAGGGTCCATAGATATAAGTACTTTCATTGGAAAAATGTGCTAGATTGGATGAGTGAATAATTCCTAATTATATAAGGAACATGTTGTCCACCAACCACAAGATTGGTCTCTTAGAGGGACAAAAAATAACCAAAATCAAATATGATATACTAAATTACCAAAAATCAATAATGGTACTACTTGGGAAAATATCAATTGCTCTTTCTCCTCACCATCTACGTTTCCCAGAGAAAAATACAACCCTTTGAAGGAATGGTTGCTCTTTATTTGATGAAATTTTCATTTTACAAAACTATTTGAAGAAATGTTCCTATGAAATTTATGGTTAAAGTACTCAAATATATTTTTCCCACCCCCAAAATAGAACCCATTGAGGAAGGAGCAGTTGCTCTGAGAAAAAAATAGTTTGTCACCAAACTGTTTGAAGAAGAGTCCCTAAGAAATTGGGAAAATTTGAAATTACGTCATATAATGTCACTCTGGCCCCCACTAGAAACACATAACTTGTTGAGTGGTACACCTGGATGCCAACTCAAGGAAGGAAACTTAACATCAAAGGTCAAAATTAAATCATGCATCCAGTAATGGAGTCCTCAAGGACATAAATCCTAAATGCATACCCTCGTTTTTCTAGTCTGCTTCATACTAAAACATTATAAGAAAGGAGGTGGTTCTATTTGAAAATGATCTTTCATAGCTCAACATATAGTATTTTCCTCACAGCATCATTGGAGATTGGTGTCTCCTACAATTAAATTATTGTAATCTATGGTTTTGTTGTTATTTATTAAATTGAGTTTACATACAATAATTGTGTGTACTGTGCTATGATGTGGATGAATGTTTATGATTAATAATGGTACATGGTCAATGAAGTAAAATTTGATAAAAGAGAATAGCACTGATTCATCCCCCCTTTGTAGCTATTTGGAGAACATTAAAATAAGTACCTTCCCGTTTTAAATGCAAATTTTATGGTTTCAATATGTTATATTAATTGTTCAAATTTTGCTGGTTGTAATTATATAGATGCATGGAATTGCTTGGCATGGAACATGTATTTTATTTTTGATTTTGTTATAAATTATATGTATGCATAATATCATTTGAGAGACCATGTTATTATAGTTATTTCCATTATTTAATTGAAATAATGGAAGAAAAATGCAATTGAGTGTAAATTATAAATTTAGAAATGAAATTTGACTACCCTGTGGTCTCTGTTAACACTGTAAATATTTCAAGGCTTATAATCCCTAAAGAGTTTTTTGAAGTGTTGAAAATCCTCATCTCAAGCCCTCAAGAGCTTGGCATAGAATTCCTAAGTCAAAAGTATGCTTAAAACATTGAATGAAAAATTAGTGTGGTGATTGTGGTCTGGGAACCACAGGCTAAAGGTGTAGTGGGGATTTATCCCTAGCTACGTGCAGAAGAAACAACCTTAGATCATTGTGATCGTAAGGAAGAGTTAAATGGAAAACTGAAAAGAAAACTAAACTAATAACATAAAAAATAATATTTTTATCATTTTTAACATATGCCAGCTAAACTAAACTAATGCAAATAAATAAAAACACACCTATTTTCCTGTAGAATGGGCCACCGTAGCGGTCCTTGAAGTGGTTCCATCGCTCCATGGGTTGGTTCTCCATTTGTCTCCATGGTGAGTTGTCAAACGGGGAATGGATCCAAGATGGGTACAGAGAATGTCTCAATGTACACCGTGGGAATGGTATGGCAATGAAAATGGTGGCAAGGGAGTATATGAATACCTGATAGCAAAAGTGTCACAGCGTACCCACAAATGAAAATGAGAAAAAAAGGTATTTTGGGAGAGCTCTTCACAATGTATTTATTATGGTCCTATGTTTTTTTGGCCTAAGGCAGTGACCCATGGTATTTTCTTGTGGTTTTATGACCCTTTCTCCTTTTTAAGGGTTTTCAACCCTTTTTAGGGTTTTTTACCCTTTTTGGGAGAGAGTGAGGGTAAACCATAGTAAATCATGATGTTTTGGACCGTTTTTGGTGGAAATACAATTGTGAAGTTCAAAAGTAAGGGAAATATGGTAGGAATATGATGTATGTATATGGTTTAGACCATGTAGATCTAGGTGAACACTTTTTAGTGTTAACAGATTGCCCCCTGATGTGTGAGGGAAGGAGGTCACCGTATAGTCGATGTACATCATAAGATCATGGGAATAATGGTGACAACAGTGGAGAGACTGGAGAGGCCCATGAAGAAGTGTAGCTTCCTTGTTCGAACTACAATGGATTTTGATTTTTTATTATGGGTTTTAAAAAATGGATGAGATACATATAATGTGTGACATGTATATGGACGAAGTGGGCATACCCATGCTCATAACAATGTCAAAAGAATAAAGAATGGGATCAAGGATCAAAAAATGGGATTCGATCAATACATATACAAATGATGATACATAATGGTGGCCTCAATGGGAGGATGAATACAATACTGATCTAAAGAACTGATACATAGGAACAATGTCATTCTCATGGAATTAAATGTCATCACAATTGATGCTCTATTGAATCTGGAGGTGTACATATATATGGACTCAATGACTAAGAGTTAGAATCTCTGTGGTACAATGTGCAACATCAAGTTCTGATGATACATGGAAGCACAACACTGGGGCTTCTAAACACTCTCTCCAACGCATCCCATAAATCACAAGGGCTAAGAGACTATGTCAGCCCCATAGTAGACTCACCAATGTGCTATAGTCGGGTGAGAACTGGGTTCTTAGACCAAACAATGAATGGACCAATACCCTGTATGAATATCAATGGTGCGATGATGTAGCTGAAGTCAAGCATGTGAGACACAACCATCCCAAGAGGAAATAATGACTCCTCTCAAGTGGTCCAAGGAACTCACCAATGAGGTGGATTAAACTAGGATACATGGACCTATGGGTCTATCCTTTGGAATGGATGTGCTGACATTGACAGAGGGAGGCCTGCAACTAATCAAGAAATGATGTGTCCTTGACTAGAAGTACGAGGGGGATAACCAAAGATGTGGAACAATATGGGGACAGACACACTAAATGGGGGAACAGAGGCAGGGGAGTATGAGGGACTCAAATCCTTTGTTTAGAGTATGATGGCAGGACTGACTTGGAAGCAAATGAAACTGAATCATGGGAGAGGGATCATAGCTGTAATACTGGGAAGATAACTGCAAATGGGATATACTAAAGGAGGTAACTAGACTAGTGGTATCTAAGGGATCCAAGGAAGACTCATCGCATAATACTATGAACAAAGGAGACCCTATGGGGGAAAGCGTTCATACTATGATATCATATGGGGTGGAACCTAAAGACACCGTTTGGGCCTTCTTCATAGTTTAAGGAGCACAAAGAAGGGATAGAAGTAAGCTCAATATGACATGATCTCATGGTTTTTTAGTGATCTCGAGAAATTAAATGCTCAATGGTGTTTTCATTTTTAGAGAGTATGAAAAGAGGAAGAAGACTCCAGTGTGGTATCTTTTTCATATGTAGTCTCATAAGCCCAAAAAACAATAAAAGTGTACAAAGGAGAGCTCTCCCAACCTTTGGTGAAGAAAGACTTCTTTACAGTTGGTAGCCCAACTAGGCCAAAAAAGGCTAAACCTATGCTAACTGGACAGTCATTCAAATACTTTTGCGAGCATGAATGAAACCAAGTTTTCTCGACAATATTTTCTTGTTGAAAAGGTTGGAAAAGAGATTAAAGACAACCTATAATGGGATTTTTTCGTAAAGTACGGTCGCAATTTCTAAGAAAGCATAAAAGTATACAAAGGGAAACATTCCTAGCTAGAAGGTGCTAAGGTGATCCTTTGCTTATCAAAGTCTAGGCAGTTTGAAAAAGGAAATAAATGAGGCCACATAGACACCCTTTCAAATACTTTAATGAGCATGAAAGGAATCAAGTGCGATCGACAATCTTTTCATTATTTTAGGAGTGAGAAAAGAGCTTAACAGAAACTTTGTAATGGTCAATCAAGCAAGGGGGAAGTGTTCGATATATGGAAAGAGGTTATGTTGTGAACATG
This sequence comes from Pseudotsuga menziesii, assembly GCA_001517045.1. Classification (NCBI taxonomy): domain Eukaryota; kingdom Viridiplantae; phylum Streptophyta; class Pinopsida; order Pinales; family Pinaceae; genus Pseudotsuga; species Pseudotsuga menziesii. The sequence continues at coordinate 598,258 of LPNX010426855.1, read as the reverse complement.
GATGAGAGGAATAAATGTAGAACACTGATGGGGACCACTTGTGGGACAATGGATGGTGGTAAAAAATGTCCAAATGTGCAATATGGATGGAGCGGATAGCTCGTTAACATGCCAATACATACAATGGGTGATTCACATGATGTAACACAATTTGAGGTGACTTATAGGAAATGGATCAAAAAATAATAGTGAGAGCACGAGACGAGGGTCTCGTCAAAAGACAAAGGGTGGAAAACCAAACCCTGTAGTTGGAACGGTGTCTCAAGCAGACTCCAGATGACTCTGTGGCACACAAAAGAAAAAATTAACCAAATGGAGGCCTATGGGTATGATCTAGCTCAACGTACAAGGTGTGATTTGCATGGTGGTATGCAAATTGAAGTGACTCTGAGAAATGGATCAAAGAAAGTAGGGAGGGGGTTAATCTAGTATAGGTCATGTCTTCACTCAAGAGATTTTTGTACAGTGGTGGAAGCTTCCTATCCTCATAGAAGATGATCCTTACATGAGCATGGATGACCAAGGATATCCTAGAGACGCCTACACCTCTAGCACAGGTCGAGGGGCTTGACGGTATGCTAGAATGGTGGTATATAGATCATATGTGCGACATACTGTGTGCATGTGCAGAAGTGGGACTACACCCTCTAGTGGGGTACCATCGGTGCAGGGGTAGGGTGGATGTGTTAGATCCACCTGCTCACGTGCAAATGATGTGACGAAGTTCTACAATGGAATCACTATAACTAAACATGGAGAAAATAATAGAGGGAGTCACCGAATCATGGTAAAAATGATATAAAATAAGAAAAATATATATACTACAAGGGTAGGCATGGTGAGTGACTTTAGACATAGAACCTCTTGAGGTAGAGATTATTGCGGGGTTTCTTCAAGAGGTGGCCTTCAAAGTAAAAAAGGATGTATGCCCCCTTGCCGAGACCTCAATGGACGATGTATGGGCCATACCACATGGAATCAAACTTCCCTTTCCCTAACTTATCATTGGCTTGATCATAGACGAGGACAAGGTCTCCCTCACTAAGGTGCGAGGGTGGACGTGGGAGTCAAAATGGGACTTTGACCTAGTCTTGGCTGCTTCGATCATTTGGAGAGTAGCATGACGGTCCTCATTGGGTTTTTTGAGCATAAGTAGGCGTTCTTATAATGGTGAAGTATCAGGTAGAAGTTCGTTAGCAAGGCGGGGTGACAGAATCTGGAATTCAATGGGAAGAACTGATTCCACACCATGGACCAAGTGAAATTGGGTAAATCTGGTGGCGGTTTTATGGATGTCTATATCGTCACCAAAGTGGTGCTAGGATAGAGTAGGTGGATCTTCCACGGTCGAGGATGGGAAAGTACTACTGGAAGTAGAGATAATCTATATGGTGTTGGCCATGTCCGAGGATGAAGACGAATGGTGAATCTCCTCAAGGAAAGTAGTGTCGGACTCGTGCGAGTGCTTTTGAAGGTCGCAAAGGAGTGATCGATACTCAGGAAATTTTGGTTAATGGTGAGAGTAATGACCATACAAGCCACAAACTGTACAAGGATGGTTGGTTCGGAATGATTTGTTCTTGACCATTGATGGATCCGAGATGGTGGTCGCTAGAGGTCCATCGACCTCATCTATAGTGTCCATGTGGGTGCGAAGGAGAGGAAAACCAAGACAGTTTTGTGTCGCATGGCCTTGGATATCACACAAGGCACAAACAGGAGCTGGGAATGGTTCATTCATTGCTTTGGCGTCCTTTCCCCCAACATTCTTTGGGGGAGGAGGGGCAAGCTTGGAGACAGAAGTAGTATTCGATGGACCAGGAGGTGGGTGTGACACTGTCTCAATGGGTTGTGTTGGTAGGGGATTTGGACAAATTAGTTGTGCAACATTGTAGATGATGTGCAAGCTCAAAAGACACCGTGCAAGAGGAAGAATAGCATGCAAGGTAGAAAATATACTATTTTGGGTATTTTCTGTCACCTTTTTGTATTTTGGACCATATTTTGCAGATATTGGTCATGATTTTGTAGATTCAATTAAGAATTGGTTAATAGTTAGTTAGAAGTGGACCTTGAATGTAAAGGCACAAGCCTATAAATAGAAGTAGAATTGTAAGTGTTAGATAGATTTTGGAGAGAGACGCTTGGATGGATCAAGATTGAAAATTGAATTGTGAACTATTTTGAATATGTGAATCATTGCACAGAAGTAATATGACAAGGCAAACGTTGATCTGAATTATTGTTCCCTTTTATCTTTTTTTTTTGTCTTATTGTTTCTGCAATCCGCTGATGAATGTTTGTGACATGGATCTATGATGCGATGTTTCTTGCTTCTAAATGGTGTCATCTTTGTAGATATGTTTGCGACATAGTATGTTTATGTTAGTTGTGAATGAAAATAGGATAATACAGAAGAAGACAAACTTTTACATAAGTGATGACAGATGCCATGATCTGCATTATGTACAACACTGTTTTCGAATTTTCTATGATCAGCTAAAGGAGGGAGATATACATATGGATCAGGATTGGATATGGTCAGATGGTTGTGTAGGCCAATTCAAAAATTCCTGAGTCTTCCAATGGATGAGTATGTTACATAAGACTTATAATGTGCCGCATATATGGAACTACTTTGAGACCGGGCATGGCAAAGGTGAGCATAACGGGGCTAGTAAATGCAACAAGACCACACTATGAAGGGATGAGATTAGGTTTACCAGAAACCCCCATATCAAAGATGCAGAATCCATATTTCAATAGTGCTTTGCAATAATGTCAGACCGAACTTTAGTTGTAGGAAGGCCAGTCAAGAATTTTTGACATGTGGTTGACATAGATTGATCATGTTCCTATAGTTGCGGAACAGTACAAGGAACACGTGGATTTCATTCGGTTCGAAGCTCAAACAACCCCCTATTTGAAATATGGACACAGAAACTTGCTTTCTTTTGCAGCCCTTGCAGCAATGGTGAATGGGATGAATGTGAATGCATGGATTGGGTTGATGACTGGGATCATGTGTCACTTGAATTAGACCCACGTGTAGTCGGTGAAACAACCCACTTAGAGGAGGGTCGGTCAACGATTTCGACAAACAATGACCATATCTCAGATCTTGTACAACTAGGACAATGAATGGGGCACGTATTATTGGTTGGCATGATGCATTCAAGGTAAGCAAATCCTGAACAGATCATTGATTGATGATGAATTCAATGAATTTCCTATTGGCTCGATGGTGGTTGAGGGTGAATATCTTACACTACATGGGAAATCAAGAAGAACTAGTGGGCATGTATTCGTGGATTACAGACCACGTTCTATGGTCTATCACTTCACAAACTTGATTGTTGGCATGAACATCCATCTACAAACAATTTCAACGAATAAATCAACCAAGGTACATTACTTCTTGCCTCATTCAGAGCACGAGAGATTGATGGAGGCAATTAGCAACAGAGAGGATACAGCTGGCTATATTGAATGAGATTGGGTAATTGCACTTACAATCCACTTGGATTCCAGTTCCATGAGTGGTTGAAATTGAAGGCTACTATTAAAAGACAAGACGATCATGATAAATTGCTTCGCTTTCTATGTGAACTTTGCAAAATCCTTTCCCTTTCCATCTATATTGATGTCATGTCTAAATATATACCATGTATAAATACTTATTACCAAGCATGATATGTTTTATGCACCATCTTGGTAATAAGTATTTATACATGCTATATATTCAGACATGACATCGATATAGATGGAAAGGAAAAGTATTTTGCAAAGTTCACATAGAAAGTGGAGCAAGTTATCATGACCGTCTTGTCTTTTAATAGTAGCTGTCAATTTCAACCACTCATGGAACTAGCATCCAGATTTTGATGTGTTAACTTGCACAAGCACACGATTCTCTACATTTGACTATGCAAAAATACAAAAGCTATGCATGAATACAAATTAGTCACTAAAGCTGTGAAAGAATACAAATTTTCATCATTTGCATTCTCAATTCCTTCTGTTCTTTTTAATTAGAGATTGAATTATTTCAATGTTACTTTCAAGTGAAATGTTTGATGCATGTATCTTCAATAGACACCCTTCACTAGTCTAATCTCTCACCCATGTTTCTCTTACCTTTGCTACAGGAGTTTAAACATCATGTCCATCACAGGTTTGCTAACTCCGCACTTTATATTGTTCTGTACATGTCCTTCCTGGTAAACCACTATATTTGCAACTTTCTCTCCAATTTGTGTTGCATCGGGCTACTATTCAAAAAATAATTGCTCTAATATTAATAAATGGTATTTGACTTGTGCATTATGGTTTCATATCTAAATTTTAATTTCTATTCTAGTAAGTTTTTATCCTTCTTCTATTTGAGTCACTAATTAGAATTGAATGAGAAATCAGAAGGTATAACATAGAGCAAGGTCAAAGAATTGTTCATGTTTAAGAGATACAGTTTTTATAACATTTATTTTATCCTTTTTTCGAGAAATATAGTTCATGCCAAATATTTGTTGTGTTGGACCCAAAGCCTTCATTGCAAATTGACTTCCCAAGCCCTTCTTCAACCTTTTAATAATGCTCTTACCATGAGTGACCAAGTGTCCCTGAACGACATTTTCATACGACTTGTAGCTCGACATAACTCGGCAATCGAAGGTCAGATCGACGATCCTTTGACTCCATTGGTCTCTTAGCATGCCATTACCTCTAGAGGACCCTCTCCACCACATTTTCATGGCCCAGCAACTCCACTATGCATCGGTTTTGTACACTACGATTTTGCTCAGTTTCCTTTAATGCAACTCTCACATTGGTGGGTCAACTTTGAAAAACCCTCCTCTGTGCCAATCTTGGTGGTGTTCCCATGTCAGCATTGGCCATACACACCTGTTGGAGCCAATGACATGAAATATTGCTGCTCCATTTTGTTTCTCACTCCCGGACCGAGAGTGACCAAGTGTCCCTAAACAACATTTTCATGCGACTTGCAACTCGACATAACTCGGCAATCGGAGGTCGGATCAACAAGTCGTTGACTCCATTGGTATCTTGGCATGCCATTAACTCTGATGGTCCCTCTCCACCATGTTTGCATGGCCCATTGACTCCACTGTGCATCGGTTTCATAAACTAGGGTTTTGATCAGTTTCCTTCAAGGCAACTCTCGCACTGGTGGGTCAACTCTGAAAAACCCTCCTCTGTGGAAGTCTTGGTGGTGTTCCCATGTCGAAATTGGCCATACACACCTGTTGGAGCCAATGACATGCAATCTTGCTGCTCCATTTGGTTTTTCTCTCCTGGACCAAGAGTGACCAAGTGTCCCTGAACGACATTTTCATGCAACTTGCAACTCGACATAACTCGGCAACCATAGGTCAGATCGACAAGACACTGACTCCGTTGGTCTCCTAAAATGCCATTACCTTTAGTGGACCCTCTCCACCATGTTTTCATGGCCCAGTGACTCCACTGTGCATCGGTTTCATAAACTAGGGTTTTTCTCAGTAGATTTATTGATGTTGTAATTTGTTGTAATAAGAGGTTCTAGATATGTTATATGCTTGGAAAGAGTGCCCTAAATGGATGTATCTTCATGGTGTTAATGTACACTTGGACTAGGGTTTATTTTGTTGGGTTTCCTTGTCACTATTAGGATGAAGATAAGTGAAATATTGGACCATAGTGACCACCTTAACACACATGTTGAGGAGAACAAATGAGCATAGTAACCACCTTGGCACACATATTGAGGATAAGCATTGGAGCATTGTAACCACCTCTGACACATATGTCAAGGAGCATTGGAAACAAGAAGATGTCTTACACAACTAGAGGAGGAATGCATTACATGATGAAACTTGGATATGCATAACGACACTAGGGTTTATATATGTAAGTAAGCCTTAGAGAAGGAGATATAATACTAGAGTAATTGATGGTTGTCTTGCAGAATCTATAGCTCTTGTTTTCAATGCAAAGGAGGTAGAATTAGGGTTCCAACCCTATAAAAGATACAAAGAAAATAGCTAATTTCTTTGGTGATATTGCAGTCTTGTTTTTGTGTGATACATGGAGGTTAGGGAAAGACCATAGAAAACTTAACTTGATAAGTCTCGAGCTTCTTTTGATTCCTTACTTAGAGGAAGATTTTTTTAAGTTTAGTTGATTTTCCATGGAGGTCTTGGTGATTGTGTTGATGCAGTAGACAAAGACCTAGGGTTTGAGGAATCATCCTAGGATAGACATGTTGACGTCGAAACTGGTGCTAGACTTGTCTAAAATTCCATGTGCTTCTATGATGAAAGATGATTAGGGTTTATAAACCCTAATGAGGAAAACAATTATAGTGTGGATACATTAATGCATGCTAAGGTTTCATGAACTACAATTTTGTTGAGACTTGCATACTAGTGTTTCATGAACTACAATTGCATACTAGGGTTTTGTGGACTACAATTGCATGCTAAAACTAGGGTTGAGAAGTTATGAGATGAGATGAAACACATGGGTGGAAAAATTGACACTCTTGGGTCAGATGTGCGACACTTTTGGGTCGACATACTGTTGGATATTCGACACTATACCGTCAGATATTCGACACTCTAGGGTCGGATATTCGACACTCTGGTGAGTTGAATATCCGATGCCTGATGTGTCGGATATTCGATGGCGCTATTAAACTTTCCTGATCGCCGTTCTTTTGACTCGATTGCTATCCGACACATCTGTACGAAATGTCAGATGACATTGGATTCAGACGTCAAATTTCGGGTTCAAATCCTATTGTGATGAATGATGCACTCTACTAAGAGTAATGGTGAATGGTCCTATTAATGATTAAATGATCAATCATATCTGTTGAATGAATTGATAAGGTGTTTTTGATGAACATAGTAATCTTCTATTATGTGGAAACTTGGTTCCGACAGCTCTCCCTCAAACATCTCGAATGAGACTTCATTTGATTTGTGGGTGTTGTTGTGCAAGGTAAAACATGTCTGCACCGGTGCTCAGAGAGAATGTGGTGATATTAGCGTCGACAGAGTGGGAACCCTTGTCGAATGGGTTTTGTTGGTTAGGTTTTTTCCAACAGGTTGGACAAGATTCAACATGACCTGGGGAGTTACGGGTGGGGTGGGTGGATTGAGGTACCATATAGGAATTCCCATTATGAAATTAGGTAAGTTGAGAGTAGCCATGAAAGGATTGCTCACAATACCAGATGGTGGAAAAAGGAAGGGAATCGTGTGTACTAGGAAGGAACCCAAATAATTCCTAATGACTATGGTTGGGGTTGTGACTGAGGTTTTGATGTGGTTGGAATGGTACCATACATGATGGTGCACAAATTCAATACGCCAGTTAGTGAAGGTGGAGGTGGTAAGGACAAAAAGGTGTCCGAGAGGAGTGTTGGTGAACAGGCCCAGACCAACAACAGATAAGGATGGAATGGACACCAAAGATAATTTTAGTGGTGAATCTTATCCCATGGGAGAAATTAGAGGGGTTTTGAAAATTCAATGGGTTAATTTTTCTAAATTTTAAAATATTAGCCCACTATTTATTTAAAAAATAATATTTAATATAAAAATAACCTTTCAATTTACACGAGGAGAGCGTCGAGAAGCATTGTTCGCTTAGTGAAATTCCCCTAAAATTATTGAATCTCCCCCTATTTCTGGCCATGGAGGTTACCCATAGAAATTTCGCCCAATTTTTTGCTTGGTAATCTAAATTCTAGTGTAAATCGCCCCTGAATTTTACTTATGGATATTTTTTTATAGAAATTCGTCCATAAATCCTGGCATCAGGGTAGAATGGGACCAATTTCATCCCTATATATTGACATAATCAAGTTTCAAAGCTTAATAGGGTTTCAATTTCATAGAATTGGGTTTCAAAGGTTATTAAGGAGTTTCCACACTCTTGCTAAGGTTCTTCGCAGGTTGCCAGTATCTAGAATTTTGGCTCTTGCAATCACATCCAAAATCCAATATACAGGTATGTTTATACTTCAATACAGAAGTCTTATTTTGTTGTGTTTGTTTTCCTATCATTAAGGTAGTCTAGACTTACTAGATTCATCATTATACTAAGTGGCAAATACCTAGGGTCAATGGTAAATACTAGGTGTGAATAATCCCTTGATGCTATTGTGATGCTCCATTCATTTATTCTGACGCTACCTGTGCTAACCCTTCTAATAAATAATTGGTCAGACCTCCTGCATTTTTAGTCATTATTGGGCATTTATTATCAGTTTGAGATAGTACATAGTGTTGTGAGACAATGCCAATAGAGCTGCCTTATTAAATTGCTTTATCCCTCAAGCAATTGGGCTAGTAGACGTGGAAGTATTCTTGGTCCTTCCCCTTGTACAATATTTCAAGGTAGATCTTGCAGACTTAAACTAAATGAAATGTTTTATAGTACTCATCCTCACCTTTTAGAATCTGAAGGTTAATCCCCTTAATACTATTTGCAGTTTTAGATATGATATGGCCAGCTTTAATTTTCACTCTCTATTTCCAATATAAACATAGTCATATTCATCTACAACAACATTGTTCTTGGATTGAGATTAAGAACAAGGTTTATATATTTCTTGTAGGAGGAAGATCAAATCCACAATGGAAGCAAATCCATGCATTGCTAGAGAGCTTCACAATAAAGATGAAGGAGGCTAGGTATTTTCCCACCACAAACTATGTGATGCAAAATGTGGAGGAAGAGGAAAAATAACTCCTCATATGTAGCCATAGTGAGAAGCTAACAATTGACTTTTGGCGTATCAACACATCCCCTAGGAAAACCGTTAGAGTTACAAGTAACCTTCATATTTGTGGTGACTATCACAATGCCGCCAAGTTCATTTCAAAAATTGTTGGTAAAGAAATTATTGTTAGAGATATGAATCGATTTCATCATTTTAAGTATGGAGGGTGTTCTTATGGGGATTATAATACTCAGAACTAGCCAGGATTAAATTTTATTGTATTTTTACTATTGTTTATGCTTAGAGCTGGTTTTTTATGCTATTTCTATTTTCAATCTGAACATAGAATTTTCTACAGCTTTCTGGTCATTGCTTTCATTAGAGGAAATTTCAATTTAAAATGGGCCTTCCAAAAATAATACAAATTCCATGCCATCATGTATTATCCAATCAGAATTATTTAAAATTAAAAAAGGGAGCACCTCTTAAACAATTTTTTAATATAAATTTGGGGATAGGTATCATAAAAAAAACTACTTTTTTTGTTCATATTTTTGACATATCTCGCTGTGTTTTTACTCAAATTTCAGTAGGGAGAGCTTGTTGGATGCGAAATTAAATTGCGCATCCAACGAGTAGCTACTCAGAATACTTTTGATGGGCCCCACTACCCCAAAAACAAAAAATACCTAGAAAAATGGGATAATGATGTCATCATCACGTTTTTTCAGGTATTTCTTGTTTTTCGAGTAGTGGGGCCCATCAAAAGTATGTCGAGTGGGTACTTGTTGGATGTGGAATTTAATTCCACATCCAACAAGCTCTCCCGATCGAAATTTGAGTAAACACACAGGGAGATATGTCGAAAATACGAACAAAGAAGTAGTTTTTTCTTTTCTTCCTCCAAAATTAATAAATATTATTTTATTATTTTAACTATTATTTTATTAATTTTCCTTAGGAGGTCCATTTTGAGTTGAAATTTCCTCTAATGTCAGTGGTTGCAATATGACTTTTGACCACTATTTTTGTTCAAAACTGCCTAAGAGGTGCCTATATTTGGGTACTAGGGAATGTTTTATGGCGGAATTAAACTTAGAACCCAAGATCAAGAGTGTTTACCTCATGAATGAGTCCCAAAATTGCTACAGGTATCTTCTCAAATTTTTCATTCCTAGAAAGCACCTAGAATTAGGGATTTAATATTTCTTGTTGTTGTTATTCATGCCCAGATCTCAAAGTATACTGCTTGCTACCTTTTGGAGGCTACAACCATGCACATGGATGTCGAAATATTTCAAAAAATGTTGTCGTTCAAGTCTTTTCCACTGCTGTCTCATAGACCCAACAACTTAGATTACTGTTTCATGACTGTTTGAGGTCTGAAAAAGAGCCATAGTGTGCCCCGAGTTTAACATGGTGGATTTTTATTGCTGATTCTATTCAAATGTGTTCCCATGGGCCAAAACCTCCATAAGACTACCTAGAAGTGTCTAAGATGCACCTGGATTTAAGAATTAGGGTGGTTACATGCTATTTGATCGCTAAAACAATTCCCAGGATCATTGTTTAGGGATGTTAGGAGGCCGGGACATACCCAGAACAGGGTATTTTTTTAAGGATTCTAATATTATACTTAAGTATAGGTGATTATTTTGAATTGAAAAAAGCATAATTATAGATAGTTAGGTGAATATTAAATATGAAACATAAAACTAACACTAAAATATGTAAAATTTGGAAAATATTATGATAAAAAATATATATTTTATGTAAATATAGGTGATATTAGACACTAAAAATGACCAAATAACAAATTTATTTTTTGAAAAAAGCCAAAAAAATAGCCAGTTGGTGAAATTTTGCCCTTAAAAATCACCCTGACCCAAAACTTCCCGTGAGGCCGATTCAACCTAGAGGAACCACCCAGATTTACACTTTTCACCTCTGTTTATACTATTTGATGACTTTTGTCACTACCATTGCTTCCAAAACTAAACCAAAATTGCTTTCTAGGGTTTGAAGTTGACCCAACGTTGCCAGAAATGAAAATCTTCCACTTTTCCATTTCCAAAAGATCTAAGAATAAGCCTGGAATTCCTATAAAAACATAAGGTGAACACACTATGCAAATAGGGGGGTAACAGGATGAAACCCTATGTTTAGGAGGAAAAATTTCCTAGCCTGTCACCCAAGGGATGCTTATTGTTTGGTACTAGGTTTGCAACTAGGATCCAAGGTTCATAAGAATCAATCCTAACTGTTAGTGAATATCTTTGAAACATTGTGTTTAGAGGTGAAGGAGAAATATGTTGAATTTTAATTCAATTCTCAATCTTTGATAATAATTCTTCAATGATTTATGATCGATGGAGCCCTATTTTCTTCAGATTCTCAACTATCAAAAGTTTATGATGGGTTATTGGCCAGACGATGGTGTTTACCTTTTGCAAGGAATCCTTTGCCCAAATGTAATTCTAGTATTTATGCTGGGGATATAGTATCTTCATGGTATATAAATATCTGGATTCATCTCAGATTATATTGTATGCATGGTTCGTCATAGTTGGCACTTTCCCTTACATTGCTGACAGAAGGAGCTGGCATTCTTTGTATCACATTCATAGGCAGCTTTAGTGCCCTGTTTGATTTCCAACTTAACCACCTGAGGTAGTCATCATCCCATACTAGAATATCTAACATGTGGGTTAGCTACTAGGACTTAAACCATGCTTTCTTATTATGGAAGTTTATACTTTCTTGTACATCTGTCCTGGCAGGAATTATATCCTCCTCCCATTGTAGGATATTCTTTAACCCTGACATAGTTTTCTTCTTTACAAATTATGGAAGCTTATACTCTCTTGCACAGTTGGCTTGGAAAGAATTCTATCCTCCCACAACAGGATACTTTCCTGTCTATACACATAGTTTGCTTCATTATCAGTCACATAGTTGTGAACTTGTATGGCATTCATTCATATATTCATGTCTTTTGTATTGCTTTTGGAGTAGCATTGGAAGCAAGGGTAGATTTAGCCAAAGGACCAACATAATTAGTTGATGATACATGTACATATTAAGCATAACTTGTAGCACCTATAACATAATAAGTTACTATAAAATACCTATAAGAAAATTCAAGGAAAATAATATAAGTGGCATAAACTAGGGTTTTAAAACAAGTTGTTTCTCATTCATATCCATATCTATTGGTGTATCTAGTACCATATCATCTAGAAGTACCAATAGCACCACGAGTAGTATGAACAACATATGTAGCTATAATATAGAAGTATATATAGTATAAGATCCAATACTTCTAGCTTATCCACCAATAGAAAAGGTATATATCGGCAATGTTACCCCTAATTTTGATGAGGATAATCCTAGTGATTCCTTCACTAGACCTTGTACATTGAAATATTGGATGAAAGGGGTACTTACTTCTATATCAATAAGGAATATTATACCTATCACTTAAAGCATATTTTTCTAGCCTCACAGTTCCAGAACTAAGTAGGGTTTTTTATGATTGTCTGAAGGATTTGACTTGCTATACTGATAACAACATGCAGAAGCACTAGCAAGTTAACAACAATTCAACCAGTCAAACAATGAAGTTTTGGGTAGAAATAAGATGATACAATGGGTGAAAATAATACTTTCTCAAGTCTAGAAAAATTTGCACATCATTTTGTGTATGCATATATCAACGTTCAAGCATAGCATGACCATGCACCTTCTATAGTTGAAGAATAGTGAAATCTAGGCCTGAAACAAATCTATAGCATGTGAGAATCCAATAAGAGATAGGGTGCTATGATAATATTATGGTGGTGCCTTTTATTGTTTGTGTACTCATTTTTAATTTCATTTATCATCTAACGGGGCCTCTTGTACCATAAAAATCAGAACTAGCCAAACTTAAATTTTAGATGAGTTTTATTGTTTATGCTCAGACTTGGGTTTTGTTGCTACTTCTACTTTCAATATCAACCTAGAATTTGCTACAGCCTACTGGTCATTGCTTTTTAGTGGTTGCAATATGAATTTTGACCACTATTTGTGCTCAAAACTACCTAAAAGGTATCCAGATTTGAGTACTAGGGATTTTTTATGGTGGAATTAAAATCAAAACCCAATATGAAGAGTGTTTACCTCATGAATGATTCCCAAAATTGCTACAGGTCTCTTTTCCGTGTTTTCATTCCTAGAAATCACCTAGAATTAGGGATTTAAGACTGCTTGTTGTTGTCATTCATGCCCATATCTCAAAGTATATTGCTTGCTACCTTTTGGAGGCTGAAACCATGCACATGGATGTCGAAATATTTCCAAAAATGTTGTTGTTCTAGGATTTTCCACTTCTATCTCATAGACCTAACAACTTAGATTACTGTTTCATGATTTTTTGAGGGTTGAAAAAGATCCCTAGTGTGCCGTGAGTTTCACATTGTGGAGTTTTACTGCTGACTCCAATCAAATGTGTTCCTAGGAGCTAGAACCTCCATAAGACTACCTACATGTGTCTAAGATGCACCTGGATTTAATAATTAGGGTGGTTTCATGCTATTTGATGGCTGAAACAATTCCCATGATCATTGTTTAAGGTTTTTAGGAGGATGCGACATACCTAGAACTTCCCATGAGGATAGTCAACCCAGAGGAACTGTCCAGATTTGCACTTTTCACCTCTTTTTATATTGTTTGATGAATTTTGTCATTGTCATGGCTTCCAAAACTAAACCAGAATTGCTTTCTAGGGTTTGAAGTTGACCCAATGTTGCCAAAAGTGAAGATCTTCCCCTTTTCAATTTCTAGAATATCAAAGAATCAATTATCAGCCTGATATTCCTCTAAAAACATAAGGTGAAAACCCTATGCAAATAGGGAGGTAACAAAATGAAACCCTATGTTTATGAGGAAATATTTCCTACCATATCACCCTAGGGATTCCTATTGTTTGGTACTGGGTTTGCAGCTAGGATCCAAGGTGCATAAGAATCATTTTCCCGTGTCTAAACTCCTAGTTAATTGCATGAACATATCATAGGATCTTGTTTACATGTTCTTTATATGAATTCCCTAACTGTATTTCATCATCCACCAATTCATGTACTCCTTGCATCATGATTGATGTTGACAACAAATAAATCATGTGGTTAGTTTTTATGGAAAGTAACTGGAATCATTTTTTTGTTACAACAGAAAACACTTATGACATAAATTAAAGTTTTGAAGTGATTGCATAGAGTATAAAATGACATTTGGGTAAGAATTTGAACAGGACAAGAATTTTGCAACACACCTGTATAATTATTAGGAGATTGAGGATGTGATTAGAGGGGGAAACACATAAGGAAATTTTTGGCCATATCTAGCATGTGTATCACTCATGTGAGGATGCTCTGTGATTCAACAATTTGCGTAGTTTTTCATTTCATGATTGATAAGGCAGAGTAACTAGTAGTCAGACAACCTATCTTCAAGGACCATCACACATTAATTGGCAGGAAATTGATATATGAGGAAACAAATATGGTAAGGACTGGAAAGTGCTATATGTGACCTATATAATGATTAGGAGATTAAGGGTGTGATTAGAGCGGAAAATATAGAAGGATCTTTGTGGCCATGTCTAGCATATGTATCATTCATGTGAGGATGCTCTTTAATACAGCAATTTGCATAGTTTTGCATTTGATTATTGATAAGAGAAGGCAAGTAATGGTTAGACACTATATACTCAAGTATCATCACATGTCAAATGGATGGAAAAGTGATATATGACAAAAAAAATATGATAAGGGATGGTTAGAGAGGCATAACTCCATCCCATCATGAAAAAACATAATTCTTTATACATTCCCAAGTGTTATTATCACAAAATAGGATTTAGAGCATTGTATGCATGGATAATGAGGGTGTGAGTATTGATAAAATATTTGGATTGAATGCAAAGCAGAACTCATCCAACTTAGAAAAATTTCAAATGATTATTAGAGCTGAAATTTGAAGAACAAAAAGATTAAAAATACATATATAATCGTAATTCCCTTTATGAAATGCTATGAGTTCTTTGAGATTACCCCTTCTAGAAATGTTGAGGAATTCCAATGAAAATGCATCAATCATTGTGTATTAGAGTGGATTAAATTATTTTTGTAGTAAGCCATGGACTACGACATTTTCAAGTTGAAAACATGGTTGCTGACAAAAGTAATATTAATAAGTTCACAAAATACAATAGTATACATGCATACAAATATCATGGGTGTGAAGCAATTTATTTCCCTCATCTAAATAACAAAAATCAATCTGAGTTACAAATTCCTTCCCTAGTGTTTCCAATTCCTCAAATGCAAATCTATCTCTACTACACATCCATCCAAGATGAAATGATATGGAAAATAGGTCACTTGAGGGAAAGCAATTGAAATAACCACAGAAAAATTATATTCTTTATTTCCATAGAAAAATAATTTGGTTTATGCATATAGCTTCAAGTTACGAAAAATGCTTTAACAATTCACATTTGTTGTTTGTGATTTGTAGAAAGAACAAGGTCAAATATAATCTCCTTTTCACAAGTTTGTTAACTAGAAAAACATCTAATTTTATGAATTTCAACTATATGATCAGGAAAGCTAATATATGAAAAAAATTATGCCATAAGTTCAACCATCCTACAAGAAACCTCTTCCAATTATAAGCACAGTATTCAAACCAGATCCACCTCCAAATCCTCCTCCAGGAAAGCTTCTATCCAAATTTGTCTCCACTCAGACTCATATGTTATGGGAGCTACCTCTAGTAGGCCATGATATGTTTATGTTTTCACTATTTGTATTCCATATCTTGGTTTCATTTTCCTTGAATAATTTTATCCTAGATATGATTTCCATTATCAGTGCAACCTTAATATCTTAGCTTAGATATATACTTTACTTTACTTTGTGAACCTTGATTTATATAGTAGCCATTTTTGCACTCCCACTTTGGATCAAAACTTTTGTACTCAATAGTCACATTAAACTACTTTTGAGATCATTATATGTACATTAATTATATTATATTATATTACCATACATATTTGTCTTCCAAACAACGACACCAGTGGTTGAGGCTTGAGGGGAGAGCAAGAACTACAATTTCTTCTTTGACATTAAATGCATACATTCTTATTCCCACCATGAATGCATTGGCTAGTTGCAAGTCCTTTTTCTTTAATCTGAGTAATAAGTATTTCTATTAATTTTAAGGCTTCTAGTTTGAATAGTCATGGGTTATATTCATAGCATAGTCATGGAACCCTTGAATCATAATGATCAATGCATTGTTATGTATGGTGTGCAGTTATAATAAATGCAACTTTGAATGAGCATTCATTGTTGAATACTTATTATCTTTGCGGCTCGCCAAGAGTTTTTTCTTGTGGCCCCAGAAAAAGCATAAAAATGATGAAATCCTTGTGTCCATGGCAGTTACATCCCTTCCCAAAATCTGTTTGTGGTAGTACAAAGTACACATATTTTCTCCTATGTTTGGCTTTTTACTCCTGCAAGTGAGTTTATTTAAAACTTCAAAGGAAGAATTCTCATTCTATAGCATGATTCAATTCATCCAACTTTTATAGGAATTCCTTGTTGATTATAGTCACCGTAATATTTCCTAGTGGTATTGGGTGCCTTCTAGTAATTCTTCAGCTCACAGTATATGCAAAGTACAGACGAAGAGACTCAAAGAAGAATGAAGTAGCACTCTGATTGATGTACCCATAAATAAATAATAAACAATGGATTGTATGTATCTGTTCTCTAAAAGAAAAATAACATAATTTTTTTGTGTAATCTAAACCTGAATTACATCAGAAGTTTGTACTTTTCTATTTATTAAAGGTAAGTTATGCACTTTTCTATTTCTTACAAGTAAGTTCACATACAGATCACTATTCTTACACTTAAAAGAAAATCTATAACCAAATAGCTCTATATTGTAAAGAAATGGTGTTCTGGCACCTAATACTATAAAACTGCATTTCCAGTTTTGTATTCCCACTATATAATATTGCTCACATAAAACAAAAAAGCATAAAAAACAAATCTAGAATCCTTGAGAAGAGCTATACAAAATCTATAACTACAATACTACATTTCCAGTTTTGTATTTCCACTATTTAAGCTTGCTCACATAAAACAAAAAAAAATAAGAAACAAATTTAGTAGCCCTAAGCAGTGCTGTAAAAAATCTAACCATGGTATAGATGGGTAAAACTAAAAGGAAATTAAGGGATCCCACTCTTTTGCAACTAATACACATTCAAAGATTGACAATGTCTTCCAGAATGAAATCTAGACCGTTTTCTGGTTATAATTCTGGCTCTAATGTGCCAATATGTTCACAGAAGAAGATATCTTCATTAATTATATTGTTTTAGTGGGTTTTAATATAATGTTTGTCCTTTGCATCTCTTGAGTATTTTAGTTGTGGTTGCTTGCCAATTATACTCTCTATACATATCAATCAACCCAGTCAATTAAGTTAGGGTCATATTGATATTTCATAGTTTATTCTTTTACTCATTATTTACATTATAGTATCTTTCTTGGCCAATTTAATCAGTTTGAACAAGTGACCTTAATTCTGGTTTGTGGCAAGTTGGTTTCATTTTTCTCACATAAGAAACATCTGTTGTGGCATGGTTTTTCTCACAGAAGAAACATATTTTGTGCCAAGTTAGTTTGGTTTATTGAAAAATAATTTATCAACCGATTACTGATTATTGATTATTGAGATTAAATCTACAATGCAAGTCCTATTTCCTAGTTGTTTATCTTGTTTTTTTGCATATATGACAATTGAATATTTTCCTCACAACTACTTAGAAGTCATGTATTTCTGGTATGCTTTGATTTACTCATCATATGTTTGACAAACAAACATGTGAATATGAAGATGTAAAACTTGGTGTTAATATTCGGTAGTATTAAATTGAGCACATAGATATGTAGACAAACACACAACTCACATGATAGATCACACAATTTACTCAGTTATTGAAGAATGAAACAGTGCAAAAATGGCTTGCAGTTGTGAATGCTTTTCATTAATCAAAGAGTAATTAGATAGATAATTACAATGAATTACAATGGATTTAATAGCCATAAGCAATTTGAATCCACATGAGGAAGTTCGAATTGATTAGACTCTACTTGACTGTAGGTAACCAAGACCTTGTCTAAATCACTATCGGAGGACTCAATAGTTAACTGACCTTGTCTAAACCATAACTGGAGTTCATTGAATCTATAAAACACAACTCAAGTGTTACATTCAGTGTTGACTAAGGTTAACTGACTGTGGTAGGTGAGAAATTCACCCCACATGAGTGTAGTCAAGTAAACCTAGCGCTAACTGAATGTAGAGGACTAGAACTGAATGTAACTGACTTGTAACTTAGCTTGACTAGTCAGCAACTGAAGTGAACTGACCTTGGTTGGTTTCGGCACTCCCAATGGATTCTTAAATTGTAGGGATTGGTATAGGAGGCTCCTAAAATGATTCAATCAAGTGCAATCAGTGGCAGTGAGCCTCAATTAGTGTTCCCCACACTTTATTAACTAAAACATGTGCCCCAATTAGGTCAAGTGGACCCAATGGTGTTAATGACTATAAATAGACTGGATGGACTCCTGATTTAGACATATGACCAAATTTCGACAAGGGAGGATTAATAATCCTAACACCCCCCCTGAATTCTAAATTGGACAATCTATGGGACCTGGTAACTAAGACCATAGGTGACCCATTACATCAAGTAAAGTAAAGTAACTACTCAAAAGCAAGGTGTTGGGGAAAAATCGCATGGGAAAAAATCCCCCCTTCTAATTAAGCAGGTAGAATCAGGATCAATCTGGTTCTTCTGTGCACAGGTATCCTGGGGCCTAGCATGTGAACCTCTCCATCATTATGTCTGGAGGAATCTTCCTCTTTGGAAGAAGAATGATATGCTCAAATAAATCAGAAATGTAGACAGCTGCCGGATGAAGACTAGACCCATGTAGAGCAACTGAAGTCAACTGAAAAGTGAGAAAAGGTTCTTGAGAATTTAGAGAATGTGAGGAACAATAAATAAAATTATATGTTGCATCCATGAACAACAAACCATGATTGGTAAGAACATCCCCAAGTGTTAGGAGAAGGTGTCCAGGCGGATGCAAAAAATCTTCCTCTTTACTAGTTCTGTGAGGAGATGAGCATGTGATCAATGGTAGAGAAGCACTGGGACTGTTGAGAGCGAATGCTTGAGCTCCATAGTATTATATATATTTTGAAATATATAATGAATCACATAATAAAATATCAGAAACCTCATATGAGGAAACCAACACCAAATCCCCATCAGCAGTTTTGAAGAGAAAGTGCGGTACTTGATTTTTCACATCGGAATTGGTGAGAGCAGCTACAAGCATGACTGAAGGCTTTTGGATTTTAAAATATGACCCAAATAATATCATATCAGAAATTAAATCAGATCTAAATAGGTTCAAAACAGATCCAAAACTGTGAAATGGAATCAAATCTCCAGCAACAGTTTTGTAGGAGACTTGCGGTACTTGTTTCTTCACACCGTTGATGAGAACAGCTACAAGTGGTACTGAAAGATTATGAATTTGATATATTAAACCAAGAAATATCATATAATATCTAAATAAGATCATATTAGATCCAATAAGGTTAATATCAGATTCAAATAAATGGTTAATTGAGACGGTGGATGCACAGCTTTCTTCTTCTTCAAAATTCTGAATTTTGGTGCATGCAATCCTGCAGGAATTTGCTGGAAAATATAGATCATGGGGAGCAAATGGATCACCCTGGTAATCTGATATTTATTCCAAAATATCCAAGGTATCACATATTTTCACACCAGCAGCAACATTAAAGGGAGAAAAATCAAATTTCTCTTCGCTTTTGGATTCAATTACTGGTAAATTTTGCACATAATTTAAAGGAAAATCACCGGTGAATGTTTGCATGGAAGTGCAGCAGAATTTTTCTTCAATATCAGAGATTCGAATGTCTTCTTATGTTTCAGAAATATGAGAATATGAGATATCAGAGATCTCATGAACTTCCAGAGCATCAGGAGAAGGAGTCACTACATGGAGACTGTCTTCAATTCGAATTGACTATGTAGAAGCTTCTGCTTCTTCTTTATCTTGAACAACTTCATCAGAGAGAGTGGAGGCCTAGATTTTTGGATCAAGGATTCTTATGGTGCTGGATGTTCTCTCCAAATTTCTATTATGATCCTCATAAATCATTCCAAAGGTTCTATCCAATATTGTCCAGAGTTCCTTCGAGTCTTCAGTAGATCTAATGAGGTAGCGCAAGCTAGGAGAAAGACCTGTTGCTATTGTTCCAAAAGCTCCATCACTTTTATTCAGCCAGTTAATCTTACTAAAACACTCTTTACCGAGTCCAATAGACACCCGACAGAGACCTTGTCTCATCATAGATGAAATCATTTCGAAGTTGTACCTGCAAAACAAAAAAAATGATCCAATAGGAGATCTGAGGAGGAGAAGTGCCTTGTCTACCGAGGGTCTGATACCATATTAAATTGAGCACATAGATCTATAGACAAACACACAAATCACATGATAGATCACACAATTTACTCAGTTATTAAATAATGAAATAGTGCAAAAATGGCTTGCAGTTATGAATGCTTTTCATTAATCAAAGAGTAATTAGATAGATAATTACAATGAAGTACAATGGCTTTAATAGCCACAAGCAATTCGAATCCACATGAGGAAGTTCGAATTGATTAGACTCTACTTAAATGTAGGTAACCAAGACCTTATCTAAATCACTATCGAAGGACTCAATAGTTAACTGACCTTGTCTAAACCATAACCGGAGTTCATCGGAGCTCTAAAACACAACTCAAGTGTTACATTCAGTGTTGACTAAGGTTAACTGACTGTGGTAGGTGAGAAATGTGCCCCACATGACTGCAGTCAAGTAAACCTAGCGCTAACTGAATGTAGAGGACTAGAAATAAATGTTGTTGACTCCTAACTTAGCTTGACTAGTCATCAACTAAAGTGAACTGACCTTGGTTGGTTTCGGCACTCCCAATGGCTTCCTAAATTATAGGGATTGGTCTAGGAGGCTCCTAAAATGATGCAATCAAGTTCAATCAGTGGCAGTGAGCCTCAATTAGTGTTCCCCACACTTTAGTAACTGAAACATGTGCCCCTTTTAGGTCAAGTGGACCCAATGGTGTTAATGACTATAAATAGACTGGATGGACTCCTGATTTAGACATGACTCCCGATTTAGACATATGACCAAATTTGGACAAGGGAGGATTAATAATCCTAACAAGTAGTTCAAAATTGTTTTATGACAAGACATTGGCAGTATCAAACCTGAGCATAGAGCTCACAAGAAAAAGGGAAGAAAACCAAAATCCATCTCCAAGTGCCAAGTCAATTACTTGTGAAAATGAAGATGTAAACATTGGTTTTAGTATCAGTAGTACAAATAGGATAGATTTTTACAGTTAAGGTTGGGTATGGTCATCGAAGTGGAAACTCTATGGGAAGTTACATTAATCCTAAATAAGTCTACCCCTGGGAGGATATCAATATAAAATTGATTTGCAGGATTTTAATTTGCACTTTCAGATATCCATGAGTTAACAAATGCATATGAATTATTGATCCATTGTCTTGACTTTTTTTGGCAATTGCAAAAGATAGAAGATTTACCTATAGCAAGTAGAGAAAGAAAGCGCATGAGAGGGTGGGGTGGGTATTTCATAAAAATTCCCTTGGATAATGGATAGGATTTGTTTTTTTCCAAAACAATTGCAGTAACAAACCTGATTACAGAGCTCACAAGAGAAAGAGAAGAAACCTGCAAGCTATAGTCAAATGCCAAGCTAGTTACTTATTGATTCTGGATGGAAAAATTGCGATTGGTGAAGTTCTTAGAATTTATTTTTTTTAATATACCTGTCTATGGATTATGAGCAATGAAGACCACACTTGTAGATAAATTTTTCTCTGTATTTACCTGTTAGAGCAGGGTTGATCCTATATTGAAGGAGAGTTGTAGATCATTTTGCATCCTATCTAATAGATAATTGGCATGATGTGAAATGTCCAATATATAGTGGGTCTGTGATAGATGGCACCATGAACATGGCCAAAACTATGTTATGTCATGTCTTGAATCTATTATTATAGAATCAGAGCATTACTTTAAATTTATTTTCCACCTAGGAATTTCTGGATCGTCCACCTAGGAATTTTTGGATCGTCACAAATAAACATATACAATTTCTCTCTCAAAAGAGTCTTTGTAATCCACAAAACTATGCAAATACTCCTCCAAGAGGGTCCAAAAATATTTATTGAGAGAGAGGAATTGAATAGTCAAGGCCTGTTAATCAACCTCAACATTCCGTGAAGAGAGGTCGGCCCTACCCTTACATACGAGGACTTCACTTAGTGAACATCTCACATAGCATGTGCGATCATGGGATATTAAAGAATACCCTTAATTTACAGAGATATTGACCCAAACTCTTTTTGTTTAAACCCCCTCCCAATACTTAAAACCTCCTCCCCACCCATTTTTATACCTCAATCCTTATAAACCACCCTACCCACACCCACCTTAAACCCCTCATCCCCCCCAATACCTGCAATATATTGGTTCAATTTTTAATAATATTAAAACCCACAATATGAACTAACGTGATAGGATATTGGTCAGCAAGTGAAGCCCCCGTGCCCTTACAGTCATTGGCTCCTTTCAATGGACAATGCTCCAGTAACTAGTCATAGTGCACATATGCCATGCAATGCACAAACAGAAACATCAATGGACAAACTTTTATTTAATAATAGAGTAAAAATGGTTGGGGATGGAAACATATAATTATTATATTGTACAATTTCCATTGTTTGCAATTGCAAAAGTCACAAAAAATTAATTCATCAATAGAAAAAATGTATAGCTCCTTATGCGGGGTTACTTGTAGTGGAGTTTTTTTCCATATTATTGCTCTCTAGTCGTTTTTGTAAATGTTACAGAATCTCCTTTTCCCATTGAAATAAATGTAGGTAAACAATGCTTGAAGTGAGATTTTAACTATCTTCAGTAAATCCTCAAGGGTTCCCTATTATCATTTTCTATTGGTACTATTGTAATACAAAGAAGCCGTATGAAGTCCTTTAATGATTGAAAATTGACTTCTGTGGTGAATCTCACTTATCAAACCTCATTGATTGTGTATAAATCCATCAAGAAACTTGTCATCCTCTTTAGTATACCTTCTATGGTAAATATTTCTCTCTTTTACGAAAAAATTTGTGTATTCGAGTTCCTTGTAATATGAGAAATTATAACCATTATATACGAGTGTCAAATTTATCGTGGACTGAATTGGGGGGTTATGACATTTAAAACTAGAATAAAATTGGCATCTTTGGCACCTCTTTGCAGAGATATGATGGGATTGTTTTATGTTTATGGACAAATTTTCATGTCAGTCAGTCATACATTGAATTTCAACTAACTTTGATTAAATCAAGATTCCAGTTAACAAACAATTTATTTAATCTCCAATAAGTTTAAGCGACGGAGTAAGTGATAGTCATAATGTATTCAATTATCATACAATTATTTTGAATACATTCTCATATTTCATATTACATTTCTATATTCATGGACATCTCTCCAACCAAAACAATTCACTTTAAGTGAGTTTATATGAACATGTCCCTATACTTTGTGCTGTAATTCTAAGGTGTTGTATTTTGTCAAGGTTTTGGATCGTTATTCTTGTTGAGCTGAGTTACTATGAATGAGGGATATCTATGTTTTAGGCATATCAACAGGATTATAGGACTTGCTAGCTCATTTGATTCAACATGGTATGTATTGGTAGACACTACAAAAACATTTAGTGACTAATATTATCCATTTGGCTTTCAGTTTTCACTAATTCAAAATGAAGAGCCATTCCAACTTCTAGAAAGTAATTAAATTTGTTTAAATAAGTCTTCCTAAATTTTCCATCAAGTGCACTCAAACCATGAGTGGAAAATATTTAAATTGAAGGATTCAAGGTAATCATCCTTGAATCAATATTCATTGGAACCATAACCAAATGCAATGGAATCAGCAGTACAAGGAATGATGGATTGCAATATATCTCTAAGAATTTGATTATCGTTAAAATATATAGTGGGTCTATTGGTCAACTTATTTAAGTTCAGAACATGGTTATATCTCTAAGAATTTGGGTATTGGTTAACCGCTTTAAGTGCAGGACATGGTTATCATATTATTGACAATAATCAAGCAATGTTAAATGGGGATGTGGTCCCCTAAGTGAGGGGAATTTGTTGGGATGCAGAATCCCAATGGGGTATATTTACCAATTCCCCCTTTAGAAAAACATGGGGAGATGTATCCCTAGAAATGGGGTACATATCCCTTTTGTGAGAAACTCTTGGGAAACACCCCTTTGAAAAGGGAGGCTCATGGCCTTTGGTTTAGAAAATATCAAATGTTTAGAACAAAAAATGTGTATTTATATTATGCTTTTATTGGCCATGTTCATGACTTGTTATTGTCTCTTATATATTTAACTTTTTGGATTTTGGTTGGAATTACCTATGTTGGGGACTTTGAATTATCCCATGATGTTTCCTAAAATTTGAAAGGTGTCTCTAGAGACACATCCCTCGGATCCATTTCCCTGTTCCCACACCCCAAGCCTGGAAACTTAGTGAAACATTGCATTAATTTGAACCAATATAGGGTTTTTATCTACAAATTGTCAAAGTAAATTAAATTATGTTTATCAATGAACTGCAGAAAGGTCTAATTCTATGAGGAAGATATGTTGTCAATATAGGTCATTAAATGTAAACAATTATGTCATTGAATCCTTGAGAGGAAAAATACAATACATTAACACCTTATGGTTGCAATCAATATGACATGCTAATTTCTTCATTATTCGATCATGGTATGTGAATGGGTGGAACACATAGAAAGACTGGGATTCATTTTGCTTCGTGAAAAACCAACATTTTAGATATCTTCCCACTTTCACCATTACTTAAAAATTTGTTAGGTTGTGCATGAAAAGTCTCTTGACATGTGAACAAACCGTTTTAAATATTTTTTCCTTGATTACATGTCTTATGCTTTCATCTATAATCACTGTATCTTGGAAAACTAAAGTTAGATATCAGTGGTGTTAGCCTATGATATTATGCTCGACATTGTTACTCTAATTTCTATACATTGTTAGCTTTGTATAACAAAGAATATATGAAGGATACGTGTTCTATATAATGTGTTTTGATGAAGATAAAGCATCTTAGTTTCCATATTGAAGAGGATAGGTTATGCTAAATGCATAGATTCATTTAGTGGAGCTTTCAAAAGCTAGGAATTTTGTTTAAATATACAAAGGATCATTTACAAGTTGTACAACTTGGGATTAGAATTCATTGATATAATATTCATTTCTTCGTTGATGTGATGTCAATTCTTGTTATTTCAAGATGGTGAATAAGAAATAGAAATTGTGTTAAAAATGGGGTATCATATAACTATTCACTACACACCATAGGAGACATTTGTCATCATCTAAGGAAATGATCCTTTATGTTACATAGAACAAACTCTACATATGTTTATGTCATGAATGTTGGGATTTTGTGGCATGACGTATGTCATGCTTATTTGAATTTTGTGCATTGTTTTCCAAAAGAATAATGTGGATCATATATGGTATATCAATCTTCTTCTCATATGTAGAGATGTCCATCTTTTTTTCAAACAAAAATGTTGTATTGGTTCAAACTGATAATTAAACTGATAATTTCCATCTTTTTTTCAATTAGAAAATATCAAATGTTTAGAACAAAAAATGTGTATTTATATTATGTTTTCATTGGCCATGTTCATGACTTGTTATTGTTTCTTATATATTTACTTTTTGGATTTTGGTTGGAATTACCTATGTTGGGGACTTTGAATTATCCCACGATGTTTCCTAAACTTTGGGAAGTGTCTATGGAGACACATCCCTCAGATCCATTTCCCTGTTCCCACACCCTAAGCCTGGAAACTTGGTGAAACATTGCATTAATTTGACCAATACAGGGTTTGTATCTACAAATTGTCAAAGTAAATTATCAGTTTGAAACCAATACAACATTTTTGTTTGAAAAAAAGATGGACAAATTTGTTTGAAAAAACGTAAATTGTCAAATATTATGAAAGACATTATCAGTTTACTATTTTATGATGTCCATATTTCTTTGCTTATAAAATATTTGCTTTCGTTGACTTTCTTTACTTGTGATCTTCTTACTACCATAGGCATGTCATAATCTAGGATTTCCTTGCTTGTAAACTATATTGATCTTGATTTGGATTTCCTTGCTTGTAAATTATTTTGATCTTGATTTGTTTATCCAATATGTTGCAATACATATTCTCTTTGGGTTTCAAGGCTAGATTCATTTACCAATTTCAATTTCACTTTGATGTAAATGTCATGTACATTGCATACAAAAGTGATAATAGAAAGACTTGACGTCTACATAAAGTTAGACTTTTTATTTCAATATAAAACTTTTCATGATATGAAATGTGTCTCACATTGAAGTGATTTGCATGATTTGAACACAATAATGACCTAAATTGTCTAGTGGAGGCCAAGATTGAGCATAATGTATAAGTCTATCAGTTTATCAATTTGTCAAGATTTAGGTTCCCACATGTCCATTGGACCATTAAGGGACGAGATAACAAGAGGAGTCCCCACTTGACCTGAATCTAGTCAGTTCAGTTGTGTTTCACTAACACCTTCCAGTTGTGACTCGTGAGTCTAAATGTTTTGTTGTTGATGATGTGATTCATGTTATTTGACTAATGTTGTAGTCCCTCTATTTTTACAATATTTTATAAATCAATGAAACATTCACTAGTTTTTACAATTTTTTATAATGAAGTGAAATATTTGCCAAGATTTTACAACATTATATAATAAATTGAAATATTCGTCGAGATTTTACAACATCATATAATAAAAAGAAAGAATCACCAAATTTTTTATATATGCCTAGTATATCACTAATACATAATATCAAAATTGCGACGGTTTTTCGTTGTTATTTCTATGTTTTGTCGTCTCAATTGCGACAATAACGGTCGCCACGTTCGTGGCACTTATTTCATGGTTCTAACAACGAACTTTACAAGCCGTCAATATAGTGATGCAAACTAGACACCACGTGTCTTTTCTACAGTGGCCTTGAAATTGATTTTCAATAATTCATTTTCTATGTTTCGTCACTCTATCAACAAAGTTTCATCCCTATAATGACGAAACTATGGCCAAAAACTGCTAGACAGAATCTAGTTTCCACGCAAAACCATGGAACCCTTTTGATGAAAATTTGTCTCTCTATCGACGAATTCTGGAATTTGAACAGAAATTTCTTCCATGCAAAAAATGTGGAAAACCAATCTTTGGCGACGAAATTTGCGACGGTGTTCCGTTGATATAGAGACGGAAACTGGGTGCCACGTGTCTTCTATACAATGGCCTTACCTTTAGTATGATGACTTTTTTTTAATGGTTTTTATTTTTTAAGACCATTTAACCATTGGTAACAATCATAAGTCAACTTTTATTTTATGGTTTTTTTTGTAATACTATTTAACAATTGGTATTCTATCCAAAGTCAACCTTTATCTTATGGTTTTTTTTAAGACCATTTAACCATTGGTACCTTAACTTTATTTTATATTGGTAAAAATCCTAAAAGCTAGGATTAGTTGAGTAATCTTTCCAAAATTCTTGTCAAGATTATAAAGCAAACTTTCACTTCTTCATTTGTGTGTGGCATCTTGACAAAAAGAAAAAGGCTAGATCTGATTCTTTGAGTATGCTACTATGGTTTTTGCTTCTTGGAGTTAACTTATTGGGATTGGAAGTGGGTTATAATGTTAAGTTTTCTATGATGTCATAACTTAAGTCATAACTTGATTATCATTTAATACATTTTCATAATAACATCATAAAGAGGATCACTGAAAGAAACACAATCATAAGGTACAAAACAATTTACCCTGGGAAAACCCTAAAGGAAAAAATCTAGCAAAACTTTGTCAATATAGATTACCAGTATGCAATGACCAAAGAACAAAGTCTCGTCAAGTTAGAGATCAAACCCCAAGCATAAGAGCTAAGACACCAACCACATTGGTCCTCCTCCTTCTCTGTCTCTCCTTATTTCTCTCTCTTGCTCAATACAAGTGTGAGTGTGTGTATAAATGAGGGAGGGAGCCTCCCTATTTATACTAAAATTCCCAACTGAAATTTTACCTAAATGGACCGACCTACCTATGTACAGTTCATAATAATAATTGTATTTATCTTTTCTAGGTGATATTTACGGGACTTACAATGAGGGTTTACCCCATGACTTTTACACAACCTTTTACATCAGTAACATCTCCTGAAGGAGTAATAATAATAATGTTAAGTACAAGTAGAATATTCTTTGAAGTTAGTTTATTTCAACGCTCCCCCTTAACAAGAAGGGTATTCTACTCACAACAACAACAACAACTGGTGTGGCCTAACATAATATCATCGGAAGGAGAGAGAGGAGACATCATCAACACCATCTTTTGGAACATTTTCTGGTACATCTTTAGATCATCGTAAGTTTTGAACAACATCATCTTTAACATGGAGCTGGAGTATCAACATATTTAGTACAGAGTTGAAGAATCATCATCAACATATTCAGTATAGAGCTGAAGTATCATCATCAACATATTTAGTATAGAGCTGAAGTAACATCATGTGCAACATGGAACCGAGGCATCATCATCTGTAAATGGAACTAGAAAATCATCAGCAACATGGAGATGAATCATCATCATCTACAGTATGGATATGGAGGATCATTTGAAAATGGATATCGAGCATCATCATCATCTATTGGAACATCATCAATGCAGCATGGAACTAAAACATCATCAATATCATGGAGTTGGAGCATCATCATCTATAGTATGGATTTGGAGCATCATTTGCAACATGGAGATGGAGCATCATCATCATCTGTTGGAGCATCATCATCATCTGTTGGAACATCATCGTCTGCATAACAACTGATACATCACTAGTATCGAGAACATGAGGCTGGATCATCAGCATAAAGCTGGAATAACAAAAATAATTACATCATGAGGTTTTCTCATCAACATAAAGCTAGAATAACAACAACAACATGTGACACCATCATCAACAGCTCAAGGTTGGAGTAACATCATCTATGGCAGGTATAAAAACAACCAACATGATACTTCCTTTCATAATCAAGGGATCATGGAGAACACATCTGTAGTACTCACACAATCCTTCCTTTCAGAATTACGGGATCAAGTCTTTATGGAGCTATCAATTCTAAACACATACATACATAGGACAATCCTTCCTTTCGTAATTACGGGATCAAGTCCACTACTAACATTCTGGACAATCCTTCATTTTGGAATTACAGTATAAAGTCCACAGTAACATTTTGGATAGTCCTTCCTTTCAGAATTAAGGGATCAATTCCACTATTAATATTATGGACTATCCTTCCTTTCAGAATTACATGATCAAGTCCACTATCATCAGCATTTAAGATGATCCTTCCTTTCGAAATTATGGGATCGAGTCTAAGGATTATTAGTCCTTTCACATCAACATTTAAGATGATCCTTCCTTTTGGAATTATGGGATGAAGTCTAAGGATGATTAGTCCTTCCACATCAACATTTAAGATGATCCTTCCTTTAGAAATTATGGGATCAAGTATAAGTATGATTAGTCCTTCCACATCAACAAATAAGATGATCCTTCATTTCAGAATTATGAGATCAGTCTAAGGATGATTAGTCATTCCACATCAACATTTAAGATGGTCCTTCCTTTTAAAATTATAGGATCAATTCTAAGGATGATTAGTCCTTCCACATCAACATTTAAGACGATCCTTCCTTTCAGAATTACGGGATCAAGTCCAAGGATGATTAGTCCTTCCACATCAACATTTAATAGGATCCTTCCTTTCTCAATTACGTGATCAAGTCTAAGGATCATTAGTCCTTTCACATCAGAATTTAAGACAATCCTTCCTTTCATAATTATGGGATCAAGTCTAAGGATGATTAGTCCTAACTTCAACATCTTGGATGATCATTCCTTTTGGAATTATGAGATCCAGTCCAACAAGATCAACTTTTAAGACGATCCTTCCTTTCGAAATTATGGCATCAAGTCTAAGGATGATTAGTCCTTACTTCGACATATTGGATGATCCTTCCTTTCAGAATTATGGGATCCATTCCAATAAGATCAACTTTTAATATGATCCTTCCTTTTGGAGTTACGGGATCAAGTCTAAGGATGATCAATCCTAACATCAACAAGATCAACATCCAAGAGGATCCTTCCTTTCAAAATTACAGGATCAAGTCTAAGGATGATTAATCCCAACTGAGCTACCTACTGTGATCAAGATTCAAATACACCCCATTTCGAGGGAATTCCTTACGGACAACACCAAGCTTGTCTCAGACATGTTCAAAATTCACATGAGACAGAAGCTTAGTCAACACATCTGCAGCCTGCTCATATATGTTCACATATTGGAGATTTATAGCTCCCTTTTGCATAATGTCACAAATGGAGAAGTACGAAATTTCTATGTGATTTCTCTTATCATGGAACACATGGTTCTCTATCATCTTCATGAAGATTTTCTTATCGCATAGAATCATGGTGCCATCCATCTCTAGATCGAATATATCTGATAACAACTGTTGAAGCCATATGGCTTCACAACTGGAAGAACAAGCTGCAATATATTCCACTTCTCCAATGCTGAGAGAAACAATGGACTGCTTCCTTCTTCGCCATGAGATCATGGATGGCCCCAGAGTGAAACATCTTCCTGAATTTCTCTTTCTATCTGAGACACTTCCTGCCCAATATGAATCTATATAACCATACATTCTTAAGTCACTATCTCTAGTGTAATTGAGACCATAGTTTATCGTACCTTTTAAGTACCTCATCACATGCTTTCTAGCTACCAAGTGAACATGTTTTGGTTCAAACAGATACTACCTCAAAGTGTTCACAACAAAGCATATATCTGGTCGTGTATTCATCAAATACATCGATGAACCAATGATTTGTCTGTATAGTGTCACATCCACTAATTCTAATGAAGCATAGGCCAACAACTTCAATAGTGTATCCATGGGTGTGGATATGGATTTATATTCCAACATGTCAAACCTTTTTCGGATTTCCATTGTATACTTCCCTTAGTTAAGGAATATTCCTTCTGGGCTCTTCCATACTTCAATACCTAGAAAATAATGCATCAAGTCAAGGTAAGTAGTGTGCTTCTTCTTACACTCTGATATTTTCTTCTCATTACCTGTCAGGATAATTCATCCACATACAACAATAATATGACAGGTTCATCATCCATAACCTTGAGGTAAAGGTTAGGATCAACCTTACTTTTGGTAAATCCCAAGCTCGTAAGAAAACTATCTATTATTCCATACCAAACTCTTGGAACTTATTTCAGTCTATATAGAGCCTTCTTTAATTTACAGACATGTGTTCTTCTATCTTCGACTTCAAAACCTTGTGGATGTTTTATGTACACTTCTTCAATAACACAATTTAGGAAGTTTGTTTTCACATCCATCTGGTGTAACTTCCATTCATTCTTGGATGCTATTGCCATGATGGTTCTGATAGAAGTGTACCTTGATACAGGAGAAAATGTCTCTTCATAATCGATTCCTTCCTTTTGAGAGAATCATTGGGAAACAAATATGGCTTTTTACTTCTGAATACTTCCATCACCTATATGTTTTATCTTGTATATCCATTTGGAAGATACCACACTTTTTCCTTTTAGCTTGGGAACTATTTCCCATACATCATTCTTCATTATGGATTGGTATTCTTCCATCATAGCTTCTACCCATTCTTTATTTTGAATAGTTGATTCAAAACAAGGAGTTTCTTTTTCTACAAGAACACATCAAAGCCACATAACTAGGAAATGGATTTGGCTTCTTGCTCTATGTTGTGGATTCTTCTAGAGCACCATACCTTTCTACTTCTTGAATAATATCACAGACCCAAGTTAGATTTCTATTGTGTGAGATATTCATGTGGGGAGGTTCTTGGGGTTCCAATATATCATGTTCCTTTCGAATCTCATCATCATGAGAAGGTACGACTTCCTTCATTGGTTATATATCTCTTGGAGCTACAACTTCTTCACATGTTTCTTAAAGTTGGCACTTTCTCAATTTCTTTAGAGTTGCATCTTCATAAAAGGTTACATCCCTTCTAATTTCCATATGATGGTAACCTGGTACATAGATTTAGAAGGCCTTCGAGACCTCACAATACCCAACAAATATTCCTTTCTTTCCGGAAGGGTCCAACTTGGTTCTTTTCTCTTTTGGTATATGAATGAAAATTGGGCATCCAAATATCTTGGGGTCACTTACCTCTAGTTTCTTGCATATGATCATCCAAGTGCACTATTGGATATTATTTTATGGACATATACTTCTATCCTTGTTGCTTCATCCTACAAGTGCATAGGAAGATCTGGATCATGGATCATAGTCTTTACTGCTTCCATAATGATTCAGTTCTTCCTTTCAGCAACACCATTTTATTGTGGATTACAGGGAGTGGTAAGTTCCCTCTTAATCCTGGCTTCCTTGTAGAAGTTTCCAAATTCACTTGAAGTATACTCTCCTCCATTATCTTACCCGAGCGTCTTTATCTTTCTTTCAGAAAATTTCCCTACAAAGGCTTTGAATTCCTTGAACTTTCCAACCACTTCATATTTGATTTCAAAAAATAAACCCAATTCTTACAAGAGTAATAATCAATGAAAGTTACATAATATACATACCCCCTTAAATATGTTGAGGGCATAGGACAACATACATCTGAGTGTATAAGTTCCAATATTCCTTCTGACTTGGTGTCTCTTTTTGAAAATGGATTCTTTATGTTCTTTCCTTTCGCACATCCTTTTCATATTCCTTCATGATCAGTATCTAGGTCTAGTAGACCTATTACTACCTTGCTCACATGCGGTGGGCTTTGTCTTTTATGTGAGAAAGCCTTATATGCCATAATTCACATGGAATTTTAGTATCATGAATAGAGTCTTCTTCTAAGTGACCTTTCAGTTTTTTCAATCCACCTTCTTCTATCCCAATGAGAATTGAATCTTCTAGATATTTAACTCTAGGACACATAAGAACTTCACCATCTATAAAGGAAACCCATAAGTCTTTCTTATCTAGGGATGAAATAGAGAGTAAGTTCTTCTTCAATCAAGGAACATATAACACACCATTCATCTTCATTAAGGTTTCTGAATCAAGCTTGTATGTGGCTTCTCATATTCCCTTGATGGGATATTGATAGTCATCTCCTAGTGAAACTTTCTAAGGAGAGTCCCTTTCTTCAAAAACAGAGAGAGTCTTCTTCAAACCTGTCATGTGCTTTGAAGCACCACTATCATTCAACTATTTATCACTTCCAGATGTCACAGACTCAGAGAGAGAGGAGAATAGAATACATTCTTCAGCTTATAACTTTTTAGGAGGTTCTTATTCATACATTCTTGATAGGGCATCAATCATCTCTTTAGGTGTATCTTTAGAGGATACTTGAGGAATCAAGTGATCTTTGATTGAATCAGCTATGATCCTCTTAGCCCTAAACATATATCTCTTGTACTTTTCCTTTGCTTCATCTTCTTTAGACACCGGCACAACTCCCTTGATCAAATTTTCAAGATAATTCTCTTCTAGAATGAGTCCTATTTTGTGTTTCCAAGCATGGAAGTTTTCTATACCTTCCAACTTGTCATAAAGCTTAGTGCTTGGAGACATCTTGTTCCAGAGATCTAAAAATGACAAAAATTCAAAATTTATTAGAAAAGAAAACTGTACTCACCAAAAGATATGATTGAATGAGGTGAGTCTGATGGTACAATTAGTTTCTGAATAATCCAAATTCTAACCCTTGAAATTGGACTTGCCAGATCCTGGACTGCAGTTTCTGGTTTTGTTTTTGGTTTTCTGGTTTACTAGTTTTTTGGTTTTAATCCAAACTAGGGTTTGGATTTCTAGAGGATATTCTCACTGAAAAACTTCAATATTGGTTCCAAAATATGCGCCTAGGAGGGGTGCACTTCCCTATGCCACTTGCACTCAAAAATTCCGCTTTATCAATAGACCCTAATTTCCGTGTCCAGAGAGGGAGATCGAGATTTACCTCATGAAAGATGCTCTTTTCAACCTGGCTCTGACCATGTTAATTTTTTGATGTTTTCATAGCTTAAGTCCTAACTTTATTATAATTTACTACATTTTCATAATAACAACATAAAGAGGATCACTGAAAGAAACACAATCACAAGGTACACAACAATTTACCCTGGGAAAAACCTAGCAAAAATTCCTCAATATAGATTACCAGTATGCAATGTGTTAGGATTATTAATCCTCCCTTGACCATACTATCTATTAGATTATTTAGCCTAACTTAGGAACCTTAATTAATTAATTGGGTCCACATTAGGTCTACTTGGCCTAATGGGGCCACATGTACCAGTTACCAGAGTGTGGGGAACACTGCCAGAGGTTAACTACCACTTACTGCATGTGCATGCATCAGTTTGGGCGCATCCTAGACCAATCCCTACATTTTAGGAGCCATTGGGAGTCCCGACACCAACCTCCTTCAGTTAGTTGGAGTTGGAAATAGTTAGCCTTAGTTAGCCTCCAGTCACTTTCAGTTAGATATCAATCAGTTAGCTAGTGCTAGTTATGCATGGCTAATGCATGGATGCATGTGGAGTAGGCACCTTTTCCCACCTACCACACTTTGTTGCACTGAGTTAACTAGCTATCACTGATTGATTGAGTTGTTGAATGTCTGGGAGTTGATCTATTGGACTCTGATAATGATTGAGACACCATGAGTTAGATGGTCAGTTACATGCAGTTAGATCCAGTGGATAGATTCCAATTTCTACCTAATACATTCTAATTCTTTTCCTATGTAAAGTAGTGTAAAACCATATTTTATTATTGTGAATGATACTGTAAATATTGAGCAATACTTGTCTATTTCCTGTGTGGTTTGTTTTGTTCAATTTGAATCTTCATTCTCCATTTACTACAAAAATTATTAGAACTATATGCTTGAAGATATAAATGGAATTAAAATTATAATATGGTATCAGAGCCTTCTCAGGCAGGCTTCATGGTTGTTTCTCCCCATCGAACATCAGAAGTAGTTGGGTTTCCACAAAAGTTCCCTATGATGATTTGCTAGATTTGGATTTATTCAGCATAGTGGAGAGGGTGTGACAAACCCTGAAAATATGTTCATGTCGAGAGGAAAATCATGATTCTAATTGTTCAAATTTTTTAGTGTGTTTTGTAGTAACAATTTATAGTTGCTACGTAGCTTGTGTGAATTATTTGCATCCTTTCAGCCGAAGCAATTATGAGTTCTCAATCTCCTACACCTCGGATCCTTACAAGTTCCAATTACCGTGATTGAAGGATTGATATGAGGCTGGCCTTGCACAAGCATGGCTATCTTAGGATAATATAAGGAAGGGAGGCAGATCCTTGTCAGCTAGCTGAAAAGAACAAGTTTCTAAACCATTGTGATGAAGCATTCAGGTACTTATTAACTCATATATCTAGAGATCTCCTTTTCTATCTTGAAGGTTTGGAGACACCCAAAGAACCCTGAGAGGATCTTGATATCTTGTTTAACAAACAAGATGAGCTTCAGGGACACATTCTGGAGAATGAGTTGGTATCTTTGCATCCCAGTAGTTTCGATACTATTAAGCAATTCTTTACTAAATTCAAGTATCTGGTACTTGAATGCAAACAGTATGGAATAGAGCGAAAGGATGAGAAGAATTTCCTTTCCATACTTAGCAAACTAGGCTCTAAGTATTCTATATTTTTTATCATATTTTATTCCAAGTGGGAAAGCTTTCCTGATTGGAAAATAACTTCATTAGATTCTTTTTCCAAGTCCTTAATCAAGGAGCAATATAAGTTTATTCAAATGGGAACCATCAAGATCTACAAAGATCAAGATCTCCTAGTTATTGACTCTTCCAAAGTGAAATAAAATGGTAAATCAAAGAATAAGGATCCAAAAGCAACTGATTCGAAGCCTAAACAGAATCAGCAAACATCCAAAGGAGCCTTCGTCTCTAAGCATAAGAATAAGTTTGAATAGAAGTTATGTCTCTATTGTGAAAAGGGGTACCATCTTGAAGATCATTGTATGAGGAAGGAACTTGATCAAATTTCAGCTCTTCTCAAGCATAATGACATTGCTCCCCCAAGAGTAAAGATGTTTGATGATGAAGAATAGACTGAATAATATGAGATATGCTTGCATGAAAGCCTCTCTCCACTGAAGGCTTATTTGACATATTTTGGATCATCCAACTACATGGTTGCTTCCAGGAAATCCTTCATCTCTTTCCCTCTATCAAGAGGACCTAGCAGTCATATGGGAGATGAATCTAAAATCCTAGATGTTGAGAGAGGTTCAGATACAATCCAGCATGATGATTTCATGCCCTCTCCTATAGAAAAGCAAATTGTTGAAGATGAAGAAGAAGCAGATATTTCCCTACAGTCAATTCGAATGGAAGAAAGTCTCCTTAAAGTGACTCCTTCTCCTGCTGCTCCAAAATTTTATGATATCTCTGATATCTCATCTCCTCACATGGATGATCCATAAGAAGACATTCAAATCTATGTTTTTGGAGAAAAAAACTCCTCATATTCTTTATGAAAATTCTCCAGCAATTCTTTAAATTATGTCCATAGTTTTCTAGTGATTGTTTCAGAAAAGGTAGAGGAATTTGATTTCTCTATCTCTAATAATGTTTCTGGTGTGAAAATAAGTAATACCATGGATATTATGGAAATAACATCATATTATAGAATTGATCCATTCACGCTCATTAATCTAGAGCTTCCAGTAAATTCCTACAATATTCCATGCATCGAAAATCAGAATTTTTTATAATGAAGTGAAATATTCGACACTATATTGTGAGATATTCGACACTCTAGGGTCGGATATTCGACACTCTGGTGAGTTGAATATCTGATGCCTGATGTGTCAAATATTCGATGGTGCTATTAAACTTTCCTAATCGCCGTTCTTTTGAATGATTGCTATCTGACACATCTGTACGAAATGTCGGATGACATTGGATTCAGACGTCAAATTTCGGGTTCAAATCCTATTGTGATGAATGATGCACTCTACTAAGAGTAATGGTGAATGGTCCTATTAATGATTAAATGATCAATCATATCTATTGAATGAATTGATAAGGTGTTTTTGATGAACATAGTACTCTTCTATTATGTGGAAACTTGGTTCTGACAGCTCTCCCTCAAACATCTCGAATGAGACTTCATTTGATTTGTGGGTGTTGCTGCGCAAGGTAAAACCTGTCTGTGCCAGTGCTCAGAGAGAATGTGGTGATCTTAGCGTCAACAGAGTGGGAACCCTTGTCGAATGGGTTTTGTTGGTTGGGATTGCGCCAACAGGTTGGACAGGATTCAACACGACCTGGGGAGTTACGGGTGGGGTGGGTGGATTGAGGTACCATATAGGAATTCCCATTATGAAATTAGGTAAGTTGAGAGTAGCCATGAAAGGATTGCTCACAATACCAGATGGTGGAAAAAGGAAGGGAATCGTGTGTACTAGGAAGGAACCCAAATCATTCCTAATGACTATGGTTGGGGTTGTGACTGAGGTTTCGATGTGGTTGGAATGGTACCATACATGATGGTGCACAAATTCAATACGTCAGTTAGTGAAGGTGCAGGTGGTAAGGACAAAAAGGTGTCTGAGAGGAGTGTTGGTGAACAGGCCCAGACCAACATCAAATAAGGATGGAATGGACACCAAAGATAATTTTAGTGGTGAATCTTATCCCATGGGAGAAATTAGAGGGGTTTGGAAAATTCAATGGGTTAATTTTTCTAAATTTTAAAATATTAGCCCACTATTTATTTAAAAAATAATATTTAATATAAAAATAAACTTTCAATTTACACGAGGAGAGCGTCGAGAAGCATTGTTCCCTTAGTGAAATTCCCCTAAAATTATTGAATCTCCCCCTATTTCTGGCCATGGAGGTTACCCATAGAAATTTCGCCCAATTTTTTGCTTGGTAATCTAAATTCTAGTGTAAATCGCCCCTGAATTTTACTTATGGATATTTTTTTATAGAAATTCGTCCATAAATCCTGGCATCAGGGTAGAATGGGACCAATTTCATCCCTATATATTGACATAATCAAGTTTCAAAGCTTAATAGGGTTTCAATTTCATAGAATTGGGTTTCAAAGGTTATTAAGGAGTTTCCACACTCTTGCTAAGGTTCTTCACAGGTTGCCAAGATCTAGAATTTTGGCTCTTGCAATCATGTCCAAAATCTAATATACAGGTATGTTTATACTTCAATGCAGAATTCTTATTTTGTTGTGTTTGTTTTCCTATCATTAAGGTAGTCTAGACTTACTAGATTCATCATTATACTAAGTGGCAAATACCTAGGGTCAATGGTAAATACTAGGTGTGAATAATCCCCTGATGCTACTGTGATGTTCCATTCATTTATTCTGGCGCTACCTGCGCTAACCCTTCTAATAAATAATTGGTCAGACCTCCTGCATTTTTAGTCATTAATGGGCATTTATTATCAGTTTGAGATAGTACATAGTGTTGTGAGACAATGCCAATAGAGCTGCCTTATTAAATTGCTTTATCCCTCAAGCAATTGGGCTAGTAGACGTGGAAGTATTCTTGGTCCTTCCCCTTGTACAATATTTCAAGGTAGATCTTGTAGACTTAAACTAAATGAAATATTTTATAGTACTCATCCTCACCTTTTAGCATCTGAAGGTCAATCCCCTTAATACTATTTGCAGTTTTAGATATGATATGGCCAGCTTTAATTTTCACTTTCTATGGCCAGTTTTAGATATGAACTTCCAAAGCATCAGGACAAGGAGTCACTGCATGGAGACTATCTTCAATTCGAATTGACTGTGTAGAAGCTTCTGCTTCTTCTTTATCTTGAACAACTTCATCAGAGAGAGTGGAGGCCTAGATTTTTGGATCAAGGATGCTTATGGTGATGTATGTTCTCTCCAAAGTGCTATTATGATCCTCATAAATCATTCCAAAGGTTCTGTCCAATCTTGTCCAGAGTTCCTTCGGGCCTTCAATAGATCTAATGAGGTAGCACAACCTAGGAGAAAGATCTGTTGCTATTGTTCCAAAAGATCCATCACTTTTATTCAGCCAGTTAATCTTACTAAAACACTCTTTACCGAGTCTAATTGACACCCGACAGAGACCTTGTCTCATCAGAGATGAAATCATTTCGAAGTTGTACCTGCAAAACAAAAAAAATGATCCACTAGGAGATCTGAGGAGGAGAAGTGCCTTGTCTGTCGAGGGTCTGATACCATATTAAATTGAGCACATAGATCTGTAGACAAACACACAAATCACCTTATAGATCACACAATTTACTCAGTTATTGAAGAACGAAACAGTGCAAAAATGGCTTGCAGTTATGAATGCTTTTAATTAATCAAAGATTAATTAGATAGATAATTACAATGAATTACAATGGCTTTAATAGCCACAAGCAATTCGAATCCACATGAGGAAGTTCGAATTGATTAGACTCTACTTAACTGTAGGTAACCAATACCTTGTCTAAATCACTATCGGAGGACTCAATAGTTAACTGACCTTGTCTAAACCATAACCGGAGTTCATCGAAGCTCTAAAACACAACTCAAGTGTTACATTCAGTGTTGACTAAGGTTAACTGACTGTGGTAGGTGAGAAATGTGCCCCACATGACTGCAGTCAAGTAAACCTAGTGCTAACTGAATGTAGAGGACTAGAACTGAATGTAGTTGATTCCTAACTTACCTTGACTAGTCATCAACTAAAGTGAACTGACCTTGGTTGGTTTCAGCACTCCCAATGGCTTCCTAAATTGTAGGGATTGGTCTAGGAGGCTCCTAAAATGATGCAATCAAGTGCAATTAGTGGCAGTGATCCTCAATTAGTGTTCCCCACACTTTAGTAACTAAAACATGTGCCCCAATTAGGTCAAGTAGACCCAATGGTGTTAATGACTATAAATAGACTGGATGGACTCCCGATTTAGACATGACTCCTGATTTAGACATATGACCAAATTTGGACAAGGGAGGATTAATAATCCTAACAAGTAGTTCAAAATTATTTTGTGACAAAACATTGGCAGTATCAAACCTGAGCATAGAGCTCACAAGAAAAAGGGAAGAAAACCAAAATCCATCTCCAAGTGCCAAGTCAATTACTTGTGAAAATGAAGATGTAAACATCAATTTTAGTATCAGTAGTACAAATAGGATAGATTTTTACAGTTAAGGTTGGGTATGGTCATCGAAGTGGAAACTCTAAGGGAAGTTACATTAATCCTAAATAAGTCTGCCCCTGGGAGGATTTCAATATAAAATTGAGTTTTAGGATTTTAATTTGCACTTTCAGATATCCATGAGTTAACAAATGCATATGAATTATTGATCCATTGTCTTGACTCTTTTTTGGCAACTGCAAAAGATAGAAGATTTACCTATAGCAAGTAGAGAAAGCAAGCGCATGAGAGGGTGGGGTGGGTATTTCATAAAAATTCCCTTGGATGATGGATAGGATTTGTTTTTTTCCAAAACAATTGCAGTAACAAACCTGAGTACAGAGCTCACAAGAGAAAGAGAAGAAACCCGCAAGCTATATTCAAATGCCAACCTAGTTACTTGTTGATTCTGGATGGAAAAATTGTGATTGGTGAAGTTCTTAGAATTTATTTTTTTTAATATACCTGTCTATGGATTATGAGTAATGAAGACCACACTTGTAGATAAATTTTTCTCTGTATTTACCTGTTAGAGCAGGGTTGATCCTATATTGAAGGAGAGTTGTAGATCATTTTGCATCCTATCTAATAGATAATTGGCATGATATGAAATGTCCAATATATAGTGGGTCTGTGATAGATGGCACCACGAACATGGCCAAAACTGTGTTATGTCATGTCTTGAATCTGTTATTATAGAATCAGAGCATTACTTTGAATTTACTTTCCACCTAGGAATTTTTGGATCGTCCACCTAGGAATTTTTGGATTGTCACAAATAAACATATACAATTTCTCTCTCACAAGAGTCTTTGTAATCCACAAAACTATGCAAATACTCCTCCAAGAGGGTCCAAAAAGATTTATTTAGAGAGAGGAATTCAATAGTCAAGGCCTGTTAATCAACCTCAACATTCCGTGAAGAGAGGTCGGCCCTACCCTTACACACAAGGACTTCACTTAGTGAACATCTCACATAGCACGTGCGATCGTGGGATATTAAAGAATACCCTTAATTTCTAGAGATATTGACCCAAAATATTTTTGTTTAAACCCCCTCCCAATCCTTAAAACCTCCTCCCCACCCATTTTTATACCTCAATCCTTATA
This sequence comes from Pseudotsuga menziesii, assembly GCA_001517045.1. NCBI lineage: Eukaryota > Viridiplantae > Streptophyta > Pinopsida > Pinales > Pinaceae > Pseudotsuga > Pseudotsuga menziesii. The sequence continues at coordinate 556,732 of LPNX010426855.1, read as the reverse complement.
AACCACCCTACCCACCCCCACCTTAAACCCCTCATCCCCCCCAATACCTGCAATATATTGGTTCAATTTTTAATAATATTAAAACCCACAATATGAACTAACGTGATAGGATATTGGTCAGCAAGTGAATCCCACATGCCCTTACAGTCATTAGCTCCTTGCAATGGACAATGCTCCAGTACCTAGTCATAGTGCACATATGCCACACAATGCACAAACAGAAACATCAATGGACAAACTTTTATTTAATAATAGAGTAAAAATGGTTCGGGATGGAAACATATCATTATTATATTGTACAATGTCCATTGTTTGCAATTGCAAAAGTCACGAAAAATTAATTCATCAATAGAAAAAATGTATAGTTCCTTATGCGGGGTTACTTGTAGTGGAGTGTTTTTCCATATTATTGCTCTCTAGTCGTTTTTGTAAATGTTACAGAATCTCCTTTTCCCATTGAAATAAATGTAGGTAAACAATGCTTGAAGTGAGATTTTAACTATCTTCAGTAAATCCTCAAGGGTTTCCTATTATCATTTTCTATTGGTACTATTGTAATACAAAGAAGCCATATGAAGTCCTTTAATGATTGAAAATTGACTTCTGTGGTGAATCTCACTTATCAAACCTCATTGATTGTGTATAAATCCATCAAGAAACTTGTCATCCTCTTTAGTATACCTTCTATGGTAAATATTTCTCTCTTTTACGAAAAAATTTGTGTATTCGAGTTCCTTGTAATATGAGAAATTATAACCATTATATACAAGTGTCAACTTTATCGTGGACTGAATTGGGGGGTTATGACATTTAAAACTAGAATAAAATTGGCATCTTTGGCACCTCTTTGCAGAGATATGATGGGATTGTTTTATGTTTATGGACAAATTTTCATGTCAGTCAGTCATACATTGAATTTCAACTAACTTTGATTAAATCAAGATTCCAGTTAACAAACAAGTTATTTAATCTCCAATAAGTTTAAGCGATGGAGTAAGTGATAGTCATAATGTATTCAATTATCATACAATTATTTTGAATACATTCTCATATTTCATATTACATTTCTATATTCATGGACATCTCTCCAACCAAAACAATTCACTTTAAGCGAGTTTATATGAACATGTCCCTATACTTTGTGCTGTAATTCTAAGGTGTTGTATTTTGTCAAGGTTTTGGATCGTTATTCTTGTTGAGCAGAGTTACTATGAATGAGGGATATCTATGTTTTAGGCATATCAATAGGATTATAGGACTTGCTAGCTCATTTTATTCAACATGGTATGTATTGGTAGACACTACAAAAACATTTAGTGACTAATATTATCCATTTGGCTTTCAGTTTTCACTAATTCAAAATGAAGAGCCATTCCAACTTCTAGAAAGTAATTAAATTTGTTTAAATAAGTCTTCCTAAATTTTCCATCAAGTGCACTCAAACCATGAGTGGAAAATATTTAAATTGAAGGATTCAAGGTAATCATCCTTGAATCAATATTCATTGGAACCATAACCAAATGAAAGGGAATCAGCAGTACAAGGAATGATGGATTGCAATATATCTCTAAGAATTTGGTTATCGTTAAAATATATAGTGGGTCTATTGGTCAACTTATTTAAGTTCAGAACATGGTTATATCTCTAAGAATTTTGGTATTGGTTAACCTCTTTAAGTGCAGGACATGGTTATCATATTATTGAAAATAATCAAGCAATGTTAAATGGGGATGTGCTCCCCTAAGTGAGGGGAATTTGTTGGGATGCAGAATCCCAATGGGGTATATTTACCAATGCCCCCTTTAGAAAAACATGGGGAGATGTATCCCTACAAAAGGGGTACATATCCCTTTTGTGAGAAACTCTTGGGAAACACCCCTTTGAAAAGGGAGGCTCATGGCCTTTGGTTTAGAAAATATCAAATGTTTAGAACCCAAAATGTGTATTTATATTATACTTTTATTGCCCATGTTCATGACTTGTTATTTTCTCTTATATATTTAACTTTTTGGATTTTGGTTGGAATTACCTATGTTGGGCACTTTGAATTATCCAATGATGTTTCCTAAAATTTGGAAGGTGTCTCCAGAGACACATCCCTCGGATCCATTTCCCTGTTCCCACACCCCAAGCCTAGAAACTTAGTGAAACATTGCATTAATTTGAACCAATATAGGGTTTTTATCTACAAATTGTCAAAGTAAATTAAATTATGTTTATCAATGAACTACAGAAAGGTCTAATTCTATGAGGAAGATATGTTGTCAATATAGGTCATTAAATGTAAACAATTATGTCATTGAATCCTTGAGAGGAAAAATACAATACCTTAACACCTTATGGTTGCAATCAATATGACATGCTAATTTCTTCATTATTCGATCATGGTATGTGAATGGGTGGAACACATAGAAAGACCGGGATTCATTTTGCTTCGTGAAAAACCAACATTTTAGATATCTTCCCACTTTCACCATTACTTAAAAATTTGTTAGGTTGTGCATGAAAAGTCTCTTGACATGTGAACAAACCGTTTTAAATATTTTTTCCTTGATTACATGTCTTATGCTTTCATCTATAATCACTGTATCTTGGAAAACTAAAGTTAGATATCAGTGATGTTAGCCTATGATATTATGCTCGACATTGTTACTCTAATTTCTATACATTGTTAGCTTTGTATAACAAAGAATATATGAAGGATACGTGTTCTATATAATGTGTTTTGATGAAGATAAAGCATCTTAGTTTCCATATTGAAGAGGATAGGTTATGCTAAATGCATAGATTCATTTAGTGGAGCTTTCAAAAGCTAGGAATTTTGTTTAAATATACAAAGGATCATTTACAAGTTGTACAACTTGGGATTAGAATTCATTGATATATATTCATTTCTTCGTTGATGTGATGTCAATTCTTGTTATTTCAAGATGGTGAATAAGAAATAGCAATTGTGTTAAAAATGGGGTATCATATAACTATTCACTACACACCATAGGAGACATTTGTCATCATCTAAGGAAATGATCCTTTATGTTACATAGAACAAACTCTACATATGTGTATGTCATGAATGTTGGGATTTTGTGGCATGACGTATGTCATGCTTATTTGAATTTTGTGCATTGTTTTCCAAAAGAATAATGTGGATCATATATGGTATATCAATCTTCTTCTCATATGTAGAGATGTCCATCTTTTTTTCAAACAAAAATGTTGTATTGGTTCAAACTGATAATTAAACTGATAATGTCCATCTTTTTTTCAATTAGAAAATATCAAATGTTTAGAACAAAAAATGTGTATTTATATTATGTTTTCATTGGCCATGTTCATGACTTGTTATTGTTTCTTATATATTTACTTTTTGGATTTTGGTTGGAATTACCTATGTTGGGGACTTTGAATTATCCCACGATGTTTCCTAAAATTTGGGAAGTGTCTCTGGAGACACATCCCTCAAATCCATTTCCCTGTTCCCACACCCTAAGCCTGGAAACTTGGTGAAACATTGCATTAATTTGACCAATACAGGGTTTGTATCTACAAATTGGCAGAGTAAATTATCAGTTTGAAACCAATACAACATTTTTGTTTGAAAAAAAAATGGACATTTTTGTTTGAAAAAAAGCAAATTGTCAAATATTATGAAAGACATTATCAGTTTACTATTTTATGATGTCCATATTTTGTTGCTTATAAAATATTTGCTTTCGTTGACTTTCTTTACTTGTGATCTTCTTACTACCATAGGCATGTCATAATCTAGGATTTCCTTGCTTGTAAACTATATTGATCTTGATTTGGATTTCCTTGCTTGTAAATTATTTTGATCTTGATTTGTTTATCCAATATGTTGCAATACATATTCTCTTTGGGTTTCAAGGCTAGATTCATTTACCAATGTCAATTTCACTTTGATGTAAATGTCATGTACATTGCATACAAAAGTGATAATAGAAATACTTGACGTCTACATAAAGTTAGACTTTTTATTTCATTATAAAACTTTTCATGATATGAAATGTGTCTCACATTGAAGTGATTTGCATGATTTGAACACAATAATGACCTAAATTGTCTAGTGGAGGCCAAGATTGAGCATAATGTATAAGTCTATCAGTTTATCAGTTTGTCAAGATTTAGGTTCCCACATGTCCATTGGATCATTCAGGGACGAGATAACAAGTGGAGTCCCCACTTGACCTGAATCTAGTCAGTTCAGTTGTGTTTCACTAACACCTTCCAGTTGTGACTCATGAGTCTAAATGTTTTGTTGTTGATGATGTGATTCATGTTATTTGATTAATGTTGTAGTCCCTCTATTTTTACAATATTTTATAAATCAATGAAACATTCACTAGTTTTTACATTTTTTTATAATGAAGTGAAATATTTGCCAAGATTTTACAACATTATATAATAAATTGAAAGATTCGTCGAGATTTTACAACATCATATAATAAAAAGAAAGAATCACCAAATTTTTTATATATACCTATTATATCACTAATACATAATATCAAAATTGCGACAGTTTTTCGTTGTTATTTCTATGTTTTGTCGTCTCAATTGCGACAATAACGGTCGCCACGTTCGTGGCACTTATTTCATGGATCTAACAATGAACTTTACAAGCCGTCAATATAGTGACGCAAACTAGACACCATGTGTCTTTTGTACGATGGCCTTGAAATTGATTTTCAATAATTCATTTTCTATGTTTCGTCACTCTATCAACAAAGTTTCATCCCTATAATGACGAAACTATGGCCAAAAACTGCTAGACAGAATCTAGTTTCCACGCAAAACCATGGAACCCTTTTGATGAAAATTTGTCTCTCTATCGACGAATTCTAGAATTTGAACAGAAATTTCTTCCACGCAAAAAATGTGGAAAACCACTCTGTCGACGATATTTGCGACGGTGTTCCGTTGATATAGAGACGGAAACTGGGTGCCACGTGTCTTCTATACGATGGCCTTACCTCTAGTATGATGACTTTTATTCTATGGTTTTTATTTTTTAAGACCATTTAACCATTGGTAACAATCATAAGTCAACTTTTATTTTATGGTTTTTTTTGTAATACTATTTAACAATTGGTATTCTATCCAAAGTCAACCTTTATTTTATGGTTTTTTTTAAAACCATTTAACCATTGGTACCTTAACTTTATTTTATATTGGTAAAAATACTAAAAGCTAGGATTAGTTGAGTAATCTTTACAAAATTCTTGTGAAGATTATAAAGCAAACTTTCACTTCTTCATTTGTGTGTGGCATCTTGACAAAAAGAAAAAGGCTAGATCTGATTCTTTGAGTATGCTACTATGGTTTTTGCTTCTTGGAGTTAACTTATTGGGATTGGAAGTGGGTTATAATGTTAAGTTTTCTATGATGTCATAACTTAAGTCATAACTTGATTATCATTTAATACATTTTCATAATAACATCATAAAGAGGATCACTGAAAGAAACACAATCATAAGGTACAAAACAATTTACCCTGGCAAAACCCTAAAGGAAAAAATCCAGCAAAACTTCCTCAATATAGATTACCAGTATGCAATGACCAAAGAACAAAGTCTCATCAAGTCAGAGATCAAACCCCAAGCATAAGAGCTAAGACACCAACCACATTGGTCCTCCTCCTTCTCTGTCTCTCCTTATTTCTCTCTCTTGCTCAATACAAGTGTGAGTGTGTGTATAAATGAGGGAGGGAGCCTCCCTATTTATACTAAAATTCCCAACTGAAATTTTACCTAAATGGGCCGACCTACCTAGGTACAGTTCATAATAATAATTGTATTTATCTTTTCTAGGTGATATTTAGGCAACTTACAATGAGGGTTTACCCCATGACTTTTACACAACCTTTTACATCAGTAACATCTCCTGAAGGAGTAATAATAATAATGTTAAGTACAAGTAGAATATTCTTTGAATTTACTTTATTTGAACGCTCCCCCTTAACAAGAAGGGTATTCTACTCACAACAACAACAACAACTGGTGTGGCCTAACATAATATCATCGGAAGGAGAGAGAGGAGACATCATCAACACCATCTTTTGGAACATTGTCTGGTACATCTTTAGATCATCGTAAGTTTTGAACAACGTCATCTTTAACATGGAGCTAGAGTATCAACATATTTAGTACAGAGTTGAAGAATCATCATCAACATATTCAGTATAGAGCTGAAGTATCATCATCAACATATTTAGTATAGAGCTGAAGTAACATCATATGCAACATGGAACCGAGGCATCATCATCTGTAAAATGGAACTAGAAAATCATCAGCAACATGGAGATGAATCATCATCATCTACAGTATGGATATGGAGGATCATTTGAAAATGGATATGGAGCATCATCATGATCTGTTGGAACATCATCAATGCAGCATGGAACTAAAACATCATCAATATCATGGAGTTGGAGCATCATCATCTATAGTATGGATTTGGAGCATCATCTGCAACATGGAGATGGAGCATCATCATCATCTGTTGGAACATCATCTTCTGCATAACAACTGATACATCACTAGTATCGAGAACATGAGGCTGGATCATCAGCATAAAGCTGGAATAACAAAAATAATTACATCATGAGGTTTTCTCATCAACATAAAGCTGGAATAACAACAACAACATGTGACATCATCATCAACAGCTCCAGGTTGGAGTAACATCATCTATGGCAGGTATAAAAACAACCAACATGATACTTCCTTTCATAATTAAGGGATCATGGACAACACATCTGTAGTACTCACACAATCCTTCCTTTCAGAATTACGGGATCAAGTCCACTACTAAGATTATGGACAATCCTTCATTTTGGAATTACAGTATAAAGTCCACTACTAACATTTTGGATAGTCCTTCCTTTCAGAATTAAGGGATCAATTCCACTATTAACATTATGGACTATCCTTCCTTTCAGAATTACACGATCAAGTCCACTATCATCAGTATTTAAGATGATCCTTCCTTTCGAAATTATGGGATCAAGTCTAAGGATTATTAGTCCTTTCACATCAACATTTAAGATGATCCTTCCTTTTGGAATTATGGGATGAAGTCTAAGGATGATTAGTCCTTCCACATCAACATTTAAGATGATCCTTCCTTTAGGAATTACGGGATCAAGGATAAGTATGATTAGTCCTTCCACATCAACAAATAAGATGTTCCTTCATTTCAGAATTATGGGATCAATCTAAGGATGATTAGTCATTCCACATCAACATTTAATATGGTCCTTCCTTTCAAAATTTTAGGATCAATTCTAAGGATCATTAGTCCTTCCACATCAAAATTTAAGACGATCCTTCCTTTCAGAATTATGGGATCAATTCCAACGATGATTAGTCCTTCCACATCAACATTTAATAGGATCCTTCCTTTCTCAATTACGTGATCAAGTCTAAGGATCATTAGTCCTTTCACATCAACATTTAAGACAATCCTTCCTTTCATAATTATGGGATCAAGTCTAAGGATGATTAGTCCTAACTTCAACATCTTGGATGATCATTCCTTTTGGAATTATGAGATCCAGTCCAACAAGATCAACTTTTAAGACAATCCTTCCTTTCAAAATTATGGGATCAAGTCTAAGGATGATTAGTTCTTACTTCGACATATTGGATGATCCTTCCTTTCAGAATTATGGGATCCATTCCAATAAGATCAACTTTTAATATGATCCTTCCTTTTGGAGTTATGGGATCAAGTCTAAGGATGATCAATCCTAACATCAACAAGATCAACATCCAAGAGGATCCTTCCTTCCAAAATTACAGGATCAAGTCTAAGGATGATTAATCCCAACTGAGCTACCTACTGTGATTAAGATTCAAATACACCCCATTTAGATGGAATTCCTTACGGACAACACCAAGCTTGTCTCAGACATGTTCAAAATTCACATGAGACAGAAGCTTAGTCAACACATCTGCAGCCTGCTCATATGTGTTCACATATTGGAGATTTATAGCTCCCTTTTGCATAATGTCACAAATGGAGAAGTACCAAATTTCTATGTGATTTCTCTTATCATGGAACACATGGTTCTCTATCATCTTCATGAATATTTTCTTATCGCATAGAATCACGGTGCCATCCATCTCTAGATCGAATAGATATGATAACAACTGTCGAAGCCATATGGATTCACAACTGGAAGAACAAGCTGCAATATATTCCACTTCTCCAGTGCTAAGAGAAACAATGGAGTGGTTCCTTCTTCGCCATGAGATCATGGATGGCCCCAGAGTGAAACATCTTCCTGAAGTTCTCTTTCTATCTGAGACACTTCCTGCCCAATATGAATCTATATAACCATACATTCTTAAGTCACTATCTCTAGTGTAATTGACACCATATTTTATCGTACCTTTTAAGTACCTCATCACATGCTTTCTAGCTACCAAGTGAACATGTTTTGGTTCAAACAGATACTACCTCAAAGTGTTCACAACAAAGCATATATCTGGTCAGGTATTCATCAAATACATCGATGAACCAATGATTTGTTTGTATAGTGTCACATCCACTAATTCTAATGAAGCATTGGCCAACAAATTCAATTGTGTATCCATGGGTGTGGATATGGATTTATATTCCAACATGCCAAACCTCTTTCGGATTTCCATTGTATACTTCCCTTAGTTAAGGAATATTCCTTCTGGGCTCTTCCATACTTCAATACCTAGAAAATAATGCATCAAGTCAAGGTAAGTAGTGTGCTTCTTCTTACACTCTGATATTTTCTTCTCATTACCTGTCAGGATAATTCATCCACATACAACAATAATATGACAGGTTCATCATCCATAACCTTGAGGTAAAGGTTAGGATCAACCTTACTTTTGGTAAATCCCAAGCTAGTAAGAAAACTATCTATTATTCCATACCAAACTCTTGGAACTTATTTCAGTCTATATAGAGCCTTCTTTAATTTGCAGACATGTGTTCTTCTATCTTCGACTTCAAAACCTTGTGGATGTTTTATGTACACTTCTTCAATAACACAATTTAGGAAGGTTGTTTTCACATCCATCTGGTGTAACTTCCATTCATTCTTGGATGCTAGTGCCGTGATGGTTCTGATAGAAGTGTACCTTGATACAGGAGAAAATGTCTCTTCATAATCGATTCCTTCCTTTTGAGAGAATCATTGGGAAACAAATATGGCTTTGTACTTCTGAATACTTCCATCGCCTATATGTTTTATCTTGTAGATCCATTTGGAAGATACCACACTTTTTCCTTTTAGCTTGGGAACTATTTCCCATACATCATTCTTCATTATGGATTGGTATTCTTCCATCATAGCTTCTACCCATTATTTATTTTGAATAGTTGATTCAAAACAAGGAGTTTCTTTTTCTACAAGATCGCACATCAAAGCCACATAACTAGGAAATGGATTTGGCTTCTTGCTCTATGTTGTGCATTCTTCCAGAGCACCATACCTTTCTACTTCTTGAATAATATCACAGACCCAATTTAGCTTTCTATTGTGTGAGATATTCATGTGGGGAGGTTCTTGGGGTTCCAATATATCATGTTCCTTTGGAATCTCATCATCATGAGAAGGTACGACTTCCTTCATTGGTTATGTATCTCTTGGAGCTACAACTTCTTCACATGTTTCTTAAAGTTGGCACTTTCTCAATTTCTTTAGAGTTGCATATTCATAAAAGGTTACATCCCTTCTAATTTCCATATGATGGTAACCTAGTACATAGATTTAGAAGGCCTTCGAGACCTCACAATACCCAACAAATATTCCTTTCTTTCCGGAAGGGTCCAACTTGCTTCTTTTCTCTTTTGTTATATGAACGAACATTGGGCATCCAAATATCTTGAGGTGACTTACCTCTAGTTTCTTGCATATGATCATCCAAGTGCACTATGGGATATTATTTTATGGACATATACTTCTATCCTTGTTGCTTCAGCCTACAAGTGCATAGGAAGATCTAGATCATGGATCATAGTCTTTACTGCTTCCATAATGATTCAGTTCTTCCTTTCAGCAACACCATTCTATTGTGGATTATAGGGAGTGGTAAGTTCCCTCTTAATCCTGGCTTCCTTGCAGAAGTTTCCAAATTCACTTGAAGTATACTCTCCTCCCTTATCTTACCCGAGTGTCTTTATCTTTCTTTCAGAAAATTTCCCTACAAAGGCTTTGAATTCCTTGAACTTTCCAACCACTTCATATTTGATTTCAAAAAATAAACCCAATTCTTACAAGAGTAATAATCAATGAAAGTTACATAATATACATACCCCCTTAAAGATGTTGAGGGCATAGGACCACATACATCTGAGTGTATAAGTTCCAATATTCCTTCTGACTCGGTGTCTCTTTTTGAAAATGGATTCTTTATGTTCTTTCCTTTTGCACATCCTTTTAATATTCCTTCATGATCAGTATTTAGGTCTAGTAGACCTATTACTACCTTGCTCACATGCGGTGGGCTTTGTATTTTATGTGAGAAAGCCTTCTATGCCATAATTCACATGGAATTTTAGTATCATGAATAGAGTCTTCTTCTAAGTGACCTTTCAGTTTTTTTAGTCCACCTTCTTCTATCCCAATGAGAATTGAATCTTCTAGATATTTAACTCTAGGACACATAAGAACTTCACCGTCTATAAAGGAAACCCATAAGTCTTTCTTATCTAGGGATGAAATAGAGAGTAAGTTCTTCTTCAATCAAGGAACATATAATACATCCTTCATCTTCATTAAGGTTTCTGAATCAAGCTTGTATGTGGCTTCTCATATTCCCTTGATGGGATATTGATAGTCATCTCCTAGTGAAACTTTCTGAGGAGATTCCCTTTCTTCAAAAATGGAGAGAGTCTTCTTCAAACCTGTCATGTGCTTTGAAGCACCACTATCATTCAACTATGTATCACTTCCAAATGTCACAAACCCGGAGAGAGAGGAGAATAGAATACATTCTTCAACTTATAACTTTTTAGGAGTTTCTTATTCATACATTCTTGATAGGGCATAAATCATCTCTTTAGGTGTATCTTTAGAGGATACTTGAGGAATCAAGTGATCCTTGATTGAATCAGCTATGATCCTCTTAGCCCTAAACATATATCTCTTGTACTTTTCCTTTGCTTCATCTTCTTTAGACACCGGCACAACTCCCTTGATCAAATTTTCAAGATAATTCTCTTCTAGAATGAATCCTATTTTTTGTTTCGAAGCATGGAAGTTTTCTATGCCTTCCAACTTGTCATAAAGCTTAGTGCTTGGAGACATCTTGTTCCGGAGATCTAAAAATGACAAAAATTAAAAATTTATTAGAAAAGAAAATTGTACTCACCAAAAGATATGATTGAATGAGGCAAGTCTGATGGTACAATTAGTTTCTGAATAATCCAAATTCTAACCCTTGAAATTGGACTTGCCAGATCCTGGACTGCAGTTTCTGATTTTGTTTTTGGTTTTCTGGTTTACTGGTTTTTTGGTTTTAATCCAAACTAGGGTTTGTATTTCTAGAGGATATTCTCACTAAAAAACTTCAATATTGGTTCCAAAATATGCGCCTAGGAGGGGTGCACTTCCCTATGCCACTTGCACTCAAAAATTCCACTTTATCAATAGACCCTAATTTCCGTGTCCAGAGAGGGAGATCGAGATTTACCTCATGAAAGCTGCTCTTTTCAACCTGGCTCTGACCATGTTAATTTTTTGATGTTATCATAGCTTAAGTCATAACTTTATTATAATTTACTACATTTTCATAATAGAAACATAAAGAGGATCACTGAAAGAAACACAATCACAAGGTACACAACAATTTACCCTGGGAAAACCCTAAAGGGAAAAACCTTCCACAAATTCCTCAATATAGATTACTAGTATGCAATGTGTTAGGATTATTAATCCTCCCTTGACCATACTATCTATTAGATTATTTAGCCTAACTTAGGAACCTTAATTAATTAATTGGGTCCACATTAGGTCTACTTGGCCTAATGGGGCCACATGTACCAGTTACCAGAGTGTGGGGAACACTGCCAGAGGTTAAATACCACTTACTGCATGTGCATGCATCAGTTTGGGCACATCCTAGACCAATCCCTACATTTTAGGAGCCATTGGGAGTCCCGACACCAACCTCCTTCAGTTAGTTGGAGTTGGAACTAGTTAGCCTTTGTTAGCCTCCAGTTAGATATCAATCAGTTAGCTAGTGCTAGTTATGCATGGCTAATGCATGGATGCATGTGGAGTAGGCACCTTTTCCCACCTACCACACTCTATTGCACTGAGTTAACTAGCTATCACTGATTGATTGAGTTGTTGGATGTCTGGGAGTTGATATATTAGACTCCGATAATGATTGAGTCACCATGAGTTAGATGGTCAGTTACATACAGTTAGATCCAGTGGATAGATTCCAATTTCTACCTAATACATTCTAATTCTTTTCCTATGTAAACTAGTGTAGCACCATATTTTATTATTGTGAATGATACTGTAAATCCTGAGCAATACTTGTCTATTTCCTGTGTGGTTTGTTTTTTTCAATTTGAATCTTCATTCTCCATTTACTGCAAAAATTATTAGAACTATATGCTTGAAGATATAAATGGAATTAAAATTATAATATGGTATCAGAGCCTTCTCAGGAAGGCTTCATGGTTGTTTCTCCCCATCGAACATCAGAAGTAGTTGGGTTTCCACAGAAGTTCCCTATGATGATTTGCTAGATTTGGATTTATTCAGCACAGTGGAGAGGGTGTGACAAACCCTGAAAATATGTTCATGTTGAGAGGAAAATTATGATTCTAACAGTTCAAATGTTTTAGTGTGTTTTGTAGTAACAATTGACAGGTGCTACGTAGCTTGTGTGAAGTATTTGCAGTCTTTCAGCCGAAGCAATTATGAGTTCTCAATCTCCTACACCTCGGATCCTTACAAGTTCCAATTACCTTGATTGAAGGATTGATATGAGGCTGGCCTTGCACAAGCATGGCTATCTCAGGATAATATAAGGAAGGGAGGTAGATCCTCATCAGCTAGCTGAAAAGAACAAGTTTCTAAACCATTGTGATGAAGCATTCAGGTACTTATTAATTCATATATCCAGAGATCTCATTTTATATCTTGAAGGTTTGGAGACACCCAAAGAATCCTGAGAGAATCTTGATATCTTTTTTAGCAAACAAGATGAGCTTCAAGGACACATTCTAGAGAATGAGTTGGTATCTTTGCATCCCAGCAGTTTCGATACTATTAAGCAATTCTTTACTAAATTCAAGTATCTGGTACTTGAATGCAAATAGTACGGAATAGAGCAAAAGGATGAGAAGAATTTCCTTTCCATACTTAGCAAACTAGGCTCTAAGTATTCTATATTTTTTTCCATATTTTATTCCAAGTGGGAAAGCTTTCCTGATTGGAAAATAACTTCATTAGATTCTTTTTCCAAGTCCTTAATCAAGGAGCAATATAAGTTTATTCAAATGGGAGCCAACAAGATCTACAAAGATCAAGATATCCTAGTTATTGACTCTTCCAAAGTGAAAGAAAAGGGTAAATCAAAGAATAAGGATCCAAAAGCAACTGATTCAAAGCCTAAACAGAATGGGCAAACATCCAAAGGAGCCTTCGTCTCTAAGCATAAGAATAAGTTTGAATAGAAGTTATGTCTCTATTGTGAAAAGGGGTACCATCTTGAAGATCATTGTATGAGGAAGGAACTTGATCAAATTTCAGCTCTTCTCAAGCATAATGACATTGCTCCCCCAAGAGTAAAGATGTTTGATGATGAAGAATAGACTGAAGAATATGAGATATGCTTTCATGAAAGCCTCTCTCCACTGAAGGCTTATTTGACATATTTTGGATCATCCAACTACATGGTTGCTTCCAGGAAATCCTTCATCTCTTTCCCTCTATCAAGAGGTCCTAGTAGTCATATGGGAGATGAATATAAAATCCCAGATGTTGAGAGAGGTTCAGATAAAATCCAGCATGATGATTTCATGCCCTCTCCTATAGAAAAGAAAATTGTTGAAGATGAAGAAGAAGCAGATATTTCCCTACAGTCAATTCGAATGGAAGAAAGTATCCTTAAAGTGACTCCTTCTCCTCCTTCTCCAAAATTTTATGAGATATCTGATATCTCATCTCCTCACATGGATGATCCATAAGAAGACATTCAAATCTATGTTTTTGGAGAAAAACACTCCTCATATTCTTTACGAAAATTCTCCAACAATTCTTTAAATTATGTCCATAGTTTTCTAGTGACTGTTTCAGAAAAGGTAGAGGAATTTGATTTCTCTATCTATAATAATGTTTCTGGTGTGAAAATAAGTAATACCATGGATATTATGGAAATAACATCATATTATAGAATTGATCCATTCACGCTCATTAATCTAGAGCTTCCAGTAAATTCCTACAATATTGCATGCACCGAAAATCAGAATTTTGAAGAAGGAGAAAAGTGTGCATCTACCATCTCGGTGGAGCACAGTTTTAAGGCTCAAGAGCTTTCAGTATTTCTTGTAATTGGTTTCATCAATTTTGGTGTGACAAATCAAGCACTGCAAGTCTCCTTAAATTTTGATGTTGAGGATTCGAAGTTAGTTCTCTCTTATGAGTTTGGTGATATTAGATTTTGTGAATTATTGGTTATTTCTGAAGCAATATCATATTATGGAGCTCAATAATTCGCTATCACTATTCCCAGGGCTTCTCTACCTTTGGTCACATGCTCATCCCCTCACAGAACTAGTAAAGAGAAAGACATTCTGCATCCACCTGGACACTTTCTCCTAACACTTGGGGCTGATTTTACTACTCATGGTTTTCTATTCAAGGCTTACATGTATCAAATTATTGGGTGTTTGTCACATGGTTCAAATTATCAAGCACCTTTTCTCTCTCATCAGTTGATTTCAGCTGCTCTGCATAGGTCCATCTTTCATCCTACAGCTGTCTATATTCCTGATTCAGTTGGGCACATTATTCTTCTTCCAAAGAGGAAGATTCCTCCAGAAATAATCATATTGTTTGGATTCAGAGGTTCATATGCATAGATTCAAAATGCTTCTTCATAGAAGAACTGGAATACTGCATTACTGTTGCATACTTCTGCAAATTGTAGCAAAAGATTTTGCAAGTTTTTAACTTGTATTTCCTAATTTCTGCTTATCTTGAGGGGGGGGTTCCCATGAGGTTTCACCTATTTCCTCGGTTGTATTAAGTAGCATTATTTATTTTAGATTGTATTTGGGTGACCTATGTTCTTGTTACCAGGGCCCACAGTTGTCCAAGTTAGGATTCAGGGGGGGGGGGTTAGGATTATTAATACTCCCTTGACCATATTGTCTATTAGATTAGTTATCCTAACTTATGAACCTTAATTAATTAATTGGGTCCACTAGTACCATTGGGTCCACTTGTCCTAAAGGGGCCACATGTACCAGTTACTAGAGTGTGGGGAACACTGCTAGAGGTTAACTTCCAGTTACTACATCTCCATGCAATAAGTTTGGGCACCTCCTAGACCAATCCCTACATTTTAGGAGCCACTGGGAGTCCCAACACCAACCTCCTTCAGTTGGAGTTAGAACTAGTTATTCTTATTTAGCCTCCAGTTACTTTCAGTTAGATATCAAACAGTTAGCTAGAGCTAGTTATGCATGGCTAATGCATGGTTGCATGTGGACTAGGCGCCTTTGCCCACCTACCACACTCATTTGCACTGAGTTAACTAGATATCACTGATTGATTGAGTTGTTGGCCATATAGGAGTTGATCTATTGGACTTTGATATTTATTGAGACACCATGAGTTAGATACAATCAGATTCAATGGATATATTTGAATTGCTACCTAATGCATTCAAATTATTTTCCTATGTAAACTATTGTAACACCGTATTTTATTATTGTGAATGATACTATAAATTCCTGAGCAATACTTATATGTTTCCTGTGTGGTTTGTTTTTTTCAGTTTGTATCTTCATTCTCCATTTACTGCAAACATTATTAGAACTATCTTCTTGAAGATATAAATGGAATTCAAATTCTAAGACAATGACCAAAGAACAAAGTATCATCAAGTGAGAGACCAAACCCCAAGAATAAGATATAATACACCAAATACACTTGTCCTCCTCCTTCTCTGTATCTCCTTCTTTCTCTCTCTTGAGCAATACAAGTGTGAGTGTGTGTGTATAAATGAGGGAGTTCACCTCCCTATTTATACTAAAATTCCCAAATGACATTTTACCTAACTGGGCTGACCTACCTGATCGACAAGGACAACCTACCTAGGTACACTTCACAATAACAATTATATTTATCTTTTCTGGCTGTTATTAACCCGACTTACAACTAAGGGTTTACCCCATGAATTTTACATGACCTTTTACATCGATAACATATCCCGAAGGGGGAATAATAATAACATGAAGTGCAAGTATAATATTCTTAGAAGTTACATTCTTTCAATATATAACCCTTCTGCTGCTAGCAGTGACCTTTTTTTGGGGGGGCTCATTCGTGACCTTCTGAGATTAAAATTCATGATTGTTTGGTACCTCTCTCTGCTGGTTGTTGGACGTGCTATGTTTCTCTACTGTTTGTGGTTGTGTTTCTCTACTGGCTATCACTTTCTGTCTCTTTGTTCGTTGTGACTATGTTTCTCTGTTGGCCATGACTTTGTGTCTCTCTGTTGGTTATGACTGTGTTTCTCTGCTAGTTGTGACCATGTGTCTCTCTATTGGTCATGGTTCTGTTTCTCTGCTAGTCGTGACTATGTGTCTCTCTGTTGGTTGTGGCTATGTTTCTATGCTGTCTGTGAATGTGTTTTTCCTTCTAAGTCATATATGACCTCCTCCTGCTGGGACATGGCTCGCTTGTCCTCTCTTTGCTAGGTTATGGTATCATAATAACCACTAAGGATGGACCCTAAATCTGTAGTAGCCTCTAAGGCTGAGTTGTGACATGTTAGTAACATTTCTGCTGAGTTACATAACCTAGGGATGGGTTGTGAAGGTGTCTTTTCCTTCTTAAGAAGTGTTGGATAAACAATTGAAGTTTCTCGTTGCATTGACTAGGAATCTGAGGTTTGTACCCCTACTACTATAAACCTCATAAGGTCTCTCTCAAGGTACACCATTTGTTCATCTACATGACTTGTCCCTTCGGTGACAAGGTAAAAACCTAAAAGTATCTGAGTATAAGGATTATCCAAAACAATTGTAGATTAGTATTGTTATCGTTCTTTGTTACTGATTAGTAACACTGTTATTTTCTTGTTACTCTCAAATGGTCCATTCAACGGTTCGATCTTGAAAACTGTTATTATTTTCTCTCAACGATTCTTTTGGAAATGAATGGAAGGACTTCCCATTATCATGCTCAAGGTAATTAGAGATTCGAGATGCTAGTAGAAAAACATTTGTTGCGTATCAAATCCCTCTTTTATTAGCATTTTCTTAATACGCCTCTTGTCCTTTATTTATGTTGTGGATTAGATTCCCAAAATGAAGCCTTCCTCTATGTTATATTGTTTGTGTGAGAATATTCCTCTCTCATTTCCTCATGAATGATTAATCTCAACCTCAATGATATTACCTTGAGCAACATGTCAACTGTATTTTTAGTTCACAATTGTCTTGTCATTTTTATTTTTTTGGTTATATGCCACATAATATCTAACAATGAAGAGGAACCTGTTGTTTCCAACTTCTTCATCGAATGGTTTGTTAAAGAGAATGGAAGACCCATTAACTTAAAGGTGTGATCTAAACAATGTTCCCAATTCATTGAATGAATAATACATTAGGGTTTTAGGTAGTGTATAAGGTTTTGCTTGCACACTACTTTTGTCTTATGTAGGATTAAACGTTCAAATCTCTCCAATAGTCTCTTATTGTGCAATTCAATGGTCACCTTCCATATGTACATTCAATGTTCCAATGTTCAACACTTCAAATGGGACACTATTCCTTCTTACGTAGGTTCATTTCTTCTTCCCATGCTGATTTCATGCAAAATGTTAGGGATTTTCCTGCACTGTCAACATGTGCTTCTATTCTTCGTTCTTTCAGTTCTGGGAAAACAAATCCATTCCTCACAATAGTGTAGGTAGGATTTGAGTGCCTCTTTATCTTTTGGAAAATAATTAATATTCAACCACCTCTAATAGAATCTTGTTCATCCATTTCCCTCTCTAATCCTAAAATATATTTAGAACAGAAAAAATTGTGTATCAATCAGCTTGCAAACTTTCTTTCATTCCTTTGTACTAAAATGTTGACCTGCAAACCTTCACAAATATTGATCAATATATACACAAGTCTAGTGATTGGGGTGTGATTGATTGTGTTATGTTCGATGGTGTTTAGGGTTTCAAGGTGCACAAGTTGTCTTTTCTCTTTAGATGTTTTTATGGACAGTCTTGAATGCATTTGTTATGTGGTAGGTCGTTCCTTTGGGATGGTTATCTTCCCACTTTGACTCTATGTTATTTGTATTTCCAGGAATAGAAAAATCATTCCTCCATGGTCTCCAAGGTGGATTCTTTCGAGATTTTCACTATCCTTTTATGAGGCTTTTAATAAGGGAGTAAACTTACACACATGCTATGAATCCAACCTGTTTTAACGATGGAATAGATAAATTTTTAAATGAGACTACACATGTTATCTCTCTACATGGAGTGTTTGCCTATGATTGGTTCCCTCCTTCGTCTGTTCGCTGACAACGTGGTGTGTTTGTCTATAATGGTTCCCCTCAACTTTTTTCCTTCATGACAAATAAACTACATTGTTATAATTTTCCATGATTCCTTTGTTTCCTAGTATCCTCGGCATTATGCATTAATTATCTATGCCTTCACATGTCTACCATCGATATTTATTTATTTTTCACTACATTGCTTTCCTTCACCATTAACCAAGAAACGTGTGGGCGCATTGTATATTCAACATTCTAGACACAAACTACATTTTATTCCTCAAAACATGGGTGATTTTATTTCTCTACACATTCAAATCCTTTTCATCGACTATTTGGTTGATTTTTCATGGATAGTCTGCTTTGTATTTGGCGCCCGACACATTCCTCTTGTGGGTTTCTAGTATGTACCTCATTCCATATCACTCTGTGTTTCCTATATCACGTCTTCCCACTGCTTATCTACTCTATTTTAATTTGATATTCCTTCTCATTTCATAAAATTCAAATGTTTGTATTTTCCAAAATATAAATACTATAAAACATAATACAAAATTTACAATAATTATAGCTAACTCTTCACCATGTGCATCAATTCTACACCACACACCTCTAATCTCCCTTTAATAATTTTAATCACCCTTGTTATTGTAACAAGGTCAAGAATTATTTTTATCCATTGTAACTATGGCATCAATACAATATGTAATAATCTTACCCATAGCTAGATTTGCCCTTGGAAGTGGGAATTATTATGAGGGGATTTGAGTTTTTTAACAAGAATTTCTGATATCATCCCATCTCTTTGTTTTTTAATGGGTATGCCTTAGAGAAATTTTCATCATTCACAAAGGAAAAATATAAATTGAGAATTGTTCCACATGAATCCATGTAGAGGGATGAGTGTATATGTTTTCCATGTTAATGAGCTGTTCCAATTTTAATTGCTGGAGAAAAGTATATTGGAAACAACAATTATGAACAACTAGAACAATTAAACTCTAAAATTGAAACTAAACATATAGCAATTCAAACCAACAATAAAATGAAACACCTTGATTTTAGTTATCCTTCACTTGTTGTCTACTACCCTCTTCTTGGACTATTTTGGTATAGCCTTCTAAACACCCTCTCTCTCAAGGTATGATCACATTCCTTGGTGACTTATTTATTGAAAGAAAAGGTCTGATCCTAAATGTGTATGAGTATCAGGAAGGTTACCAGTATCTTTTGATACTAAGTTCTGAATATTTTACTAGTCTTGAATTTGATTTTGTAATATTGTTACTATGCATCTCAAGGACCAACTTTAGCACAAGGATCATGGAAGATTGCTAAAGTTGAACGAGCCAAAAATTATGTTTAAAT
Organism: Pseudotsuga menziesii; assembly: GCA_001517045.1. Taxonomy (NCBI): domain Eukaryota; kingdom Viridiplantae; phylum Streptophyta; class Pinopsida; order Pinales; family Pinaceae; genus Pseudotsuga; species Pseudotsuga menziesii. Next base: position 536,610 of record LPNX010426855.1, on the reverse strand, counting down.
TATCTTACTGCTTCGCATCTAGCACAATGTTGTAAATTTTACTCAGTTGTTATTGCTATACTATTATGCATTTGGATCACATCATCTAGTTTGGATATTCTCCTTATATGATGATGATAAAAAATATATGAAACAATGTACCTTGAGATATATAAAAGATTAAAGTCCTTGGTTGTTGGTCCTATGGGTGAAAGGGGCTGGTTATCCACCTTTATGGTACACCTTGGTCTTATGGGTATGAGGGTTTCCTTATCTTCTTATTGTGATCCCCTTTGGTTGACTTATGGTCCTTTATATTCTACTTGGTCCTAGCACTCTTATTGTGTGTACCTTTATTATGATGACTTTTATTTTATGGTTTTTATTTATAACACCATTTCACCATTGGTAACCTATCCTAAGTCAACTTTTATTTTATGGTTTTTTTTGTAATACCATTTAACAATTAGTACCCTGTGACTTGTTAGTGACATTTCTATTGAGTTACATCACCTAGGGCTAGGTTGTGAAGGTGCCTTTACCTTCTTAAAAAGTGTTGGATAAATTATTGAGGTTTATCTTCATGTTGACTAAGAATATGAGGTTTGTACCCTTACTACTATACCCTCATAAGCTCTCTCTCAAGGTACATCATTTGTTCATCTAGGTGACTTGTCGCTTCAGTGACAAGATCGAAACCTAAAAGTATTTGAGTATAAGGATGATCCAAAACAGTTCTAGATTAGTATTGTTACTATTCTTTGTTACTGATTAGTAACATTGTTATTTTCTTGTACATTTTTATTTATTTGTTTCATCAGTTATAATATTGTTACTGTACATGGCATTTGGTAAATCATCTCAATGACCAAATTTAACGCAATGACTAATGGAGTGTTAAAGTTGAAAGATATGAAAATTATACCCAAGTGAGATATATCATTTCAAATAACCATGATGAGTATCGGTGGTGGTGAATTCACCAAAGAGCGGGTGAGTATAAATGCATGTTGTGTCTTATGATATGCTCTTCACAAAATAACAACACATAACACTTGAAGGTCCAAGCATAAATACAATGAGACATGGGTACAATATATTGGGGGGATACCCCTAAGTTGGATGTGTCTATCAAGTCCAATTACTTAATCCTTTTATTTATATCGTTAACTCATAAGACATTCATTGTCTAGCAAATGCAATAGACCTATCTCTATTATCCATTTGGAAACAAAGATGGAAAAGGGAAAGTACCATTGGATTACATAGAGAGGAGGAACAAATTTGGAATCAATTTGTACAAAGACTTCAACAATGTCCTATAACAAAGCATAGAGGGTGTGTCCTCCTTGCTTCATCCACTATTTTTAGGGGAGAATGAGATAGAAGAGTGTACAAAATTTGTAAAAATTGGAGATAAAATACCAAATTTAATTTGTACAGTAAAGTATCTGATAATAAAAAGTGTTGGAATATATTATATTCCTTGGAAGGTAATAATGTCTGTGTATTATGTCAAAAGTTGTCTACAATCTTATGTAAAAGAGTAATACATTTAACCCATAGTTATATGGTGTTGTATTTACTTGTGTAGAGTATTTGTCCATGGTATTATATTAAGAGATGTTATTTTGGAGAATTATATTATCCCACATGCAATATGTGAGAGTAATTCCTCTGCAGCTCTTAGTATATAATAGGTTCAAGTGAGTCTCTACACATCATGTATTCTTGATGTAGTAGTGGTACTATTGTGACATTGTTGTACATCATCTATATTCTTTGGGGTATTTGTGCTTTGCTCTCTTGTAAAATTGGATAAGACATTCTAGAAATAATAGAAGACTACCTTTCCGTGGATGTAACCCATTAGGGTGAACCACCTATATCGGTGTTCTCTTGTCCTTTTATTTCCCTGTTCTTATATTTTATGATATGTTGTTGGTTGCTTAGATAGGTTAACTAGTTTAGCTTGACTCTACTATTCTAAACTAGAAAAATAGAAAAATAGTTCTTGTACTTCCAAATAATAGTAGAACTGACTCTAAATATTTTTAGGTACCACCAAATAGGTACTTGTCAGATATATCTTCCTTGAGTGAGGAAGATAGACTAGAAGAGGTTTAAAGTGAGATGTCTATTATGAGATATAACAGGTCAAGATCAACTAGAGGTGAAAATTTTGTATACGCATGGAAATTTTTCTTTATGAAGGAGGATCGTGTGATTATGATAATGAGAGCATAGGTGAAATTGAGTTTCCCTTGATGTATAAAAATCTTGTCAAATGATGGATACCCCAGGAGCTACCCCAAGTGGACATGAATTTCTTCCTCAATGGGAGGGTTTATCGCATTGCTCCATTGTCTTTAAATGGATTGGGGATATTTTCCATGGATGGCATAATGCTCAAATATGGCACTAAAACTGAATTGATGGAGTATGTTAGACCAGGATACAATACAATGATTGGTTGTTGTTGGTCTGATATAAGCAAAGTATGCATAGATATGGAGTTGCAACAAATTATATACAACCACTGGACAACAATTTGAGCAAAGGAGCTACTATGTATATTAATGGAAGGACAAAAGATTCCAAAAATATAGTAGGGTTTATAAATAGTACATGAACAGGGACAACACATAAGCTACCCAATTAGATATTTGAGGGGCATAAAAGAAATCATGTATTCGTATTTGCAACAAAATCAATAGTTCCAGGTGAAGATTTTTTTATCAATTAAAATTTGAATCGAATAGATGCGGTGATTTCTATTATGGGGGTTATTATCTTATAGAACAATTAACTCAACCTTTAATAGATGACTTATTATTTTTATCTTGAAAGAATTTTAACTATATGTACTTTTCATTATTAATATTTCTTTATTCTTGTCTTGTGGCAGTGTGAACATGGCCATATGCCACAAACAAGTATATCTGATGAGGTTAACATCAATGTAATAGTAACCACAATTCATTATGATATTACAACTCTTAACATTTGACATTTTATGTGCTTATGAGCTCAATATTTCAAGATGATATCATGCTTATTATATTTTGGCAGGGGGTACTCAGAGCACACTTGCATCTTCTAGTCAGGTAAACGTGATTGTCATATTAACAATAACGTTTTTTCTACATTAAGCACATTTATTAGACATGGTTCAATTTTTACTTTTCAATATGAATACATCTTTCTCCGGTGTTGTGGTAGGCTGACCGTGGGAAGTCACCAATAGTGTCACATCAAGTAAATGTTAACGCAATAATACCTAATAACATCAATGTAATAGTAACCACAATTCATGATTATATTACAGTTGTTAACATTTGACCTTTTTTATGCTTATGAGCTCAATATTTCAAGATGATATCATGCTTATTGTATTGTGGTAAGGGGGTACTCAGAACTCACCTGCAACTTCTGGTAAGGTAAACATGTCTGTCATATTAACACTAAAGTTTTTCTTCGTTAATCACATCTATTAGACATGGTTCAATTTTTACTTTTCAATATGAATATGTCTTACTTCTTGTATTGTGGAAGGTTGACCATGGGAAGTCACCAATGGTGTCGCATCCGGTAAATGATAGCATAATAGTACCTAAAAATGATTAAAGTAATTATTTTTCTTATTATATGCATGTTATTTTTTTGACGTGAATTTTTTGTAATGATAAAAATAAATTAACTACTTTTATTGATTGATGTTTATAGAGCACACCACATCAGGATGATGGGGTTATCATTGAGGAATATATATTTTATTCAACTGACCCAAAGAAAACTATGAAGAAGGTTTTTAAAATGTCCAATCAAGAACTTCTTAGATTGATTGTAATTAGATTTAGGATTGAAGAAATCAAATCAAGAATTGATGACTTGAGGCAAACAATAGAATAGTACAAGGTAAGTGCCATCTTTGAAATATTTTACGAACTATGAAATATATTCATTTATGTTATTTTAGTTCTCTATTTTTTACATGATCTAATCCATTAAAGTTTTCTTTTTGTATGAGTTTTTGGAGATAACACCCGTACATCAAGAACATGATGTAGAGGTCGTTATTGGTAGTAGTGATGGTTCAACACATCATGAATCTACCGTACCAATGAGGCTATTTGACTCTCTTGACCACCAATTCCCTTTATATGTTACGACCTCACCAGATGTTGGATATAAACATGGCCCTTCACCCACTACTACTTCACAGGATGTTAGAGAGGACAGTAGCATCAAATGTGAAACTGGTTATCCTGGAGCAGTACATGTGGTTAGAAATGGATCATTACCCGTTACCTTCTTGGTGTACCGTGACTGATTTCCAATCAAGATATCGAAGAATGCATGTATTATTTAATTAATTTAGTGTTGTTTTCATCTAATTCAAAGCCACATACCTCAAATTATTTTTAATTAATGATCATATTGTTTTTGTAGGACAATGTTTTTTATAAGAATCGGCATGAGAAGGAGTTGGATGTTTTTGGTCCCACCATTTGGACATAGTGGAATTCCCAAAATGGATAATTGAAAGATGATATGATGAACCACATGGTCAGCTTGTTTGGTGATACCTTCAACATAAAATGTCACTATAGGGGCTGGATTAAATTTTAAATATGTCAAGGAATATTATAGGGACAATTTGCAAATTAAACCTAAGTATGAGCACCCTCCAATGTTTCCAAATAAGGAGTGGAAGGAGCTCATGGATCATGCAAAGGATAAGGCATTAAGAAAACAAAGAAAGAATCGGCCACTCGGTTCAAGAAGGTATGACACATATCATATTTTCAATGAAAAATGTTCATTTTTTTAACTTTTAAATATATTTAAGTTGTGATATATAACATATTTGAAACCTTTCATGGGCTCCACAAAACCTCTAAAGAGACCAATGAAAGACTATAAAAACATGGGCATCACAAACTAGGCCAAGGTGGATATCAGAAACTAAGAGCACGGATTGTAAGAACCAAACAATCATTATTTTTAGCCAAAATGTTTCTACATGTAGCCCATAAATAATTGATTTATCACAAGAAATTTTCATGGAGTTATGAATTGCAGGGAAATGATTTCCAAGCGGCAGACACTAAAGAATACTTGAGGCTCGGATTCAAGTACAGTTTTCAACATGTGTTGGAACATCAAAAAATCTTGGGGAAAACCCTAATTCTCCCATTGACGCACACAGGGGTAAATAAAATCAATAATACCATCATTATAATGTACTTGTGTAATATATTAATTAATGATTACATCAAAAAATAAATGACTTTTTTTGTTTTGAAGGTGAGAGCAACAAAAGCAATGAAGGCAGTAGTACCGAACATGTACCAAATGAAGGCGGGGAGCTTCCTCATAGTGGTGGCGAGCAACATAGCCATTCAAGTATGTATGATATAAAATAGAAGTATTTAATATGATTTTAAATGTATAATTTATAATGTGTACTAATAAATTCTCTTCTGTGAATGACAGAGCATGCATCTGCTCATGCTCAACTGGAAGATGAACAAATGACAGAACCAATGAACACTCCAATTGTCTCACCTAGTCAACCAACAGGTAAGCATCATTGTAATGAAATATGTATCTCAATAATAACTATGCATCTATATCTATATAACATGCATGTTTTTGCAAGGGAGGACTCTCTCCACTGACCTCCACACCCTACTATTCAACGTACTATAAGTATAGTACATGAGAGCATGCCCACACAATCAACAAAAAGAGAGGACACAACAACTACGATGAGAAATGACAATGAATTAGATGTCCCCATCTTGGAATATATGAAAAAAAATGTAGTTGTATATATTTAAGATGTGTATTTGACCGAGTAAAAAAATGAAATATTTACAGTTTTGTTACAAGTTTCTTGATTTAGTCGGTGCATGGTCATAGTTTAGAATTGATGTTTATAATGTGAATGTTATTGCTCAGTTCATATTTCTGAATATGAGTGACATATTTCAAGGACTATGGTTATCCCCAAGGGGATAGCCACCCCTTCCTGAGTTAACTTAAGGAAGATAAGATGCTCATATAATGTATAATTGGTTTAGATCTAATATATTCATGTTATTATTATTTCAACATTATTGTTTTTCATCAACAACTTAGATATGATATATATTGCTACCATTATTACTATTTTTGTTTTCATTACTTTAATGATTATTGCAGCTCTTTGTTTGATAGTATTGTGCTGATTAAAACAATTAATATACCTATATTTTTTCTTTTTACAATTTATATGTGAAATGTTTGTTCACTTTTGTGCATGGATTATTTTTTAATATGTGTGACATCTTCTGAGGACTATGGCTATCCTCAAGGAGATGGCCTCCCCTTGCTGATATGGCCACATGGGATTCCTTATCCAGTGATGATGATTATGAGATTCCACTCTTTGCATGAGACACATGAGACGTATGACTACATATAGTTGAGAAGGTCGGGTAACCTACCCTTGCATTGAATTTATGTGCATGATCCTAGTATTATGTCATGTTTCCTTGTTATGTTACGTTAACTTGCATGTTTACTTGTATGTTATGTTTAGCCTTGTGGTGACTCGTGATTGACCATTCCATAGTAACGTTGAGCTATACAACCATCAATTGTTGATGTCCAACTTGTTGATGACTAGCATGACCGCTTAGGGGGGTGTCCTTCCCTTGCGTTGACCTTAAGATCCCTCCTTAGGTTCCCTTCCACCTTATATGATTTTTCTTGTTGCACTTTGCTGTCATTTTCTATTGTGAGTTGGTCATACTACTATGCTGCTATTGTTTTTTATTTGTGAGGGTTGGATGATCTATTTTAGGGTATTTTCCAGTTTTGGGTTCTCTCTTTTCACAGGTATGTTGGTCTATTTGAGTCTCAAGAAAGTAACCTAAGGCTAAGAGGTTGAAGTTTGTTTAGAATCACTTTTCTGAGGATAATGGAGGTTTCCCTAACATCTTATGTTGAGTTTATAACCGGTTCAGATCTGATATATATTGCTACTATTATATATTATTTTATTTCGTTAACAACTTAGATATGATATAGATTGATACTACTATTAATGTTAATGTTTTTAGTACTTTAATGGTATTGTAGCTCATTATTTCTAGGACATGCATGAAGGATATTGAGGTATGATTTTTATTTTTCACAAAAAATGACATAATTTTACTGTACCATAGTAATACATACAACATGACAACTCTGCCATACTATTTTTATTTATAGGTAATATATATTGTACACCCTATTGATGAGGCTTCTATTCAAAATATTCAGATGTACAAAGACATAAGTTATTTTTTTTCTATCCTTCTTTGTGGTGGCTTACAAGTGTTTTTAATCATTTTTAGTCTGAAATTAATTTGGTTTTACTTTTTACTATTGTCCAATAATTAACCATAGTAGTAGGTCACGTTGAATTTCCTATTTAATGTTGATTGATGGTATAAAAGTGCCCAGGATTCAATAATAAATAATTCTTGATATTGATCTAGTACACAGAAGCACTTAGATTTCTGGAAATTGTCTTATGGCGCATAGGTTTTCCCTCAAATCTAGCCTAGAATTAGGTCATTGTTGACTAGGGGGTCAAATAGAGCTGAGAATTACTTTAATCTGTGATAATATTTGAACCTAAGTTAAAGTTGGTGGGAAATATGATGGAAAGCTAGTAAATCCCAATGAGCTAGAGCTATTAAAACTTGACGTGAACAACTATTCTAACAAATTCTTTGCAAGATGTAGCCATCGGTGTGCTTAAGTATACTTAACAAAAAAAATGAAGAATTATCAATACAAGAACTCTATGAACCTTGGAAAGATATCACAGGCATTTTCCACTTTGTAAACTCTTTGGATGAAAAGGATGCTACAACCAATGTTACATAAATTTATTGTTTCTCTTTTTTTTCCACTTTTTACCACATTTTAGGTTGTCCAAATTTATAAGCTTTTCAAGTTCAATGTCCAGTTTTTCCAAGTTTTCCAGGTTCAATTTATGCGTATAATTTTTTCCCAAATTTTTCATGATTTTTCCAATTTTTCGAGTTGATGATCATTTCCAAGTTTTTTTCCAATGTCGAGTTCAATTAGTTCGACATAGGCTACTTGAATTGTAGCTAGTTATCATTATGGTGTCAAACTATAACCTGACTCACCTAGTTCCTATTAGAAGACCATGCAATTCAAATAAATATTGGCAGTGCAAAAATATGTGCCAAAATTCAACAAATATATTCAACTAGCCATGCCGTTCACCAAAATTCTAACTTCAAGAATTAAATTGCAATAATGTGGTTACTTAAAGTATAACTATCTCACTACAAGATAATCCCTATAATTACCTTTATGGATTAGAAAATTATTAAGAATCAAGTCCACTGTCACATGCCCCAATTTTGCAAAAACAATGTTATATTATTTGTTATTATTTGAGGACAATATGTTAAATTTTATGCTAAGTTGTAATTGATGACTCAGCAGAGTCAAGGATATTTAATGTAATGCTGAATATTTTAATTATAAATAAATAAAGGAGGAGACAATATCTTAGGAGAGCTGTTAAAAGAGTGTTTACTGGTCAAATTGGTGGAGGAGACTGGGTGGAGAGCAAACTGACATGTGGTAGCATCCTCAAACCACTTCCAACTGTTGCAGGTGGAAACCTCCCTACATTTGGGGTCATGATTCCCCAAGAAAGTGGAATCAGAGCAGGTGGCTCAATTAATGACAACTGACCCAAAAGACCTAGGCAATCTTTATAAAAAATCCCATTGAAGAGAGCTGAGGTTGCTCATTCTAGAGAAGTGATCAATCAGGTGAATGTACTTCAGAGAAATTCAATGGAAGGGATTTGTGGAAGGATTTTGAGGGGATAACTACTGAGTGATCTAGTGCAACTTTTAAGATGAAGGATCTTACTGCTGAGTGCAGGGTGTTTTACTGAGTTATTGGACCAGTCTACTGTTTGCATGTTCCACCAGTTCTCAGTCAAAAAGACCAAGAATAGGCTTGGGGGTCTTGAGAAAGCGTTGTTTGAGCGCTCTACAAGATTTTGGTAGGGAGGAACGGCCTCCTAACGTTGTTGTCGTCTATCCTAATCAAGTTCTAAATTACTTTGTTTTAATGTGTTAGAATGAAAAATAATTTCTAGTCTGTGTTTTTCCATACTTGAAAGGACCGGGGGGGCGTACTCCATCATAGATAGAATATTTACAGTGGATGAAAGAAAATGTTAAGAGATTGAATATAATAGATATGGTTTTGTATTTCATAGTTAGTAGAGTACTTTATTTTAGTATGTAGATTCTTATTAAAATAACAGTGATCTAAATATTATGTTTACTATTTTTAACAAGCTTATTTATGTAAACATATTGGAAAAGAAATAACAGTACTCTAGCACCGGTAGAACGATTAAGAATATAAGAGAATATCTTAGCAGATAAGATGGTGTATTTACAATCAGTAGAGTAAGCTTTATTCAAGTTAGATATTATGGAGGTTAAACTGTGTTATTATAAGTTTATATATTTATGTTTTCATTAGTAACTAAATGAAATACAGTAAAAAAAAATTACAGTAGAGTTACAATGTTTATATTTAGTTAAGTAAAGAAATAAGCTATTACTCTTATAGTTTATTTTCTAACAATATTAACTAATCTAAGACTAATAATTACTATAAACCAAATAGGGTTAAACTTAAAAATACTTAGATTAAAAAATAAATAAACTGAGTTACAAAATCTATGCTTTATCATTTCAAAAACTCTCAGTAAATTTTACTAGATAGTTTATTAAATAAAAGCAATGAAATTATAATTTATAACTAGTATAAAACTAATATTTATTATGAAGGAACTATCTTATAATAAGTAGACATGTTTATACCTATAAAGGTGCAACTGCAAGGCTGAAACCCTAACTAATTATTTAACTATTATAAATAAAGAAGATAATCAAGGTTAGAGAGTCATTGTTTTAATAATTACATAACTCTATAACTTTACTAACTAACAAAGAAATAAACAAATAGGAATTTAAGGGTAAACAGTAAATAGAAATAAGCTAAGAACTTACAGTATTTATATAACTCTTTATTTAAAAAGAAAAGAAAATACTGAATACAGGATAAACAGTATCAAAATTATTGTAACAATGAAAATAGGTAAACCGAAAACCATTACCACTGATAGATTAAAGATTATATTTATCTAAGGGTCCTTTTTCAGTAAACCCTAATAATCTATCTTAACTGAAAAGCTTAATCATTTAAAATTTACATTACGACTGAACTCTCAGTTTTCACATTATATTTACTTAATTACAAGAAAAATATTAAATCAAATCATAGTCGAGGAAGGGAAGACCCAAAATACACAAATCTTAACCTACAGGTTTTATAACTAATGTATAAATGAGATAGAGCTCTAATGTATTAAAATCCTTTTTAAAACCATCTCGTAATCCAGATAGAGCTCAACGCTAAAAAGAAACCTTTAAACTAAGTATATTACTCTGTCAAGCCAAAAGGCTTGAAAACATAACAAAATTACAACACCCGGCTCATGGCGAGTGTACCCAACATCGCGACATGGGTTGAAACAAAACTAACAGTCAAGTATTAAACCCTCGTTTGTTGTTTATATTTTATAAGTCAATAAAAGAGTATTACAAGTCACAGCATCAAATGCCAAAGCCACCCTACTATATGCAAGGGTTTAATAACGAAAAGAAAAACTTTATAAAAAAAAAACTGAAGACCAAACATCCCAATATTGGAGTAAACAAGGTCGTGATTTCTTCCCAACTGAAACCATTTCGTTTCCCTAAGTCCGTACAAGCAGGGTTTTGCCACATTGTAATGGGGCTTACCTGTAGGTCTTGTTGGCAATCCAAACATGGGTGGATTCTTTCCAAGACTGTACCGAACCACAATCCTACAAGCAAAACCCAAAAGATTTCGTTAAGAGCTATTATATCTAAATGTTAAAAACTGTAACTAGAATTTGTAACATTATAAATCAAAATTCCTTAGATGGAAGTGAAATAATATGGAGCCATGGAGGAACGAGCCAGCACAACAAACCAAAACAACGAACAGTATAACCCTTGTGCTCATTAATGATAGAGGAAGCGGGCTCCAAATGCATACTACACTGATGATTAGAGCAAAGATTAAAGACTTGGCAACGACCATGTAAGAAATCGACATTACATTTATTGACAGAGAACAACTACATGCACAACAATGCAAGGAATGCAGAGAGAACATCAAATGCAAACTGTGTAACTCTCCATTCTCATAATAGGGTGGCAACACTTCTCTTTACACAAACAAAGGAGCTGGAGACGAGTACAAGCGAGCCCTCATGGCCGCCATGAACCAGACAGAGTAAAGACCAAAACCCTCAACAAGAATGAGAGCTAGGGTTGCATCATGAGCTTTTAAATTATGCATTGCACGGTGGTGAACAATCGACGTGCCCACCACAATGGGTCGAATGATATAGTTGTCACTGCATTGTCGGGACAACAAATAATTGTTAATAATTTAAACTATGACTATAATGACAATGTCTTATACAAAGTCAATATCGTATTATTTCAATGATATACTATGAAGTCAAGCCATGTTAAAGAATGAGGGATTTTGTACTATGGATAAATCTTATATTACAAACCTTGAAGTCTTCTTGGGTAAAGAACCAAAACATATATTCTATTGATACCCATTGTTTCATAAAGATCTTATAATCCTTCCTAATAAAACTTGTTATAAAGAGATCAATAGTATAGTAAAAGTTGTTGATCATAAGTTGATGGTATTGCTATTTGATCATTTATTTTATAACCATAAACGATGCATATCTATACTGATAGAACTAGTTTATCACTATTGGATAACGAGTTGGTTATAAATCATTACTTTGTAAATGAAAGTAAATAATAAATACACCCTAGCATAACTCTTACTATTGAATGTAGTCTATTATACTAAGAGTAAGATAAACTTCTAGGATGGTAAAACTATCAAACCAATATTTGATTAGATTTGATAGTAAAGGATAGTAAAACTATTCAAGAGTAAATCTAGTATCACTTATATGATAAGGTAATTTCGTCAGATTACTTATGTAATGAAGAAGTTTGGAGATTGAAATCACAACTTGACGACAATTGCGCAAATGATCCTATATGAATACAATACATTAATAAGCTGATAAACTTCCTCTACTAAAGCTTAATAAAAGGTAAAACTAAGAGTTATGTATAAGCTTGGTTCTTGAAAGGTCTTAGGTCTATTTCCGTACTTATAAGCAGTACTGTACATTTTATAAATAGAAACAGCAATAAACTTTTATTTCAATAAGAGTATTGATATACTAAATCTTGAGCTCTAATAAGAACGGGAAATAGCTTAGAGTAAAGATAGAAAGAAGTTTTATCTAATGTAGAAGTCATTCTAATAAAAGAGAAATAGTAGGGAAAAGTTATTGACCTTTATGACATGAATTTTAAGTACTATCATTTTTGTAAAACAAGTAAAAGAAACGTTACTTTACCTTGTAGTATTGTTGGTTAAAATTAATGTTATTTAATTCACCTTGATTTAATTATCGACTGGGATACGTATACTTCGAGCTGCTACACCATGTGTGTGGGAAAAGTAGTTTCAATGCTCATATTTAAAGAAATTCTAGTCTACTCACAAACAAAATGAAATTGATGAAACTATTACTGTATTAAATGATCAATGCTAAGAATTACTAGGTCTGTCCTGAAGAAAAGAAATCAACTTGCTAATCCCTATATTACAATATACAACACTGTCAAATTCAATATAACCTTTAGCAACCTACAACAATACTAAGCTACAGCAATCTTCTAAAGCAATACTAAACTACATCAATCTTCCAAAACAATCAATGATCTGTACTAAGCTACAGCAATTATGATATATTCTTCAAAGCAAGTAGCCTTCCAAGAAAAGAACTTAATAAATAAAACCCTAGTTCCAACCTTACCTACCCAATGAGTATGCTGAGTTAACCCTGATGATCTTATATCATATCTAAGACTGCAACCCTACAGAATATGATGCCTATGTTTATACAAACAATTGTCACTCTCAAGCAACTATTGAAACGAAATCTGTCTCTTCTTTAATCATATATCACTCACAAACAGTTGACAAAATGAAATCTATCTTGCTGTTAATGTCAATTATATTCTACCTGCGTTCTATACACACAAAAGGATGATGAGACTATAAAATACACACCAATGAATATTGGAACTGTTTGAAGCATACACACTTACTCTCATCTACATGCACTATGAGATTGGTGTTCAAACCCTAGGAAACGATGTTGTTATCTGTCAGTGAACTATGATTCTTTTCCTAATTTCATTCAACACCAAAAATCATGATTTCAACTCCTATCTAGCCAACGCAAAACATTGTTTGACAAGCCCTAAATACTCTGTAAGCTAAAGTCTTCAAATCTTCTGCTAACTCCACAAATACTGCAAATTCTTTTAAAATCCACACAATACAATCAGAAAATACCCTACAGTCTTGTCAACTCGATAACCAAAAGGATTCTAAACCAATATTGTAGCCATCCACTAGTCACTATAACTCTGGCAGTAAAATAAATATAAAATCCCAGTCTATTTCAATCCTCCATTAAGTTGATTCTACAGCAAACTGAATCAAATTCATCACACAGTTTTGTAAATTCTAGAACCCTGAACAGAGTCTTTCAACAAGAATCATAACCATCAACGAGCAATATCACACTGGGAGTCAAAGAGGGTTAAAATACAAATCCACTCTTACTAATTTACTGAATCGATTCTACAGGTTAGGCTGAATACATATGATATCAATCAATATTCTGCAAACACAAATCCCATTCCAAATCACAAATAAACAAAACCATTACCATTCCATTATAAAAACAGTATCAAGATATGCAACATTCCTCTACTTACAGTAATACAAGCAACACGTAAACACAAATGAATCGGTGTTGAAGGTGGGCCCTGCCCTCAACGCCTGCAAACTTTAAATCAAAATCTTAAGGAAATAAACGTTAGATTGATAAAAAAAAAGTTTTACAGTCTTCTCTGTGTATATGGCTACTTAGGGTTTCAAGATTACATTTATACTTGAAATACAAAACAAGATCGACCTTGGAGCAAGGATCGACCCATCTAACAACTCTACACCTATCTCGGCATACATGAACCAAAAGATGGAATTCAAATCCCTTGAGATCCATACACTGCTAAAAATGGAGGGCAACAATGCCTTGAACACAGGACATCCATGAAACAGCACCTGAATGATCTGCACATACATCTGGAAACCAAGCGAGACATCTCCTCTGTGTACAAAATCCCCAAAATCTCTGGCTCGGTCAACATGTATCCTTGGAGCGCCGGGACAAGGGTTGGGTCGGGTAGCAAAAAGACTCCTGTATGGAAAAGAAACAAAGACTTATTAATTGACCCATTATTAAATGAAAACAAAAGGATCCATTATATACATAAAACAAGCAAAATAATAAATAAACAATTAAAAAGTCACTTACCAAAGCACCTAGCAATCTTGATCTTCAAAAGACATAACCATGCACAAAACAACACTAAATAAAGCTGACTAGAACTTGATCTCATGAGACTTGAAACTAGAAAATATGATGCTGAATAGTCAAAATAGGAAGCCAACAAGTACCTTGGATTCTTCTAAGCAAAATTTTACTCTAGCTGTATATTTATGCTAAAAGAAGTATATCTAGTTTAATGCCTTAATAAACTCTTACTGGTTCAAAATTTACCTATCAAGCCTGTAAGATCCAGAAATCCAGGTACGTTAGCAATCTCTAAGTAATCCCTAGTTAGAAAGTAACTTCTCACCTACTTGACAATTCAAAACCATCAGTACAACTAAAAATAACTGAATACAGATTATTCATATCACATATCGAAATTAAAATAGTATTAATCTATATGTGCTTAAGTTAATGGTTACTTTTGTTAACTGTTTTGTTCTTTCCGTTAGTTGCTAGTAGTTATCAAACTGCGACTATAAACAATTTATGTTACATCAAAAATTTTAATTTTTGTGAAAATTTGCGGTTTTGACATCCACTCTCTTGGGGCCCGTAACAAATGAAAACTATGGTTTGAATTTATATCATTGTGATATTGTGTCATTTGGAAATAACAATAATAGCTTAAAACATGATCCTAAGGATGTTCATGTTCAACCCTCAACCTATGTCTAATATATAGCAGAGTCATGAAGTTTTCGCCAAAAAAATAGATAAATGGAATCATTAATGACCAAAGGGAAGGTTCTCTTATATTTATGAATGACCAATAGGTTAAGAATCCATTTTGACATATTTTAGAGTGTTGTTATGATATTTTTATGAAGTAGAAGAACCACATCTCACCATGTTAGTTTTCTATTCACAAAATATGTTATATGCCTATCATGTTGATAATTCATTAGAGTGTTGTTCATCATATATGATGCATTCCTAGTAGATATAATAACACATTTGGCATGTATTTGTTAAGAAAAATTACAAACACATATCTCAAGATAGCGTAGATCATGAGACTTGAGGGACCTACAATGCTTTTCCTACATACTAAATATTGAAACTTGACTATTGTTATGAATGGTTGACTATATTTTAATTCCAAATATGTGTAATTCAATAAAAACCCCAAGTATTGACCCATAATTCAACTCAATTACCTTGGTATATTAATGATCCAGGAAATAATTAGAGTACCAGCATTAAGTGTGCATTAGACCAAGAAAGAAGTAATGTATTTTTCTCAGCTGGTTTCAGATGGTGAACCAACAATGAACACCCATAAAGGAAATATCAAAGCAACTTTAAATATGGAAATATTCCATAATTCTTAATGCTTTTGAAAATGTGAATATTGAGTGCAAGAACACCAATATATAGTAACAAAAATCCGAGTTTGTCAATGGTTTTTCAGTAGAAAAACAAGAGTAAGAAACCACAATAAATCATCCACATAGGACCAATGCACAAGCTACATGAGTTGTGATTTATGTGTATGAACTTGATACCCTTGGATGTTTGGCTAGATATCTTGGTGAGATGCCTTGTTAGGCCTTTATATTGCTAGTTAGGGCTTGTTATTGATGATGGATTCCCTAGCCAGGTTTTGGAGGCTTTGGAGAGTCCTAGCTTGTTATGATATTTTTGAAAGCTGGAAATCAAAGGATTTTTTTTAAATACACATAAAGCGTTTCTCTAGCAAAGATAATCCATCTCTATAGTGATGATAATCCGTCGCTTGTATAGAAAATTCGTCGGTCATTTATTTATGGGAAATAATTTTACATCACTACAGCGACAATCTACCATCGATTGTATAGTGAATTCACTGCTATGTGCATGACTGGATCATGGTGCAGTGAGTCCAGTACATCTCTATAACAACGAACGAATGTATCTATAGTGACAAACAAATGTTTCTATAGAGAAAAACAAATGTTATTATAGAGACACAATGACATCTATATAGAGACAAAGAGATGTTGTTATATTGACGATTTATCATCACTAAAACAATGAATAAGGGGTTTTAAGTAGTCCCCAATCACAACACGTGTCGTCTATTTACTATCGCTATAGAGACTAAATGTTTTCAGTGTGGCTAAAGCAACGATAATTTTTCCATGAAATTTTGGGCTAATGTTCATCGCTATAGTGACACAAAAGTGTTGCTAAAGCGATTATTTGTCGTGCGAAAAAATGTTCACATCTACTAGTGGTGGGGTGATTTCCACTTCCTTCATCCGGTATTAACACTATTTTTCATTCCCATGGGGGTGGTAGTCGATACGTGAGCATTGGGTATACAACTTGCATTCCTTCTTATGGCCCATCGCCCACTGCAATGATTCCTTCGTATGCATTTATCATGATCAACCTCCCTACATTCGAGAAAATTTGGCGTCTAAAATGGGCCTTACAGGAAAACACACCAACAATAATTTTGTGAGTTGGACTTCAAGAACCAATAGAATCTGAATAAAATGAGTCAACCATAATGGTTGAATTGACATATTTGTCATAAAAGAAAACTACTTTTTTTGTTCGTATTTTTGACATATCTCCCTATGTTTTTACTCAAATTTCAAGCGGGAGAGCTCGTTGCATGCGGAATTTGATTACGCATCCAACCAGTACACACACTACATACTTTTGAGGGACCCCACTACCCCAAAAACAAGAAATACCTGAAAAAATGTGATGATAGACATATTTGTCATAAAAAAAAACTACTTTTTTTGTTCGTATTTTTGACATATCGCCCTATGTTTTTACTCAAATTTCAAGCGGGAGAGCTCGTTGGATGCGGAATTTAATTACGCATCCAACGAGTACACACATTGCATACTTTTGAGGGACCCCACTACCCCAAAAACAAGAAATACCTGAAAAAATGTGATGATGATTTTATCATCACGTTTTTTCAGGTATTTCTTGTTTTTTGGGTAGTGGGGTCTGTAAAAAGTATGTAGTGTTGGTACTCGTTGGATACAAAATTAAATTCCGCATCCAATGAGCTCTCCCGCTAAGAATTTAAGTAAAAACAGAAGGAGATATGTCGAAAATACGAACACAAAAAGTAGTTTTTTTCATTCTTCCTCTAAAATTAATAACTATTATTTGATTATTTTAACTATTATTTTATTATTTTCCTTAGGAGGCCCATTTTAGATCTCAAATTTCCTCTAATGTATTCTATCATTTGGACTCTACTAACTTTGTGCACCTACTTTTGGACTAATATCGTTGTGTAGGGTCCATTTTTTGTGCACTCTCGCTAAGTTTGGCTCTTTCATGCCCATGGCAGGTATAAAACTAAACTTGCATATAGAATAGTACCACATTCTGTGTGCATTATGCATTATCCTATGACTATGTCACATTAACCATAGGTATGAACCCACTTACTAATGTCACAAAACCATCCTATTGCTAATAAAAGTGACATTACATAAGTGGTAGAGCTTATCTAATCATGGGAACCCTAGTTAGATCATGCTATGTCATTCGGTACCCATGATGAGCATCCCCCCCTTAGGTCTAGGAGTCCCTTGTAGTCTCACCATGCCTTTGAACAAGAACTTCATATTCTTTCTTACCTTTATGTTGATTATCTACTATAGGGACTCTCGTTTTTATCAAGTTGTAATTGCATTGCATGCGTCTGCTTGTTGTATTGAGCTTAATGCCGACTCTCTACTTCAATTTTATAAGCCATATAGCCCAAAATTGTCTCAATTCTATCCAATCAGATCCTCTTAGTTATATTTTGCAACTTGATTATCCTATACATGAAGGAGACATCCCCCCCGAATGTCCTTATCCTGCATATGCTTCCTTGCATTGAGCATAGGTATGTTCCACTGCTTCGAACTAGTTTGCTTCCCAGCAACACTCATTTCCTCCTTGTTGTAATATAAGCAATTTTACTCTTTTCCAAGCTTCTTAACATGAAAAAGACCAAAAAAATAATAAAACATAAAAATTCGGATGGAAAGTGATATTTTCTTACCTTGGAAGTTGTTTTATTGCCTTCGAACATAGCACAATCCATGATTCCACTCATCATTGGTTAGAATTATAGTATGACCTTAGAAGATATACTCGTTGTTCAGAGCTTTCTCCATCAACTTGTTATGATTCTAGTCACTATGGATCCTGTGTTTATGCCTCATGTATCTTAGAGTTGTCCTAGTTTTCGTCTTGAGTCTATGACGCCTATGTGTCTTCATCTTCCTTATGCTCTTGTTCGAAGGAAGTATTTAGCCTGAGTTAGTCATTACTCAATTATGTTGACTTTGCATGTTGAACATTCCCGATGCATTGGTTACTGGTTCATGCACCATCTTGTTCATTCAAGTTCTTCCAAATTATCCAGCATTGTTGTGTGCCTCGTGTTAGTTTATGATGGATTCCTTAATGCCCTCCTTCCACCAGATTCCATTCTATTAGATTCAGTTTATTTATTCTGAAATATGGATATAAATTCCATTGAGTTCCTTGAGGCTTGCAGTAATTATTTCCAGGTTCTCTCACCATCGACATATTTGGGAATACATTAATATCCCCTGGTCGATGGATTTTTTCAAGTGTTCGACCTTAACACATATATTCACACTTGATTGAATGCACTATGTACCTTGATTCCCATTGTCATTATCGATGGGATGTCTCACGTCTATTAATGGTACACATCAATGACTGGTAATCAGACGATGGTCCATCATGTTCGACCCCAACACCTTTATTTATGGGATGGGACATGTACTAGCGGTGGTTTGTGTAGAAGACCTTAGATTTTAGTGGCATTCCATATATGCTACTTCATTGATCATGACAGTATTTATGAGATTCCATTTCTCATGACCACAGTTCGGTGTACCTACTTATGTACTAGATTTATTCATTCAGTATGGAGACCATACTTCACTGTATATTGTAAGTGGTGATGACCACTCTTGACATATGTCTATTATTCCTATTCATGGCCATTGTAATGATATGTATCCAGGATTGTTATGTATACTTCATATCTGTAGTCATATGTATATATTTATCATTGTATTACACTGACGAGTGGTTGGTTCTTCACTACTCCACTCTTAGGACTATCATAATGTATTTCGGTCATCATGTACCCCTCCAACCTCACACAATAGGGGGAATCTATTATAGCATGATTTTCCACACGTGATACATCATGATTTTATGGCCTTTCCATATCCCTATGCAGACTCACTATACTCCCTTTAATTGCCATTTTCCAGATGCTCCATTTTAACCCCTTAAATTTTTTTTTTTGAAGATACATGCGGGTCACAAGTCTACAAATAGCGTATACGCATCTTGCACCACTATCACCTGCATACATGGGTTTTTTTTCTTTAAAAAAAAAAAAAAAATTTGGATTTTTCCCCATCAAGTAATGAATGACTTGATCCTTGGCCTTCCATATGCCGGGAAATGCTCTCATTCGACCCTTCATTTCATATTTAAGGGCTATATATTGAGCCATTGTGAAGCATTGAAGGAGGATAATTTTGGAGAGTAAAGAGATTATAGTGAAATTTTGCGCCATTCTTATATGCTTCAATTTGCATCCCTTTGTGCTTGAGGAATCCATTAGTGCTCTTTCCCAAGCTTTCCATTTCCTTTGTGATATTTCCATTGTATGGAGGATTGAAGTGGTGGAGGCCCAAGTGGAAGGACTCGGTTTATCAGTTCCAATGAGGTGCTGACAGAGGTTGTCATTTATATCTATGTTTGCATTAATAGAAATATCCATTTCTTGTCCAATTTCATGTGTAATTATGAATATTTGTATCCATGGATGTAATTACATTGTATACATGTTTAAATTGAATATGCTATATTAGACACTAACACATTATATAGCATGCTTGTATATCTCTTTTTTGTTGAGGATGAAGTGTAGGGACAAGTTTTGATCGAGAGCTCAACGGGGATCTTCTTCAAACATCCGATTGACGTACAATTATTATCCCTTAGTGTTTATTTTCCTTTATATATCTAGCATGCCTAAGAATGGATTGATTTCTGGTGTCATATTGTCTATTGTGGTCCACCCCAAGCCATAGGAAGTTTTTATCTGTAACACTAATACTTACTATGAAGATCTTGGATTTATGTTGTACACACTAATGATGAAAAATTTTCCATCCTTGACTAGGTGTTATTGGTTTTCTCTCCTCATAAATATCACATCCCTCATGTATATATAGGGGATTCCAATCTCTCAACCACACACATTAAGTGGCATTGTGTCTACCTCTACTTTGTCAATGCAGTTTCCACTTTTCATAAATACGATCTTACACTGCTCAACGACTTTGAGCTCTACATCCTTATTTACCCATCCCAATTATGGGTATGGCTAGGATGGCCATGAAATTTAAATCCAAGCTTATTGACTAGATCCCAAAAAGTGATGTTGGTTTGAGAATCAAATTCAAATAGAGCATCGACCTTTGGCTTCTATGTTCGATATTTATATGGAAGAGTTTATTAGTCACCTTCTCTACCTTGGGATGGGTTCTACTCATGTTCGCCTCCTTTTTCACTATAGTGTAGCCAACATTCTTGTTACATTTGAGTTGTTCTCTACCTAGTTGGATGGATATATGGCTAGTATATTTTTCTTCTTGGGATCTTCATTGTGGTTCTTTCTATTCAACTCCAAATGTAGCTTCCAAAACTTATCTTGAATATGACCTTTGATGTTAGAATGTACACAACTTGGTTGCTTGGATACTTGCACTAGTGTGTTGTCATTATTGTTTTTTTATTCTTTCATATACATTTCTTATTTTCCTCCTTGGAAACACCTTATTGATTCATCTTCATGGAACCATATGGAATTCCTTTCCTCTTGTCCATCTCCAAATATTTTCTTGCACATAGGATTCATGAATAGTATTAGGCTTAAATATCATCAGTTACATTCTTAAATGAATATGGAGACCACACATATACTTTAGGGGTATCTCGGGGTTCTTGGGAGATATTCCCACATAATGAATTATTTTCTAAACTCAGTGATGTACTCTTGCTCATGATTCCCTTCCTTCTGTTGGAATAATTCCCAATAGATCATTGATCCCTCTTCATACCCAATAGGTAAAATGGGGTCTTAATGAGGGATTTAAACATTGCAGTCTTAGTTATTGGTTAATCACCCCATAGTCAAGTGTCTCCTATGTATTTCCCACTAAATTTGGACGTGTCCCTCTAATTTTAGTTAGGGAAACGATATATTCTACTCTTATCCTTTGCAATGTATGGTAGTATACACTTCTAGTTGTTTCAAGTTCCATTGATTCAACTTTACAACATCCATTTCAACTTGATAAGGCGTGGTCTCTACCTTTTCTTCCACTTTGAACATATAATGGGAAGATGAGATGATGGGCTCTCATCCCTCTTTCTCTATGTCTTATTTATATCTAGGTTTCTCATAAGATTCAATGTCTAAGTTAGAACTAGGAAGCTCCTTGAAAAGTTTGAAATTGTTTTCTAGCGATGACATTAGTATCACTACAAGGAAAACACCTTCTAGTATAGGTTTTTAATGTTACATGATTTGGAAAAAATTAAAAAAAATATCTGCTAAGACCTTCATCACTAGTAACAAATGATTTGGAAGAGGACGTAATGGGGTTTCATTATAACTAAAACAAGGGCGGTTGGAATTTACAGCGAGGGTTTTGAATTAGTTCAAATTAGTTACATAAGTGCATTGGTGCATAAAATTTAAAAAAATTTCACCAATGCATTTTAGTCATATAAGAATTGGTGCATACCTTGTAAATTGTATGCATAGGTGATTTTTCATTTTTATAAAGTTTTGGTGCATATTTTATGTTATAAATCATTGATGCTTATTATACCCATTAAACACACTAGTGCATATTGTTCAGACATAGTGCTATACTATCCACTCTGTTTTGTCCAATAAATTTAATGGTGACAATAACAACCATTGGCCATTGAATTGTTGTTTTCTATGTAATTTTGTGTCATGTGTGTGTGTGCGCGCGCAATTGTCACTTGAGCATCATGATAACAACTCATTGAAAAAAAAAGAACCAATGCATAATATATGTATCTTAGTTTCTTAAAAATACCCCCTAGGAATACACACGAAAAAGTATACATATGCATGAGTATCAATATCGTATGAGATATGTTGGATGAATTTTATTGTAGAAAGAAATATTTGGGGATTGATTCATTCCTGAAGGAGTAAATGATTTTGTTACCCTACATTAAGATCCTTTTACTATTCATTGGTGTTATTCTTATGGTGAACATACTTTGGTTATTTTTGAAGTATAGAAGTTTTATGTCATTATGTCATTATTGTGATTCAATTTCTAGGTTAAGGATCACTGCAAGTAGTATCAAAGGTGTTATTAGACCAAAAATTGGAATATTTTTATGAAGGATTATTTTATTTTAATTATATGTTTTTGTGATTGCAAGTTTGACGGCTCTTCTTTCAATTTCTCTGTAAACACTTGTTTTAGTTCATAAAATCTTATTATTTGAGTCAATGGATTGATTTTTGTATTTTAACTAGAGACCACATCTATACATTATTTCCACTATATCTCTCATAGTTTTATAAAAAATCCCCCCCCACTTTTCATTAATTTCCAATGCCACTCTAGATATTACGACCATTTCATCATCATTTAGATCCTTCATATTTTTAATCTACGTGATTTTCCCTTCCCTTATTGTCAGTCCTTTCATGACATTCAACAAATGTGAAATAGAGTGTTTGAAACATGTTAGTGATTGTTGATATCTTTGTAACTTTGGAATGTATTCACTCATATATTTTATATATTGTATTTCATTGGTCCCTGATGTTCCTATCGGGAGAATCATTAATGTAATCAAGTCATGTAAAGTCATAGAGGCTAACCCTCCTTGTTGATCAAGGGGAAAAGTCCCCACAGTTGTGGGGCACTAGGGTTATTAGACTCTCCTAGAGAAGTTATCCCTGGTAAGTTATTGTCAAGTCGAAAACTAGTATAAATAGAGAGTGATCCTATCTATTTATCATATACACTCACCCAACTATAGCACACAGGTGAGAGAAGAGGAGCTCACACAAGTGAGAGAGAGAACAACTGTTGGAGATCATCTTTCTGTCTTTGGGTTTTACTACTGCCATTGGTGCTCATTCTATCTCTAAGGACGTTGCGGGGTTTTTCCTTTATGGTTTCCCCAAGGATAAATATTTTTTTTTATTGTCTCTTGTGATTTATTATTGTGCATGTTATTCTCTCAGATAAGATCCTAAGATCATATTGTCTAATTGATAAAAATCTAACATGGTATCAGAGCTAACTTGAGAAGAAGACACTGTACAGCTGCAAAATATATGGATTCTTACTTTTTGGTTCTCTCTCCACAATCCATCAGCAAAAGGAGGCTAGGCTGAATCTCCATTGAAGGGTGCATCTTTTTGTCGAAGTAGAATCTGATCTTGAGCACTTTCAATTTTTGAGGTGTCACTGCATTGGGAAATTAGGGCTTTTCACAGAAGTGGAATTTTTGAGTGAGCCCAACATAGGATTTCTCTCCTCCTCAAAATCGAAATTTACAGACCAAGGTCAAAATTTTTGGTTGGGTAAAACTCTGAGAAAGTCAAACCCTAATTTGACCCCAGACTTGAAAAACCCTAAAATAGTAAAACTGGTAGTTTTCGTACATTCGCTATAACTCGAGATTGGAGAAGGATCAAAAATCAAAAAATTTACAGGCCAAATAAAATTTTGTTTTGAACACTTTGTAAACATTTCAGCCTCAGATTCACTATATTCTGGGAGATATGATTCCTCCAAATTAGGGTTCCAGCCTCTTCCAAGATTCATCCCTAAACAAGACACCTAGTGAAAATTGCTATATCTCGAGCTACAAAGGTCCAAATGAAATTTCTCAATATGTTACATATAGGGCATGGACTTTAATTTCTATGGTAACGTTTTCAGACCCCGAAGGTAAAATAGTGACACATGGTAGTCTGTACAAGTTAGCTATGTTGAACTGTCCTGAAATAAGTCACCTTGGGAAAACTCTCATAAGCCTCAATTGGTGAAACCAATTCTGCTCAAACCTACGGTGTTGGAAAGAGGACAAACAAGGCTAACTCATTGCAAATTTTTAGACACAGAGGAGTCTTAATTGTGGAGATACTATAGAAACAATATCAGACATTTATGCAGAAGAAGTTGGAAAACTAGGGCTTCATGTTCCGAGAGCTTCCCTCCATTGTTTTCAGAAAAGGAGTACATTGGACAACTCACCTTGAAGAGGCCCATATTTCTATCTAATCATATCATAAATATTTCAAGTTTTTAAAATTAGGGTTTCTCTGACAAACCCTAGATTAGCCAAATTCGGAACCAAGATGGACACCTCAAATCGGTAAGATCTAATCTTTTGTTATTTACATTTAAGGTTCTCATTTCAAAATGAACTATCACACCAACTTGATGAAAAGCTTCGTGAAGATGAAAAATTCTGAGCATGAAAGTATAGTATTTCACTGGTTCTTGAAGAAAATGAATTGGACACCTACATAAGGGGAGAGGTTCCAGTTCCAGAGGGATATGAGTCTAAATCCTTACACAAGAAGAACTTGGTCAAGGCCAAGAAGATCATTGCTAATTCAATCAATGATCACCTTATACCACAAGTGTCTTCCCTAAAGACACCTAAAGAGATGTTTGATTGCTTAACCAAGATATTTGAAGAGAAGAATATAAATCAGAAGAAGTATAGGAACTCCGTGATCCTTGAATAAATTGACTTGGATCGGTATTTTAGTAGAAAGGTCTACGAGCCAGAGGGAGATGAGGCCAAGGCTAGAGCCAAGAGAATCATTGTAGATTATATTAAATATAATCTCATCCCTCATGTGTCATCCTTGAGGACACCAAAAGGAAGTGTTCGATGCTATGACGAAGCAATCGAAGAAGAATAAGATATGGTTATAACCACCTTGAATGGCCTCCCAAGATCATGGGATTTATTCATTCAAGGAATGTGTGCTAGAAGGAAGTGATTACCTTCAACAGCCTCTAGGAAGAGTGCACACAAGAAGAAGCTTGACTCATAATAATAGGAAGAGAAGATGGGAGCAAATAAAGATCAAGGGGTGAATCCATGAAGATGGGTGTCTATTTTGGGGGGTCTTATGAGAAAATAAATTTGATTTTTTCATGTTTTTCATTTGGGCGAACGAAAGTGATATTTTTCGTTTAGAATTTCACTTTCAAGTAAAACCAAAACTTTTAGAGAATTATGTTAGCTTTCTATTCATAATTTTTTGAATTTTTTTTATTGAGATTTGATATGTCGTTTCATAAAATGTTTGGCAGTATGTCCTTATAAAATGAAATGACTAAAAAATAGTCATGTTTGGTTGCGCCTATAAAATCATTGTTAAAGTCATGTTTTGCAAAAAATAAATATGCTATGACAATCTACACACAATATACTATTACGATGACTATAAATTTGTAACCAACGGATTTATATACTAATTATAATATTTTTTTGAATTCGATCAATGGGAAAACCTTGTCGGTTTTAAACATGTTTTTGGTTGCGCCACTTTTCTCTCAATTAACTATAAAACTTAAAAATATACGAATACCCTTTTGAATTAGACACTCCAATTAAGTGCACCATATTTGTTTCAACTTTTTTTGTTGTGTATTATTAAAGTTATATATTTTTCATTTCACCGCATTTTGAAAGAGATGAAACTAAACTCGACACATGTTAAGAAACAAAAAAAATAAAAATATCGGATCTCACCTATACACAAAAAAATCTATACCTACGGAAAGTAGATTTAATTACGAAACTAAAGGTATCAATTCCGACAGTCGATTTGTAGTGTAAGGCATCCATTTTACCTTTCGAAAATAGAGAAACTTGAAAACTGTGCAAGTTATAGGTTTCAAAGGTTATTCGGCCGAACAATGTTTTTCCGTAACGGAGACGTTCCAAATAAGGTTGTTCAGCTGAAAAACTAAGTGCAAAAAAATTCATTGGCCAGAAAAAAGAAAAAAAAATCGTATAAGTAAAACGAAAGAGCCTCATTATTTTTGCACCTCTTCATTTTGTATAAGTAAAACAAAAGAGCCTTGTTATTTTCACACCTCTTCATTTTGTATAAGTAAAATGAAAGAGCCTCATTATTTTCTCACCTCTTCATTTCGTATAAGTAAAAGTATTTTTGAAGGAGTTTTCTTTTGCCAAAGGGTTTTTAGAAGGTATTTTTCCTCTTATTTATTTTCAAGGGGTACATTCAAAGAATTTTTCCCAAGGCATTTTTGCCAAATATTTTGTGTTCTAAAGTATTTTTGAAAAGAATTTTTTTCATAGAGTTTTTTTCCAATATATTTTTCCAAAGTAGGTTATTTCTTTGCAATGGGTTTTTTTCCAAAGTGTTTTTTTTATCAAAGTATTTTTGCAAAGGAGTTATTTCTTTGCAAGAGGTTTTTTCAAAAAGTTTTTTTTCCAAGGTATTTTTGCAAAGTAGGTTCTTTGCAATGGGTTTTTTCCAAATAGTTGTTTTGCAAAGTATTTTCGCAAATGAGTTTTTTTTCCAAAATATTTATATAAGTTGTTTTTTCAAAGAGTTTTTTTTTTCCAATTGTTTTACAAAGAAGATTTCTTTACAAGGTGTTCTTATTTTTTTCCAAGGGTTTTTCAAAAGGAGATTAAGCAATCATGGGAAATAAAAGAAACCGTTAAAAAAAAAGTGATCGTAAACGTGATGATGATGCTAATAGGGAAAAAAAAAACTCAGAAATACAACCAAAAGAGCAAGGGTTGCAGAAATGGAAGAAATAAATGAAGATATATGAACATATTTACATGACAATGTTGATGAAATGGAAATTGAAAATAGGGTACAAGAAGAACAAATGGAAGTTGAAGAGACCATTGTTGAAGATGTAAATAGTGATTTACATGTTAATGTTGATGAAGTCAATATTGAAGATCAAAACCAAGATCCAGAAATTGGACCTAGTATGTATATATCATGTATTTTTTAAATTTATTTTTTATAATGAATTGTATTTTTGGACATATGTTAAATTTAATTTAATTTGATGTCTAGGTACTTTCACCATTGATGATGAAATGTTAGAAGACATTGATTGCGACAAATATGGAGAAAAATTACCCATACATGTTGCACGATATCATGCTACAAAAATTTATGATGATATTCTCAAGGATTGTTCAATAGCAGGACAAGCGCAAATTTTGAGATGTTTATTGGTGTCCAAGAAGTTAGAAGCTGCTACATCATTATTGGGTATTCACAAGGCAACAAAAGAGTCGAAACTGAAACATAATGTGATAGAAAATATAGGTGATGCAATAAAAAAATTTGGAAAATCTAGAAAGAAAGATACCAGTGTTGCACGTAGAGCAATTCAGACAGCAATTGTTTCAGCTAGTACTAGACAAAAACATTTGACAACACAACTAGCACAAGCAATTGGAACCTCAAGAAAGACATTATACAAACATAGAAAATTCAAAATGCAAATAGATGAAAATCATGAACTTGCTTGCTGGGCAATTATTTGTAGACAACCTTACAAAGATAGAATGGGAGAAGGTGTTAAAGATATTGTACATAAATATTGGTTGGAACATGCTCGAGTTTCACCAAATTCAAGGGATGTGATACGACAAAGAGTATCACAAAATGTATATGAAATCCGTCCAAAACATATAATGGAAATGACACAAGTACAATTGTTCAATAAATTCAAGGAAGATCATCGCGGAATTAATATGTCGATCACTACATTTGTGCAACAAAAACCATGGTATGTTAGACCTATTACTATATGTGACACATTTTTTTGTCATTATCATGTGCAATTTCAATTATATTACGACACATTTCTTGAATTTGGTAAAAAAATTTGGACAAATTCACCACCTCCGCCCACAATAAGTGAATTCATATCTCAAACCCTATGTGAGAGAAATCACGATGAAGTATTTTATAATAAGAAATATGTCAATGGAAAACATTGTCATGGTTGTGGAAATCTTGTTTTATTCCACAATAAATACCCTATCGATAATTATCAGTCACTTTCAAATGTAACCGTTGATTGGAGAATATATGAATACAACATTTATTCTACAAGTTCTAGTGATGCACATTCCAAAAGAATTGAACTATGAGAAGATAAAATATGTGTGACAGATTTTCTCAAGAAATTTGAAAGTAAAATTTATAAATACACCAAGCATTCACATAGATCACAATGGCAAGACCTTCAATTCAAACATTCCCATGAAAAATTTTCCAGCTGGAACAATTTTGTCTGTGGTTGATTTTGCAGAAAACTACACATTTGCTGCACAAAAAGAGATTCAAAGTGAATACTATCATTCTGACCAAGTTTCGATATTTGTCCATGTTCTATATAGACATTCTCAAAAATATGTTGATGGCATTGAAAGCGCGTGTGACAATCAAGATGTGATTAAAGAATATCACTTTTATATCAGCGATGATCGTACACATGATACACATTTTGTTCAACATTGTATTGAATTATTTTTTTTATGATTCACTAAAAAGTTGTATAGTTAAATTCAATGAACATTGGATATGGTTGGATGGATGTGCAGGACAATTTAAATCTCCGCGATCATTTTTTGGTTATGTCGACTTCATAAAGCAATGAACATTAAACACTGCTAAAATTTCTTTGAAACTGGACTTGGAAAAGGTGAACATGATGGTGCAGGAGCATGCGTAAAAAGAGCACTTCAAAGATGACAAATGAGCCATTCTTCTAGACAATTCCATTTAGCTATAGAGGTTGTCCAATGGTGTAAATCAAATATAAGCCATGATTGTAGTAAACAATCAAAAGATGTGCGCAAGTATGTACATTATTTTTTTAATTTATATTAATCGTCAATTTTAAAAATGTATGTACTAACATTGAAGTATTTGTACACTAACATTAAAAGTTGTCATTTGTGATTTATCATTTATTGTGTAGGTTTTTTTGGCTTGTTGGGGTCCAAGATATAGATAGATCAATACCATACGAGGCTAGCACCATACATGGGACTAGAGAACTTCACTCTATTCAAACAAAATCCTTCAAAAACGTGTTTGCATTTGACAGTAGAAAGCAAACATGTGTTTGTCATATTTGCATTGAAAATGTTGAATCTACAGAAGTTTGTGAAAACATAACAAACAACTATGTAAAACATTGGAAACACACAGAGATTAATCCAAAAGGGAAAATGCCACTAGCAAGAATAGAAGAATTAGAATTAGAAGAAATAAAAATATCATCTAATAGCGATAGAATTTCAGACCTTGTTAGAGAAGGTAATTATGTTGTTGATTGTTCAATATTGTCCATCACCTTATGTTTATATAGTCAATTTAATTCACTTAACTCCAACGCCAATTGTACTTTGCACAAGAGATATTTTTGTTGTGATTGCACATTTAGACAACAACAAAAATGTAAAATATTATTTGATGCGATGCACTGAAGGAAAAATGAAGTTATTGGAGGACTAAACTGACAATGGATTTACATACGAGAGAGGATCCATCATTTTAAAAGGATATTTTTTGCAGCAGACCCGTATGACTGAAAATTATGTCTACTTTCAGGATTATGAACCTGATGTTATATGTTGTTAGTATAGTCATTTAGTATGTGCACCTCGAGTAAAATTGGTACAAGTTGCACAAAAAAAAAATTAAAAAACAAAAAATGGAAACTGTCCAAATATGACCATGAACGGATAATTGAGGATGGAATTCCATTGAGATGTTTTTAACTATATCATTTCTTGTTTTATGTTAATATTGGCTATCATGAAGTCATTGAACTTTAATTTATTAAAATTCAGAATCAAGTTGTTAATGTTACCCTAGTAATAAAAAATATTAGAATTCAAAATCAAGTTGCTAATGTTACCTTAGAAAATTTATGGATTGAGCTATAATTTATAAGAATTCATATTCAAGTTGCTAATTTTACTTTAGTAATAAAAAATATTCCTATCAAAACTTCTTAACATTCGTAACCATTCCTAACATTCACTCATACATTCATATATTTACGCCTATCAAAACTTCCTAACATTACTAACATTTCCTAACATTCATTTCTAGCATTCCCCACATTGATTCCTAACATTCCCCACATTTATTCTTAACATTAGATTGCATCTAACATTCCTAACATTCCTAAAATTCTCAACTTTTCAACACTAAAAATATGTTAAATATACAACATACATAAATTTACTAATACATACATTCATATAATTGCACCTATCTAAACTTCCTAACATTCATTCTTAACATTCATATATTTACACCTATCAAAACTTCCTAGTTCCTTTCCTAACATTCATGTATATTTGCACCTATCAAAACTTCCTAGTTCATTTCCGAACATTCATTCCTAACATTCCCTCTGTTCATTCTTAACATTAGCATTCCCCATGTTCATTCTTAAAATTAGCATTTCTCATATGTTCATTCTTAACAAATTGGATTGCTTTCATTCTTAACGTTAACATTCCCCATATTCGTTCTTAACATTTCTAACATTCCTAACCTTTGCATATACATGTATATAATCCAAAAAACAATATCTAAGATCAATGTATGTATGTATATAATCCAAAAAAACAATCATGAACATGTGAGTTCAATGTACATGTATATAATAATAAAAAACATTCATGAACATGTGAGTTCAATGTACATGTATATAATAATAATAAAACATTTATGAACATGTGTATAATCCTAAAATTAAGCTCCTCGATGTCTGAATCAAAGAAGTCCACCACTATCCTCCACTAGGGTCTTCCCTTGGACTCATAACAATCTGAAATATGTATAAGAACATATTATGAATATCATAAATTATTTAAACAATTTTAAATTAAAATCAAAACATTAAAACATTAAACTACTATATAGAAAATCAATACAATTATTAACAAAATTACCTCAAATTCTCTATCATTCAATGGAGTCTTCTCTTTGCCTATAAAAGGTGGAGGAGACCCAAGCTGCAACATGTATAAAAATAGTTTATAAATCTTACAAACTATTTAAACTATTTTAAACCAAAATAATAATAAAAAGTAAAATATTAAACTTACAATTCCACCACTATCCTCCAATGGAGTCTTCCCTTTGCCTCGAAAGATTGAAGAGACCCAAGCTTCAACATATATACAAGCAATTTACAAATGTCAAAAATTATTTAAAGTAATTAAACTTACATATCAGAGAATGATTTGGGTAATATTGCATACCTTGAAGAAGAAACATGTAAAAACATTACTACTTTTGCTTCCTCTAAATTTTATGTGTAGATTTGTAGATATGGGTCAAGGAGTAATAGGAGTCATAGATTTGATCAATCATATCTATAACTCCAAATACTCCATGACCCATTTCTACAAATAAAGATAAATGACCCTTCTTTATATCAATGACATTGCAACCATAGATGATAAGGAGGAATCATCTCTACCACTATCGCCACGTCGATGATCAGATGAATGTGAACTATACAATAAGATTGAATCCGGAGGTGAAGACGATAATCTTTGATTTTCATTTCGGACACCAACTCCTGAAAAATGTGATGACCTCGTACGCTTATGTCTCAAAGGATGTTCTCTTTCCATTGGATATGATATCTACAAGTTTACAAAAATATCAATTTCTACATGTTAATTAATCAACTTCAAAGACCTAGCTACTATAAAAACTAAGATTTCAATAAGGACCTAGATATCCCTAATATTATCTAATAGTTCTTTCAATGATTATAGCTGATTTATTATCTATTTCCATTTGATATGATATCTACAAGTTTACAGAAATATCAATTTCTACATGTTAATTAATCAACTTCAAAGACCTATCTACTATAGAAACTAAGATTTGAATAAGAACCTAGATATCCCTAATATTATCTAATAGTTCTTTAAATGATTATAGCTAATTTATTATCTATTTCCATTTGATATGATATCTACAAGATTACACAAATCAACTCATATCATGTTCAAATTCTACATGTTAATTCCTCATCTTCAAAGACCTAGCCACTAAAAAAACTAAGTTTTTAATAAAGACTTATATGTCCTTAATATTATCTAATATATCAACTCATAACATATTCAAATTCTGCATTAATGCCTCAACTTCAGAGAACTAGCTACTATAAAAACTAAGTTTTTATTACCTAGATGTCCCTCATATTATCTAATAGTTCTTAAAATGAAAATAGCTACACTATTGTTCAATGTATGAAAAATTAATGTAGCAATCTCTGTGATTTTTATATGTTTTAGATTTTAAAAACTACCTTTCTAATAAAGACCTAAATGTCCCTAATATTATCTAATAGTTCTTAAAATGAAAATAGCTACACTATTGTTGGATGTATAAGAAATTATTGTAGCAATCTCTGTGTTTTTTATGTATTTTAGATTTTTAAAATTAATAGAACCAATATCATCAAATATGAAATTAAAGCTACATTTCTTTATGTCAACTAAAAATATTTTCATTATTCCATAAAATCATAAAAAATATCCCTTATGCTAAGTAAACTTATCAGAGTCAGAGTTGATGAAATCTGCATGGACAAAGTTGATGAACTCTACATGGACAAAGTTCATCAACTCTGTCCACATAGAGAGGGTTCATCAACTCTGTCCACATCGATAGGGTTCATCAACTCTATCCACATGGATAGGGTTAAGTTCATCACTTCATGTGAACAAAGTTAATCAACTCTGTCCATGGACAGAGTATTCATTCATGAACTTTTTCCATGGACATATTTAATACAAATATCTTCCTTATTATACCTATGAACTTAGATTAAAATTTAAAAAAATGCACAATATCTTAATATAATAGTAAGTATAAATTGTAACTAATAAGCATTATACAAGTTATATGTTTCTTTTATGATTTAGATTAAAAATACATAAGATCAAACAGATCAGTAATCAAAAAATCTGATTTTTTATGTGTAATAATGTTTTTTTTTTATGATTTATATTAAACCTACAAAAATACATTTTGCTAAGTAAAGTTATCAGGGAAAGAGTTGATGAACTCTGGATGAACTTTGTTTTGCTAAGCATAATCAATTGTCTTGTCTATTTGGACAGATTTGATTTACTCTGTCCATTTGGAGAAAGTTCTTCAACTCTGTCCATCTGGACAGAGTTCATGAACTGTATATTTGAGTGTTGATCAACTCTGTCCAAATGGACAGAGTTCATCAACTCTGTCCATTTTATTTAAATTGTTAAATATAATTTAAGTTAAAAATATTTCATTCTAATTAAAATATATTATATCAAATTCTAAAAACATAGAATTTATAATTAAAATTAACAAAAATTTATCGATGGTCATGAATAAAAAAATCCTTTAGATTACAATTTAAAAAGCAATCAATTCGAGAATCGACTCATAGCGTTGGGTGATAAAAAACAAATTGAATCCTGCCTCGAGATTTTCTGCTGATCAACTCTGTCCAAATGGACAGAGTTGATCAATTATGTCCAAATGGACAAAGTTGATCAACTCTATCCACATTTGGACAGAGTTCATCAACCCTATCAATTTGGACAGATTTTAACTCTGTCCACCTATATCCCCATTGTCAACTAGGTTTAAAGCATCTATTCATAATTTGGCAGATTACCATATAAATTACATTTTTAAAACTTTAATAAAGAGGACAATAGCATTAAGGGCAGGGATTTTTGAAATGGTTTAATCAATTTTTTATTAAAGTCTTCTGAACTCTATCCAAATGTGGACAGATTTCATTACCTCTGTCCAAATATGGACAAAGTTCATCAACTCTGTTAACATGGATAGAGTTTATGGATGGCTACCTTCGACATATAGATATTAACTAAAATTAAAATTCTAAGAATTATACAATACCAATTAACATATGCAAACTTTAACTCTGCAATACTATGACGAAAAACGAATGCCATTGACTACAACAAGATATAAATCACATATTCAACGTTTCATATTATAAAAGCAATTTCATAAAAAGTTACCTAACAAGGGGCAGCACAGCAAGACGAGACCATGAACAGACCCTCCAATAAAAGACCACAAACACCACCATGAAGTGACCTCCACGAACAGACATCCATGTTGAACAGACCTCCACATTGAACAGACCATCACAAAGCGACCAACACAAACAGACCTCAATGCCGAAAGGAAACTAGACAGTGTTCAGCCTCCACGTCGAACAGACCATCATGCCCTCCACGCCAAATAGACCATCACGAAGCGACCTCCACAAATAGACCTCCATGTCGAGAGGAAACTAAACAGGTATCGAGGTGCCAGGATGGCGTATGTACACATCAGGAGGAACGGTAACGTGGACGGGGATAACATGCAACAACAAACAAATCAGGTGGCAGGAGAAACACGACAGAATGAAGACAAATGACTACAGGTGAAAACAATGAAAATGGGGCTAGAGCTGACCTTTTATGTGAAATAATTATTCGGTCGAAAAATTATGCGGCCGAATACTTGTTCAGCCGAACAATTATTCGGCCAAATAATTATTCGTCCGAACAAGTATTCGGCCGCATAATTGTTCGGCTGAATAATTGCTCATCCGCATAATTGTTCGGACGAATAATTGTTCAGCTGCATAATTATTCAGCCGAACAATTATGTGGCCGAATACTTGTTCGGATGAATACTTGTTCAGCCGAATAATTATTTGGCCGAACAAGTATTGAAACGACCGTAAAAATTACCGGTCGGCTATGCGTTCTGTCAAATTAAACGCTTCACCATTAAGGTTATTTGGCCGAATAAAGAATTCGTTATTCGGTCGAATAATGATAATTATTCGACCGAATAAATTCATTATTCGCCCGAATAACGTCCTCTATTTTGTTTAGACACCCAATTCTCACGGAAGTGTTACCCAACTTTGCGTTTTCACCCCAAGCTCTCTCGATTCAAAGAAGATCCGTCAAGCGATGAGGAATATGAAGGACTCAATTCTTGAAGAACCTCTTATCCATCTTAGCATTTGGATAAGAAATGATGTTGTTATGAAGGAAGAAGATGATGAAGCTGAAGGATCAAGAAGGAGTCTACCCACGAAACAATAAAGATAAGTATTCAATTGTCATTTCATGATATTATTTTGTTATAAATTTGTTTATATTCAGTTGATGTGTCATGCATGCTAGAATGTTTGCATTAATGACAGTATACTACTAATATGCATGTGATGGGTAAGTAGCTCATGGTGCCATACAACTCTCAGTTTCTACTTATCTAGAATGAAACCTCTTTGCTAACATATTGGATTAGTGCACAATCTCAATGATGTCATGGTAGAGATGGAAGGCATCTAGAAATTTTCCGTGATATGGATGAATATTGTATTGGCTAAAATAGTTGAATGATTATATCTTTATGCATAAGAACTTACCATTATGAATATGCCTTATGAAATGTTTCTAACCATACAACTAATGCATTTGACTTGTAGGAAATATCACATACAATCACCTACAAGAAAAGGATGAGACTTGTTCCGAAGAACAAGTGACGACAGTTCGAGAAAGACTACGAAAGGCAGAGGGAGAATGATGCTCCGCTTTAGAGGGAGTGACTGCAGAAGACCATGAGGTTCAACATGGTACAATAGGATGGAAATATTACTAATGACTTTAGGCTTTACTGAAAGTAAAGCGGATTCCAACCTTTACTTCAAGGTTGAAGGTGGAATACCAGTGATGCTCCTGTTATATGTCGATGACTTGTTCCTGACAAAGAAAGAGGAACTCATTAAAGTTGCAAGAAGGAGACTTGCTTCCAAGTTCGAGATGAAGGACTTGGGTATGATGCACGACTTCTAGGAATGGAGGTGTTGCAGAGTGCAAATGGAATCCCCCTTGGACAAGGGAAGTATGAAGTCGAGATCTTGAAGAGGTTCAGGATGATGGACTACAAGGCCATGGCTGCACCTATGGCATCGAACCTGAAACTATTGAATGATGCTTTATCAAAGTCAGTTCATGCCACGATGTATCGTCACATGATTTGTTCCTTGATGTACCCCAAATATTTGGTTTGTTGTGAACACATTGAGACATGTTCACTTGATTTCTGCAAAGCATATTCTAAGGTACCTGAAGGGTACAGTTGATTATGGGCTAAAGTATGAGGTGAATCAGAAGAATAACCTACAGGGTTATGTGGATTCGAATTGGGAAGGAAGTGCCATCGATAGGAAGAGCAGTTATGGGTGTTGCTTCAGTACGGGATTAGGTGTGATATCTTGGTTTAGCAGGAAGTAGTCCTACGTGGCACTAAGTACAGCCGAAGCAGAGTATGTCATAGCTTGTTCAGCTAGTTGTGAGGCAGTATGGATGAGGAAGATACTGTCTCATTTGTTTGATCTTTAGTTGGATGCTACTTGTATATATTATGACAACCATAGTTGTGTGAATTTGTCGGAGAATCCAGTATTCCATGACAATTCAAAGCATATCAAGATCAGATACCACTATATTAGGGATATGGTGTAGAGGGGAGCAGTGAAACTCCAATATGTTGCGAGGGATGAATAGATAGCTGATGTGTTGACTAAGCCATTATCCAGAGTGAAGTTTGAGTACTTCCTTGAGAAGCTTGGTGTTCTTCAGATAGAGGTTCCTTCCAAGGGAAATTCATGAGTCCATGAGCCATTCTAACATGATTGCAGGATGTGTTCCCCACATGGTCATATGTAAGTGCAGAGCCCTTCTGACATGAATGCAGGATGTGTTCCCCACATGGTCAAATGTAAGTGCAGAGCCCTTCTAACATGGATGCAGGATGTGTTCCCCACATGGTCAGATGTAAGTGTAGAGCCCTTCTGAGATGGATGTAGGATGTGTTCCCCACATGGTCAGATGTAAGAGCAGAGCCCTTCTGACATGGATGCAGGATGTGTTCCCCACATGGTCAGATGTAAGTGCAGAGCCCTTCTGACATGGATGTGGGATGTGTTCTCCACATGGTCAGATGTAAGTGCAGAGCCCTTCTGACATGGATGCGGGATGTGTTCCCCACATGGTCAGATGTAAGTGTAGATCCCTTTTAACATGGATGCGGGATGTGTTCCCCACATGGTTAGATGTAAGTGTAGAGCCCTTCTAACATGGATGCAGGATGTGTTCCCCACATGGTCAGATGTAAGTGCAGATCCCTTCTGACATGGATGCAGGATGTGTTTCCCACATGGTCAAATGTAAGTGCAGAGCCCTTCTGACATGGATGCGGGATGTGTTCCCTACATGGTCAGATGTAAGTGTAGATCTCTTCTGACATGGTTGCAGGATGTATTCCTGACATGGTCAGATATAATTGTTGAAGAAGATGAAGATCCACATGGAGGCTAGGCCTACAATGAGCATGAAAAAGGGTTTGCTCTGTAGAACTTCCTGTGACGAGTAGAATTAAAGGATAGCACCATTTGTTTGAGATAGCAGAAGAAATGATGATGATGATGATCTAGTGATGATGATCCAATGACGATTATCCAGTGATGATAATCCAATGATGATGATCTAGTGATGATCCAGTGACAAAGACTTATGCTGATGAATTGTGTCTAGAGAATACCTTCCTAGTTAAGAGGGAGTGTTGATGTATGTGTAACTTCAGAATGTATTCACTTGTATATTTTATATATTCTATTTCATTGGTCCCTAATGTTCCTATCGAGAGAATCATTAATGTAATCAAGTCATGTAAAATCATATAGTTTAACCCTCCTTCTTGATCAGGGGGAAAACTCCCCGCAGTTATAGGGCACTACGGTTATTAGACTCTCCTAGAGAATTCATCCCTGGTAAGTTATTGTCAAGTTGGAAACTAGTATAAATAGAGAGTGAGCCTCTCTATTTATCATATACACTCATCCAGCTATAGCGCATAGGTGAGAGAAGAGGAGCTCACACAAGTGAGGGAGAGAACAGTTGTTGGAGATCATCTTTCTGTCTTTGGGTTTTACTACTACCATTAGTGCTCATTCTATCTCTGAGGAAGTTGTGGGGTTTTTCCTTTATGGTTTCCTTGAGGATAAATATTTGTGTCTATTATCTCTTATGATTGATTGTTTTGCATGTTATTCTCTCAGATAAGATCCTAAGATCATATTGTCTAATTGATAAAAATCTAACAGCAATTGTTCTTAATAAGTAGATTATTATTATAAATTCAAAGATACAATTCATGTTGATTACCTTTTGATTCACCTAATTCATATCTTTGTAACATTTTATTCAAAGTTTTATTCTCTTTCTCACTTAGATTGCAAACAACGTTATTGAGTGTTTGTAATCTTTTTTTGTACATTGCACATACTAACCAAATACATATTATTTAAACTTATACATAATTCAAATATATTAATTGTGTACTCAACTTTCAAATAGCTTGTCTTGTTCCTTTTTGGCATGTTCTCCTATCGTGGTCATTGTGACAAGTTTTTTCCTTATACTATCAAACATCTTCTACCAATAAATGCCCTACATCATGAAATATAGAAACTATGAAATATGTTTTACAAATAAAGTAAATGATTTCAAGTTAAACATGCTTTTGGGTTTATTGGTGCGTGTTGTATAGGTATATGATCTAGTGTTTCATACAAAAGAATACACACTAGTATACATGCATTTTTTTTAAATGAACTAAATATAAAGCAATGCTCTTTATACAAAGAGTACCAACGCATTATACTTTATAGTACCCATCGGTTAATGTGATTTTTTTTTCAAAAAGCTAACAAGGACATGTTTTGGGATCCAATACAATAAGTTGTCCCATTGCAATGCATGTCCAACACCCCATATATAGATAAAAAAAAATCCATTAAATATTTAGTGCATAGAACAAAAAGGTCTCATTGTGAAATAGTAGAGTGTAAAATCCTAATGCTAAAGTTTGCAACCACATAAAATAGAGGGGAAGCAACAATAAAGCTAGGGTTTCTAGTGTTGAAGGTAAATATGTTTTTTTAAACATTAGATTATAATGTAAATATTTCTATGAACATAAAGAATTAATAAGTGTTTTTTAAACAATTAAGAAAAAATTGAGATGAATAGTAAGAAGTTACATACTTGAACTTTCTCCTCTGTAGAGTTCTATGTGTCCTACAATCCCTTAGAAATTCGTCTCTTCATAAAAATCTTGCCACTCAAAATTATTCCTTGGTAAATCCATGACGTATTGACTCAATGAAACCATATCATAGAACCTTCATTCATGGGATTTTAAATAATACCCATAATTTCAGTAGATATGGATAATTACCTACAAAAATCCTTTTGTTGAACCCCACTCCCAATACATATTTCCAATTAGAAAAAACCATTTTTACAATATATTATCTATTTTTACTAGAAATACATTTTATACCCACTCAATACCTATAACCCCCATATCCTACTCCTCATCCCCCCAATACTTACAATATATTGACCTTATTTTTCAAAAAAAAAAAAAAAACCTTTATGAATGAACACGATAAAATATTTCTCAATAAGGTGAATCCCCCATGGATAAATTTCTCTTGCACAAGTCTCCCCTCAAACTTTTGATAAAATAATGAAATAGTGATTAGGGTTTCTATTATAAGTTCACTTTCATAAAATGAGATTCTCTCTCTTTTTTTCACTATTAATTTTAGTTCATTGATGGAAAACGAGTGTGCCTATAATATTAAAGTGCACCGATGCCCCACAAATATAAAATCACACCGTTGAAAACAAAAAAAATCCTCTACTAAAATTTAGTGGATATTTATTTATGTGGAGGTTGTTGCATATGTTTCTTTTTGGTGTTTATCATAGGTTAT
Source organism: Pseudotsuga menziesii (assembly GCA_001517045.1). NCBI lineage: Eukaryota > Viridiplantae > Streptophyta > Pinopsida > Pinales > Pinaceae > Pseudotsuga > Pseudotsuga menziesii. The sequence goes on along the minus strand of LPNX010426855.1, from coordinate 495,939 downwards.
TTGTAGTTTACTTAGGGAGGATAATATGGTGTACCCAGGGAGACACCCAAGCAAATAATTTATGTAATGTGTCCATAGGCTCACTTGGTGATTGGTGGGTAATAAATATTCCACTAGGTAGTCAAAGAAATTATATAATAATAAGGGGGTTTTGGCATATACCCCCTAGGAGTAATCATGCTCTAGTATAAATATACGTAGTATCATTGTATGAGATATGTTTGATGAATTTTATTATAAAAATAATTTCTTGGGAAGTGATTAATTCTTAAGGAGTAATCGATGGAATTAAACTATCTTGAGGGGTTTTCTCTATATCTTAGTGTTATTCTTGTGGTGAATATATTCTCGATATTTTTAAAGTATAATAGTTACATGTCATTATTGTGATTCAATTTCTAGGTTAAGGATCACTGCAAGTGGTATCAAAGGAATTTCTTGTACCAAAAATTGGAAGTTTTTTTCTTCTTTTTGCAAATTTTCATCGAAAAATATGAAGAAACTAGTTGCATATCTACGTTCCTTTCGTCAAGGAACCTAATTTTAAAATAATCATCCAAATGGGTGTCCGGGGAGTGGAGTTATCACTAATTTGAAATTAACTATTTTAGGGTTTTTCTAGTGAAACTACAGAGATTGCAAAACTGCTATCTTTTAATAGGGTGAGCAGGTTTTCATCAAACTAACTCCAATAGATGCAACATGTCCATGAAATTTAATAATTGTTGTGATAGAGATTCTAACAAATATTGAGGGAGTCATTTTCATTTTAAATTCATTGTCTCAAAAATAAGTCATTTTCTTCAAAACCCTAGCTCCATTTTTGGGGTTATAGAAAGTGAGATGTTTTTGAAGGAAAATCTAATGGTCCTAGCTTTGAAGCATACATATATTATTGTTACAGAAATTTCCCTCTACTTGGAGACACAAATTATATTTTAATCAAGAGAAGAATGCTTCCATATGGTCAGGGAAATTGATCCTAACAAAATACTGAAACTTTTTGATATAGAATATAAAATATTTCTTTTAGACAGGTGTTCTAATACTTTGAATAAGGATTAATACAAGTGGAAGTGACTTGGCCTGGACAAGATGAAGAAACTTTCAAAATAATAATATAAAAATGTATTTTCATATAGGTGTTTTAAAGTAGTAAAGAAATATATTGAGATCCATAAGGGTTTATTTTCAAGTGCGAACTTCCCATTATAGGTTTATGGATGTATTCAGTAGGAAAATGTTATTATGTTTATAAACCCTAGTAGCAAGTATAATCTCATCAATGTCAAAGTAGCTAAAGCTTGCAAGTTGTTGACGGGCAGATTTGACATGCTTGACAATGAATGAGAAGTAACCCAATAAAGGTCCTTAAGGCAGTTCCCAATTTGTTTGGAATAGCTACTTCTCACAGGAATAGGGACCCATATCCACTACTGAAAGTTTTCTCCTCAAAGAGAGACTTTGCAATAAAAGTTATCTATGCTCCTAAATACAATTTAACTTGATAGAAGAGAAATCTAACGTGATTCAATCTAAGCTAAGCTCAATTTTCAATATAGGTGAAAACCAATTTTAATAACTACTGAAATAAGAACAAAAATTACTAGTTGCTAAAAACATAGCTTTTGCTACTAAAAGTTCTGCTAAATATTTCTAAAACTAAATTTCATCCCATTTAAGATACCTCTGGACTATATCTGGAATTTTCCTTTTGACACTTTGAGGATCCATTGCATGAATATTCTTAACGCTATTGGTATCTAGTAAAGGCACACAATTCCACTTCGATTTGGAGAAAATTTCGTAAGATCTTGATGATTCAAATGATTAGGTTTTACATACATCGCCAACTATTTGGTGAAACCTGCACGCCATTCATTAGAGGAAATTTCAACTCAAAATGGTCCTTTTAACTTTAATTCAAATTCCATGTCATCATGTGTTAGCCAATGAAATTGCTTTAAATTTGAAATACCGTATTGGTCTTAAACACTTTTTTAATATAAATTTGGGGATAGGTATCATATAAAAAACTACTTTTTTGTTTGTATTTTCGATATATATCCCCTTTTTTTACTCAAATTTCGATCGGGAGAGCTCATTGGATGCGGAATTAAATTCCGCATCCAACGAGTACCCACTCATCATACTTTTGACGGACCCTGCTACCCCAAAAACAAGAAATACCTGAAAAAACATGATGATGACGACATGTTACAGAAATAATAACATTTTCCTACTGAATACATCTAGGGGGGCCGCAAATGACGACATGTTGGGCGAACTAGTTATCTCTGCATAACAATCTAAATTTTAAAGATGTAAGCACAAAAAAACCCCTCCTCAAATGTCAAATTTCCAATCTCATAATTGATTTCAACATTAGTTTATCTAGGATATGTTGAACCTAAGACTTTCAAAATTAATCAAATTATTGTGACCATTATCTAAAATCTTATAAAGATAAACGATTTATTTTACAATTGCCTAAAAAAAACTTTACCAGTAATTCGCTTCTCAGAATTAAAATAAATAGTATATAGATACAAGTTGTCTTCTTTGCTAGATGTGTTTTGGGTTTGGCACTAGTGTTACTATTTATCTTGCTAAATTGGAATAGGTGACATTAGTCTTCGTATCAATCTTTGATAATAAATATTCTAATAAAGCCTCTTTTAGTGGAATAACATTTATTGTATTCACCTTATTATTGGAGTACTTTATTTGTTTCATGTGATAATAGATTATTGTCAAACAAATTCAATGAAATGGGACCTTGTTTGTAATATTACAATGCCTTAATATGTTGGATTTGATAGTCGTCGTGAACTTATTACAACTCATCTAGTAATTCACTTCCTTTTTAACTAGGAGATGAGTCTTTCTTGTTCTACTAAGGATAGAGTCCTAGGAAATAGTACTAGTTTTTTATCGTCCCCTAGGTTGTCCCCACTATCACATGGAAAATTTGGATGCATATGTGGAGGAAATATTCCTCTGCTACTCTAGGCCTTCTATCCAACTCTTAAATCAGGTGGGGAGTGGGGGAGGTTACTTATGATGAATCATATATCCTCTTAGAATTCACATGTCACAATCTTCAATAGGATAGTGTCAATACAACCTCAAAAAAATAAAAAGAAATTTGATTTTTTTTTAGGAGATCATAACAAGAAAAATTCAAAATAACCTTATATTTATATACTTAACCAATTTATTTTTAAACTAAACCTTAGTCATAAATGTATCTTGATAATATATAAAATAAAATCATAAAGAATAATTTTAGAGGTTGTCCACACTGTTTTTCAAACATTGAGTCTCATGAGAAAGAAAATTAATTTGGCTTGCTAAAAGACTTAGATCCATTATTCATTCAATAATCAAACGAAAAAAAAAATTCTTATAGAAACAATGATAGAATGTTTAATTTGTATTGATTAATTATTTTCAAACTTTACTCCTTCCTAATTACAAAATATTCACCCAATAATTCAATAGATAAAAATATGGCACCAATGGGACTAGATAGCCTATGTCCTATATTTTCCCTATTCCATTTACAAAAAATATTGATCCCACCTATGGTGTATAAAGAGAATGAGGGAAGATAGGAGAACATACTCCATAAATGTGACATATAGTTCTTAGAGAAATCATCAAAGCTTGTTAAATTATGGATATGGTTATCTTAAAAAAAATTCAATGATTCTTCATAAATGTTCTTGACCCTTTGGCGTAGTTTCCTTCTTGTTATTTATAGAATTTTTCCATGCTCCTTTCGCATGTTCTTGATTCAAAATATCTAGGAATCAACTAGGGTTAAGAACCAACTCCTCTAAATTAGTGCAACAAAATAAGGGGAGTAGTGGGAGTGTAACTCAAAAGAATTACACATTCACTTCTTCTTCTTTGCTAACTTAGAACTTGAACCTTTTTGTAGTTTAAAATGTGATCTTATCATTTTATCTGTAAGATTATATTGATCTATTTCCAGCTACCATGGCCCCGTCTAAACTAAGGGGGTGTGCAAATCATGTACCTCTTTTACATTAATCAATTTTCTTTTGGAAGAATCGTACTACCATGTAAATTATTGAAATATTTATCCAGGTCCATTCATATTGAGTTTTATTCATTCATATTGACTAACTCAATTTTTTTTGTTTCTACTGCGCTTTGATACTCATCCAATTTTTGGAGCTATTTATTAAGGTTTATTTTATATATTTCCAACTTAGAATTCAAATTCTCAACCATGCTATATTATTATAAATACTCTCCTCTTAATAATTCTTCCTCTTTAACCAATTTATCTATTTTATGTTGTGCATTCATACTGCATGATTCCCATATCCCCATATTTAAAAGAATGAGAGGGAGTGGTTTTGATAGTTTTACTATGAATGGATTAACCTTTAGATTTTATATATCTTCCTTTTCCTGTGCTTTTCCTCCTCCATGTAAAAAAATTAACTTTATATTCCCCCTAATTTATTAAATTCAGTATGAATCAATCTAGATTTTTAGTGTAGTTAAGCATTCTCAACTTTCAAACAATCATCTTCTTCCTCAAGTTGTTTATTTCCCTTTATTAGTTTTTGAAATTTAGGGAAGGATAATCTATGTAAGGGACGGTTTATATATATTTTTTCATTTTTCTCAAATATGATGATGTCCTCTTTGATTTATGGTGGATCCTTTTCAATAGCGACCAACTTAATCTCAAGGGACATATTTTTCGTTTCAGTGGATTCTATGATGACTTTCAACAACTAAATTTCATTTGGTAAAACTTCCAATTTATTCCTCAATTTTCATTTTATCAATATACTTTTAGGTACTTGTCATCATATGTATGAAATTTTTTATAATTCTACATTTCATCATTATCTCCATGGGTTAAATGTTATGACCCTTAGCCCTTAATATTGAATCACAAACAATATATTTGAAATGATCAATACTTTATTCAATATCAAAATTTTAAGGTAGGGAAACACCATACAATAATCCTTATAAGCAAGGATAAACTCTTATTCACTTTCTTTTTTTATTACAAGGAAACCTCCTATTAAGCTCCAATACAAGATACTCCAATTCATGTTTCTTGAGGACTCTTATAAACCCTAATTCTATCTAAATTCTAACTACTTAGTGGGTCTTATTTAATGAGGAGATTTTACATTATTTAATTATAACTACCTAGTGTTCCTTATTTGATAATAAAAAACATAATGGACCTAGTCCACCTTACATTAAATGAAAACCATACCTAAACTATTGTTAACTCTAATGACCCCTTCAACCCCCAATACACCCCAAGGGAGGATCCCAACACTCTGTTCCCCTTCAATAAGTTTTTTCCTCAACGCTTATGGTGATGATGTGCAACCATAAACCAAGATCCCGTGTGTGGGTGTTCATTGTAGTGCTAAAGTAACCTAAGAAACCAGGGTCCCATATAAATATCTTGGCCTCAATACTAAAGTATTTTATGATGCTCATCCATAACTAAGGTCACTTGTACAAGCGTGAAACTAAAAGCTAAAGTAGTCCTAAAGTATCATCTACAAAACAAGGTCTCGTGTACTAATTATCACGCTAACTCCTTGCAGAAATCCTCCTACCTATGAGGATATTACTTCTATAACATTTTTTAAAGGAACATAATCTATATCAAGCTCAAAATAGATAATCCATCAATGGAACTAACTAGTAAATATATCTATTAACAAGGTAATGAAAGTAAATAATTTAAATCATCAAACAAAAATATATGAGAATGGAAATAAGACATAATTTAGAGTACCTATAAATACTTTTCCTTGATGAAATCCAATGGCCTGTTTGAAACCACCGATCCTCAAATAGATAGCTAACCAAGTGGGGAAATCACATCTAAAAGTTGTTTTTCTACCCAAACAATGCAAACATATTAAGTAGGTAGTGCTCCTTGAATATGGAACAATATTAATGAGTTGTAGGAAATAATTAACAAGTTTACTCACTAATACTCATAAACCAAATGAAGTATTACATCCACACTATCCAAAATAATTGAATAAAATATAAAACATCCAATTTATCAACCATAGCATGGCAGAGAGGCTACTAGATTTAAAAAATTCCCATACCTCATAGGTTTATGGTGTGTAGAGGTCTTACCACCACTCAATCCCCCAATACATACCCCTCATAAGTTAGGAAACATACTTTACAATAGTTCCCCTTTGCAATGATCTTACTACCACTCTAGACCCATTAAACACACATAGTTGGTCAAGCGTCATACTCAAAAGTTATATCCCAAGGGCCAAAATAAAACAACGATAAATAACATTAGTACGGCTAGTTAGTCAAGTACACTCTTATCACCGTCTACCAACATATATTAGGATAGAGAAACTATCAGTCTACTCCCATAATTCATTATCAACACACATATCTTGCTCAAGATAGAAAATCCTAGAGATCGGATAATGACCAAACACTATCGATAAGGTTGGCAACCCTTTCAAAATTGTTAAATCTAGCAACTATCCCAATATTTTTATTTAGTCTTCCTATTCCCACTAACAAATTAATCATGGGATAAAATTAGACATAGGAGTAGATTTACAAGTGTGAACAAGTGGGTAAAAGGTGAATTACAACTTTTCCCTTGTTGGCTTTTTACCTAATTTAACTTCAGTATGCATTTTCCATATCATTTTCCCTTACCAAGGCTCTTTAGGCATTATGATTAGGTGGTCACCCTCATTGAACATGAGACCCTTTCCATTAGATGCAATTTCCTAGCCTCTCCATCAACGTCCCAACCTATAGAAGGTTATCCTTTACTAAATATGATCCATCATATAATCACGAGCCATAATGAATCATAATAAAAATTATAATGTCAAGGACACATCTCCATCAACATTACGATAATAATAAATGCTCATCATTATCACTAGTTAAATTTTCATCGTATACCATGAAATAAAGGCTCATGATAATCATTAAGCACATATGTCTTAATGCTTGACATAAATCAATAAGGAACTACTAATTCATGATTCACCAAGTAAATCCTCATGAATAATCATCAAGATGAAGTCATCAAGAAAATAATCATCACTAAGCATTAAAGAAATACCCATCAATAATTTACCAAAGGAGAACTCATAACCATCGTTAAGGGCATAACCAATCATTGATAATAATCAACAAATTGATAATCAATAATCAAGGACATAATAACAATTAATATCATCAATAATAGGCAAGTACATCAACAAATATAATCATCAATATTCTCTAATAATTTTTGTCAAATTTATCAAGGAGATATTCATCAATAATCATAGATAATCATCAAGGTAAATATGGATTTGTAATCATTAATAATTATTGAAGGAAATACACATAACAATTATTAAATCACATATGCCTCATGGCTCAATGCATGTCAAACATCAACAAAATAATTAATCAAGGAGGAAGAATGAGTCTAACACATCATTTGTAACAACGATAAGAAGGTGTATAGCAAATAATAAATATTGGGAATCACAAAGAAACCACCATCCATTATGGGTGTTACAATTATTTCCCTAACAAAAAGGCTATTGCCCTAAAGCCAAGTAATTATCAAGAAAACAAGGATAAAAATTCCTCAAACCACTTCATAATCATGAATATTGATAAGATACCATCAAGTCAATACATAGAAACCAACAATTAACATCATAAATATAAATTCTTCCACACCATCAATACCAACAACTCAACATCAATATAAGCATAATACACATCACCAACAAATTCTCAATATCATCAACAAATCAACATCCTCAATTCCAAAATTTTGTTATTGGCTCTTAAAAAGTAAAACTATCAAATAGATCATCATTTTCACCAATGATCAACATCAATGTTCTTGATATCATAAATATCATCAACCCAAAGTATCTAATTCAGTATCATTAATCATGAAACATCCTCAACACCATGAGATTTCCATTGAATCAAATTCCATAAAACCATTAGAGATCATCAATGTCATCTAATAAATATGATCATGAAATCAATATTTGTTACCCAAACATCCACATCATTAACATCACTATTTTACATTAAATGAAAAAATCGACATCATTAATAAGTCACATAACAATTCATCTACCAAGCCAGTGAGATCATTCATATTAGCAATATCCTTAACATCATCAAATAAAAGTCAACTAAACAACTACACTATTAACATCCTCCAATCAATCACTATTAACATCACCAAATCATCACCAAAACAATCATGGAATCAATGTTATCAAGTCAAATATTAATTAATGTGTGATAATCAATCAACTAAAGTCCTAACACATGTTGATGTTTGAGCAAAATCGGAGATGCTTGAACTTTAAAACTTTTATTGATCAATTTGAGCACATATGATTCTCATAAATCAGCCACATATCAATTATCCACATATATATCATCCACATACATAATCCCTATATAAATCATAAATAAATCAGCCACATATATCAGCCCTATATAAATCATAAATACATAAGCCATATAAATCAGCTCCATAAATCAACCATGAGATACAAGTTATATACCCTAGGAAAACCCTCCAAACATGGAGGATGAAAAAAACAGCAATTCTTTGAGTATGATACATATATTTGCAGAGAATGGTTTACAATACATAAGCAGATTTCGCGATAAGAGATATCACCACAGCAATAGAGAAGATAGATACAATGTAACCCTGCAAAAACAACTTTATGCGACTGTATTGATCTTTCCATATGTCTAGCATATTAGTAACAAGCCAAAAACTATAGCATGCAAAAGGTAGTGCATAGGAGGCTTAGTAAACATACTGAGAGCGCCACATAGTGCATTCACAAGGAGGAGCTAACTAGAACTCACTCCATGCAAACATTAGCACCCTTCCTTTCCTCAATTAGCTTTAGCTAAAAGTTCATTGTCTTCAACTGAAAGTGAAATGACTTGAACTAAATGTCAATAGACTTGAAATGAATGTTAACTGACTTGAATTGATTGTTAACTGACTTGAATAGAATTTTAACTTACTCGAATTGAATGTTAACTAACTTGAACTGAATGTTAACTGACTTGAACTGAATGTTAACTGACTTGAATTGAATTTTAACTTACATGAACTAAATGTTTAACTGACTTGAACTGAATGTTAACTTACTTGATCTGAATGATAACTAACTTGAACTGAATGTTAACTGACTTGAATTGAATGTTAAATTACTTGAATTGAATGATAATTGACTTGAAATCAATCCTTAACTCATTGTTGATCACTTTGTTAAAATGCTAACTTAAGTTTCATCAGTGCTTCACTCGTAGTGCCATGGATCTCTTTAGTTAATTAATACATGATGATTGATGAACATTGCGCTCTTCTTTACTTAACTGAATACATTAATTAATACTTCACTTGATGCTTTGACTAGAACTCACTCAAACATTTTGCATGGGAAATTAAAATTCTCTTTCTCTATACTTTATCTCAATATCATTAAACAATTAATGCATGGTCCATATGTTTATTATTTATCTCTTATCATATCATACTCATAAGAATTATTCCATACATACTGATGATCATCTATATTACCCCGGTCCATATAGTCATATGCTAAATTAATTCACTCTAGGGGTAGTGAAGCCCTAAAGGAGACTTATAGCACTCAGTGACCATGAATAGCAATATATCACATAGTATAACCACCTCAAAAAATGGAGGTCCACAATATTGATACAACACAAGACTTCAATCTTGATACAACACAATATCATCTCCACAATTGGAGATCCATTCTCATAGGGTACTATCTATGATAATCATTTACTTGATACAACACAAGTCTAGACTTGATACTGTTGTAATCTCTCAAATTGTAAGTTTACCGACAATACACATAAATAATCATATAATCATAACAGAGACAAGGATAGTAGGCTGAATAACAACTTTATATTACACAATAACACATGTGGGTTCATACGTACATCAAATCGAACCAAGTTCTTATCTGGCTCAAAAACCTATATATATATGATTACAAAACAGTTATGGTAACTACCTATCGGTTCACTCAACCAACACAGCCGATGAGGCCGACCTAATATACAATTATTCAGCTAACTAGTCGAGTCGTCTAACCGACTAGCTCCTCCAACATCTCCCCCAGGAACAAAACCTTTCTTCGTCCCGAAGAAATAGGGGAGGTAACAAAAATTATGAATGTCTTAAGTAGTTCCTAAAATTTCTTTGTTCATGGACTGTGTTGTCGAATAGATAGTCATTTCTGTATGAAAATCTCCACAATGACTTATGTTGTCACTACTAGTTGATGTTGAAATTCTGTCCAATTGTAGAGTGCTTTCTGAATATCGATGGTCAAGGTTGTGATGCTTGACAAGGTAGACATCTTCTCCTGTATTGATAGGTCTATAATATTATCCATGTTGGGAGCAAAAAATTGTGCCTTCTATTCTGCCATGTCGAGTAATCTCTTCATGTGTGGACAAATCTTATCAAGTGTGTCGAGGCTAGGTATTTCCTAATTTATCCATTGATGCGGCTTGTTTTTCTAATTTTTTGAGTTTTGTTGTTTCTAGTACTATCTGATCTTGAATTGTACTCTTCATTGCTTCTAGGAGTCCTTGTTGATTTTCTAGTGTTTTGATGTGCTCATGAGTCTCTCGAACTTATTGGAATACTTGACCATAATTAGTATACCAGTTTCTCAATACTTCCTCTGTAGTGGTAGACTCCTCAAAATGTTCTTGTAGTACCTTGTGAGCTTTCGAGAATGTTATGTACTACTGTCTTAGTAGAACAAAAGTATCTTATGTTTGTTCATATTTATTTACGTGTAATTGTGTCTAGAGGTTAGATACGGCACTTTCAAGCAATTGGCAATCTATTTCCAGTGGTTTGTCAGTGTCGGTTTCTATTGCTCCTGGTAAAACTGTTTATGTCAAATTACTTCATTTTATCAGAAATTCTATTTTCTTTGCTTTAAGTTTCTCAATCTGTTCTTCTTTTCTTTCTTTTCTTATCCTTGATTCCTTATTGAGGGCTTCCAACAGTTGATCCAATTCTCCATCCCTGAGTTTTGGTGTCTCAACTGTAGTAGTCGATCTTAGTTGATGTAGGTGGATAACTGTTGGTACCTGTTGTAATGTTGATTCTGTCAGCTGTTGTTCATGTTCTTTCCTCTTTTTATCTTTTATTTTTCTTTTATGCTGAGAATGATGTCCAACCTTTTCTCCTGTTGGTACTATTTCAGGTTTCTATTGTTCTGTATGTTGCTCTTTCGATGGATGATCTTCTATCAGTTGATCTTCTGTTAGATTAGGGTCTACCGACTGTATCTCTCGGATGATGTATGTGGCTGGTTGTGCATCTGTCAGTGGTGTGGATGGTAAAACTAATTTTGGAGGTAGAGCTGAGGTTGGTGGTGATGTAGGTGCTGGAGGATATTTTGGAGTTGATGGGGTGGTCGAAAGGGTACCTATCAGCATAATATTTTTGACTTCAGGTTGCGAGTCGACACGGTTGTCGGTTTCTTCAGAATTGAGGAGGTTGTCTATTTCTTGATCTGTTGTTAGTGTTTCTATTTGATGATTTGTATGAATATCAATTGCACTTTCGTTTGCTTCATTAACTAGGAGGGGATGAGTTTCAGTGGATGGTATAAAAGATGAAATGTGAGCTGCGACAACTTGAGATGATTTGTCGGGGTTTCTTACAAATGAGGATTTAATAACTCCCACAAATTTTGGTTCTCGGGAATATTTCTCTAGTTGGTCAGGTTGCTGGGTGAGAATTCATCGTGAAGAGTTTGACTCAGTGAGTGGGTGTGTCGTATTTATTTGTTGAGAATTGCGAAAAATATTGGGAAGATTGTTGATAAATTGCTACAGGTCAGCATCGTTATCGAATTTCTCTTTGAGTATTTCAGGAAATACATCTTTATAAGGGTTTGATGAGGCAACAACAGTCGATTTTGGTGTCTCTTCTTACACTATTCTAGTTGGATATGGTGGTGGAGGAGTGGAGGTTAAATCAATAGAGTTGAATTCAGGGGGGGGGTGACTCTTACCTTTTTAGATTTTGCTTGTTTTGCTTCTGATTCTATGAAACATTTGAACTACTTCTCAATAGATAATTTGTTCTTGGTAGCATCCTCCAAGATGTCGGCAGCTCTGGAAAGTATCTCTTCCTCATCATATGACTCTCCTTGAAGAATGAGCTTGTGCTTTCCCTTCCCTTTTTCCAGACTATCTTTCTTCTTCCATGATTTGGATATTTCCCGAGCTATTTGTCGAAGATTCTGCTTCATCAGGGCATACTCAGGTTTATCGAACTGTGTTTCTTCATCTTTCTATTCACCCTCCTCCTCCTGTTGTTTGTCCTGTGCAAGTCTTGTTGAGTCTGTGGTACTGTTACTATCTGAAGAGTACTTGTCTCTTCCGCTGCGGTGTCTTCTAGAGTGAAAGTGTTGATACGAAGGTGTACTTCATAATCTTTTTATTTCTCCTGGTTGGTTAGGGGTTCCACAATTGGTTGATTGGTCTTCACTAAAAATGCCGGTATGGATAGTTTAGTGTTGGATTTTCAGGCCAACTTTGTGAATATATCCTCGACTGTTGGATAATAAATCGAGGTGTTTGGCTTTTGCTGCAGCTCCTTGCATGTACCAGAATGCAGTATGGTCGAGTTCTAGTTGGATGTGTGTTGTTGGTGGCAGAATTCTTTGAATGTTTTGAGGCACCCTCCATCTAGTTGTTTGGACTTTTAAATTTTGAAACCACCTATCTAGTAGCACTTTCGCTGCTTCAAGTTCCTGTGAGTTCCCAGCCATTGAGAATGGCTTAAAACACCACATATGGAATCTTGTCGGTTCTAGGAACTGTGGATCTCCGACAGGAAACAAGTGGTACATAGCAATCCATATGATCAGTGATGGGAACCTAATCATTGTGGCCCCCTCCTGACACTTTACGCAGATGTTTTTGGCCATATCGGCTACATATTGATCCCAATGGTAGGGTTTCCCTTATTCTGATATACAATCAACAGATTCCAACATGTACAACCCCAGATCACACCCTTGTTCTGTAATCATTAGACCTGTAGACACACGTTTCATGACCATATTGGGTGTTGTGGCCTTGATTTGACTGGCTATCATCCCCTTAGAGTTCTTTCCAGCCGATGTCACTATTATTTTTTCAACTAAACCAGCCTTTGACCCAACAAGAACATACTCTCCTTTGTTAGACAAACCTGTAAGTTTGTAACTAACTTTGCTGGATACCTCAACAGGTTTATCAAAATAGAACTTCCCATTATGATATTGACTAATGATGAATTTTTCTATTATCTCTTTCATCCGGCCGAAGCTCGCCATGAGAGGTGCATTGATATAGCTCATGATGGTACTAACGTGTACTTTATGTGCTTCTTCTATCATTTTCTTTTCTACATATTCCCACTTCTTAATTTCTACACATTCTCGCCCAAGAAGTTTCCTAAAAATTTTCCTTACTGATATTTTCTAATCTTTTTATCTACGTGACTGCAGCGGACTGCAACTCCTTTGCTTTGGTGGTCGCAGATCTGGTCTTCTTTGGTTTCATTTTGTCGGTTGTAAGTTTAAGTTTTTTCATAGGTATATTTCTCTCAGGAGTCTGGTAACTCTGTCTCTCAAGCTCTTCATAAAATTATATAAATTATTCACCTGATGTGGTATTTATAGGTGGCACGGGTGGCGATCTTGTCAATGGAGGTATTAATAGCAGATCTAATAGTGAAGGACACTCTATTGATAGCTCTTTTAATGTGCTCTAGTTTTGGTGCTTCCTCTGTCTATAGTCATGATGGCTTGATTGGACCATTTGATCCTCTTTTCGATGATGGAAATGTCGATAAAATGGTCAGTAGTCGGTATGTCGATAATGTCTTTTGTTATTTCTGTTGAATTGTATTATGTTACTTCCTTTGTGATTTCCTATCATTTTGATCTTGCTGGATTTGATTCTTTCTGTTGTTTTATGGTTTTATGGTTTTAATAGGTTTTTGTTAAACAGTTATGGAACCGTTATATATATATATATATATATATATATATCATATTTAGAATTTTCCTCAGTTTTCTTACCGCTTTAGTCGAGAACCGTTACCAGTTTCTGAAATACTATGCCTTGTAACGTTCTCAGTCGAACTGATCCATTGGCATTGATTTCTTCAATGATATAGGGTCCCATCCACTATGTGTGCAGTTTCTTTGGTTTGCCTTTTACCCAACTATTATAAAACAACGCAAGATCTCCAACTGAGAAGTTCTTGTTTTTTTTAATGAATTGATTTTTATGTTTAATGTTTACCCGAATGTTATACAACAACACAAGATCCGCATAAATTGTTTTTTGTAATGTTTGATTTGTATGTTTATTGCATCGGGATCCATAGTTTTCTATTGCAAACCTCATAGGGATGGTTGATGCAGTATTCAGTGCTGCATCTGGAATGGCAACAAGTCACACAAAGGTACAACTATTTCAACATAATATTTACATAGTTTATTATTGTAACGTCCCTGACCCTCCGACCGGTGAAGAGGATGCTACCAAACCATTAACTATCCGGGAAACTAGCCCCATGAACATGTACATACATAAAAAATGAAATTCCTTGAAGTAAAACATGCAGAGATGCATAACTATTCAACGTATAGCAGAAGGAAAACATACACTCAAGCATTCAACAAGTTCATCATAATTCATTAAACATCAAATATGATTGCAGAGATTGAACACAAGAATACTTATCTTATGAAGCACTTGTCCCGCAACCAACTACGTCACTATAATGTTCCAACCAACCATAGGCCAGTATGTTCCTTAATCTCTCAGCAACACTGCCACCCCCGAGATAGGCATGATTCCCCAAGGAATAAGGAACTAAGATGGATCACACATAGCCAAAGATACACAAATCAACCAAGCCAACACAGTTGGGTTTATCAGGCCATCAGGGAGCTGGGAAAAGATGAATGCTAAGCTAGTGGGCTCATTGAAGAGCTAAGGACACCTACACCAGAACTAGCCTAACTTCTAGGACACCCACACACACCCAACACAAGGAAATCAGTCCCTTCTCTGCTACATAGTCCCTGAGGCCCTGACTTCCCTTCCAGTGCTATTCAGGGGTTGCAGAGAAGAAAGCCAACCCTATAGCTCTGTTTATGTGGCTCCCAAACACACCAGGTTTATCAAGCATACCAAGCCTTCATTCCCACTTGAACATAGTCCAAATACCAACCACTGCATACACACAACAAAACAAGCGATTCACCGCTCTGGGGAAGAAAATCTAATTCCTGAGTCATTCTTGGCCCTATAGTCGCCAAAACGACCCAATAAGAACCCACAGCAAACCAAAATCATGGGGGAAACGAACAGCGATTTCTCAGTTGCATGAGGAAGGGAAACAATTCACCTAGAGGTGAATTCCAAGCCTACACGTGAGTATAAAATGTCCAAGAACCCTAATTGTAAATGAGAACCCACACAACCCAAACGTGAATGGCACATACACAGGAAAATCGTGAATGCTAGGAAACGGCTCCCCCAGCTCTCTACGTGAGGAAAACAATGAAGAATGGGGTCATGGTGCTTTCCCTGCCAACATGAGGATGAATGAGTCTGCTAGTGGAGTGTGCATGTGGGAAAGGATTGACAGTCCTACCACACACCACTTCCCAGCAATAACTACCCAGCTAACATCAGAGGCTTTAATGTGGTAGTTGATTGATTGAGACAAGGGAAATTGAGTAAGTCAAAATGGTGGGTGACAACTAAATGGGTTTAATAGCTGACACTTGGCTTTTCCCCAATGGCTCCCAAGGTTTAATAATTTCACTCCCTATCCTTAGGAAAATCATGCCGTTTTCATCATGGTTGCATTGACATAGCTGGTTGGGGTTTATTTTAATTCAAGTGAATATTTACATGATGCCAAAACTATAATGTCTCGGATATCATGATATACCATCGCCGACGATTTTAATCACCGAAACATTAAATGCTAAATCGATGGTGGGGATTTTGCCTTTAGCTCCACACCACGATTGATTACAATATATATACATCAGATACATTTAATGAAAATGGAGTCAAAACCAGGGTGTTACATTCCCCTCCCCCTTCAATAGCACTATCCTCAGTGATTTACAACATTTGAACAAAATGCTACACTGGTACTGCCTCAGTGTTCCGTAGAATTGAAGAAAAATGGATGTGTCAATCGCATGGTATCCTCTAGCTCCCACGTAGCCTCTTCAAGCCCGTAGTGCTCCCATTGCACCTTTACCTACCCTATGGCTCGGTTCTAGAGCATTGTGACCTTGCTATCGAGGATGCGCATTGGCTCGATTTGGAACTCTCCCTTGGGTTCCACCTGAATCACATCCCAATTTATGACATGGTTAGGATAATGTACATATTTCTTAATAAAAGAAACAAGAAAAACATTATGAGATCTAGTGCTAACAAGCAATGCAAGTCTATATGCAATTGGCCCTATTCTTTCAAGCACTTCAAATGGCCCACAATATCTTGGTGATAGCTTGGCACAACTTCCAAGCTTCAAGGAACTCTTCTTTTCCCTCTCTGAGGTAAACATGATCCCCAACACTGAACTCCCTATTCACCCTATGCTTATCTGCATAGCTTTTCTGTCTGTCCTGTGCTGCTTTCAGATTCTACCTGATCTTTACAACCTCCTGCTCCATCTCTGTGAGCAATTTTGGACCAAGCACAACCCTGTTCACTAGATTTGTCAAAACCCCAAATTTTCACAAAAATAAAAAATTTTGATGTAACATAAACTGTTTATAGTCGCAGTTTGATAACTGCTAGGAGCTAACGGAAAGAATGAAACAGTTAACAAAAGTAACCATTAACCTTGAAATGTATTCAGCCATGTCCTATTTCATTCTTGGCCAAAAGTACTGTTTTCTGGCAGTAGCAATCCTCTTTTGGTATCCTAGGTGACCAGAATATGGAGCTTGATGGATTTCATCCATAACAACTCTCCTATCCTCTACTATATTTGAAATATAAATTCTTCCTTTATAAGTAAGAAGTCCATCTTCTTCCAATTTATATCCCTCATACCTCTTCTGAAGACTTTGGTGCTACAATTTTTCTTTTACCAGCTCATACAATTCATCTCCAGCAGTATGATTAACAATCTGTTGCCTCAAATTTTATTGGAAAATACTAAGAGATGCCACATGCATTTCCTGCACCTTCCTGCTAAGTGCAACAGCTACTTTATTCTCTTTTCCCTTTATGTGCTTGATTTCAAAATCAAACTCACATAAAAACTCCAACCATCTCACTTGCCTAGCATTCAGAATAGGTTGATCAAATAGATACTTCAGACCACAATGGTTTGTCCTTAATTCAAATCTTCTACCCATCAAGTAATGCCTCCACATATTGAGGGCATGTACTATGGCTGCAAGCTCTAGATCATGAGTGGAATATTTCTTCTCATGCTACATCTTTCTTAACTCATAACATATCATGTGGTTGTCTTGCATAAGGACTCCTCCAAGCCCTTGTCCGCATGCATCGGTACACACCACAAAATCTTTCTCTGGGTCTGCAACTTTCAATACTGGTTCACTCGTGAGAAGATTTTTCAACTGCCGGAAGTTTCCTTCACACCTCGATGTCCATTCAAACTTTATCCCCTTCTTTTGCAAAGAAGTGATGGCATGTGCAACTTTGGAGAATCCTTCAATGAATCTCATGTAATATCCTGCAAGTCCCATAAAAGATCTTACATCTCTCACATTTCTTGGAGTAGGCCAATTCATAATCGCTTCAATCTTTTCAGGGTCCACAGATATACCTTCTTCTGAGATAATGTGACCCAAATACTGAATTCTATCTCTATAGAAGTCACACTTGCTCAGCTTTGCATACAGTTGATTCTCCCTGAGCAATTGCAATGTCAATCTCAAATGCTCTTTATGCTCTTCCTCATTCTTAGAATAAATAAGAATGTGATCAAGGAAAACAAGAACAAACTTGTCCAAATACCTGCTGAAGACACTGTTCATAAGGCACATAAATGTAGCGGGTGCATTTGTGAGGCCAAATGGTACCACAACAAACTCATAATGTCCATACCTTGTTCTGAAGGTTGTCTTATGAATGTCTTCATCCTTGATTCTCACCTGATGGTAACCAGACCTCAAGTCAATCTTGGAAAATACCTTTGCTCCTCTCATTTGATCAAAGAGGTCATCAATCCTAGGCAAAGGATATTTATTCTTCATATTAACCTTGTTCAATTGTCTATAATCAATACAAAACCTGAGTGTGCCATCTTTCTTCTTTACAAACAGAACTGGTGCTCCCCAAGGAGACACACTTGGCCTGATATACTTCTTTTCCAACAACTCTTGCAGTTGCATCTTCAGTTCTAGCATCTCTGGTGTACTCATCCTGTAGGGTGTCTTGGACATTGGTGCTGCTCCCGACACAAGTTCAATTGTGAAATACATGTCCCTCTTTGGAGGAAGCCCTGGAATCTCATCAGGAAACACATCCTTGAATTCCTGTAACACCTGATAGTCCTCCATCCTAGGAGTTTCATCCTCCAATGCCTCCAAAATATGAGCTGCATACAATAGGAAACCTTTCCTATAGAACTTTTTCAACTACATTGCGGAAACCTGCCTTACTGAAATCACCTTTGGAATACATTTTACCACTACTGGGTTCCCTTCTTCATCCATGCATTTGAAAGTCTTATTGTAATAGTCAAGCTTTACCTTGTGAGCTTCTAACCAATCCATTCCAATGAGAACATCATAGGAAACAAGTGGTAGAACATTCAGATCTACACAAGTGACCAATACATTCATGACCAATGGACATTTATCTACCACTTCACTAACCTTTCTCTTAGTTCCAGTGGCTAGATGAACTAACCAAGATTTTCTATGCTTTACTTTCTTAAAAGCACAAATCTACACTACTCTAGGAGTAATGTAACTATGAGTAGAATCGGGTTCAATCAAAATAGAAACATATTGCTTAACAATCTTACCTGCAACTTCAACCACAGTTGGCTAGTGATCTTCCTGGCAGTCCTCCAGTGCTGCATAAATCCTAGGGACTGCCCTTGCTACTTGACCCACTATTTCTTCTTCTTGAATGTTGTAAGTTGTCCTTGCACTCTCATTCTCGAGTGGAAAACTTCTGCAAATGTGGGCTCCTCCATATTTCGAGCATTGGAGTGGTCCTCTATTCTGTTGTGGATCTTTAGGCTTTTCTCCTATCACTCCAACTAGCTTACTCACAGCTTGGGATGGTTGCTTCTACTGATTCCTAAAGTTAGAAGGTTTGAAACCTTTCTTTCTTTGGTCAAATTTTTCATTCTTCTTATACTTCCATGCCTTATGGTAATCAGGTTTACCTTTGCTTTGCTCATAGCAATACTTAGCCTTCCTTATTGTTTCTTAAAGAGTTCTAGGTTCATAAAACTCAATTATGTCTTTGTAATACTGAGGCAATCGACTCAAAAAATGTTGGATCTTCACTTTTTCATCTTTGATATACTTGACATACCTCAACAATTCCAAGAACTTATTTGCATACTCTTCCACAGTCTGTTGTCCCAATCTCAGCTCATGGAACTCCTTAATCTTGTCATCATAATACATGTCAAAGAGATATTTATGCTTGAAATAATTCTTGAACTGTTTCCACTTAAGTCTCCTTTCACTGATCCTCTTTACTTACTGGAAGTGTTCCCACCAAATGGATGCTCTTCTATTCAGATTGAATATGGCAACCCTTGTTTTCATGTTTCCCGAATAATCCTGAACTTGGAAGTACTTCTTTATCCCAAGAATCCAAGCTTTAGCCAAGCTTTAGCTTCTGCAAACGTGTTAGTAACACAACTATTAGCCGCATAACATTTATACAAATCAGAATTACTTACCTTCTCCTGGAAAAATCATAAAATGACAACTTTCCCCAAAACACATAATTTTATTCCTCAAAGACCAACTATCTCAGGGGGACGAAGGGGGTGAAGGGGGCTTTCCCCCTTGTGGCTTCCTTGTGCCACTACAAGGCGGGTCGAGGGCAGCGCCCCCATTTTTTTTTTAAATCTTTGATTTTTGCTCAATCTAGCACATAATATCACTTCCATTTTCCTCCTTCTCAGCCCTATAAATCCACTGAAAAACTGCTGAAAATCCCACTAAAAAAAATTGTTGAAATCCACTGAAAAATCCCACTGAAAACTCAAAAAAAAAATTGTCATATAAGATTTCTTCCCAACTAGCCATCTGATGTATCGGATCACTAGTTGACAACGTCTCTAATACCTCGATGGATTGATCTTCAATCGTCTTCTGATGCATATTGGATCCTTCTTCCTCTACCTTTTGATGCACATCGGCTGAGAAATCCTCTATCATTTTCTGATGTTTCGCACCGATCTTCCTCTAGCTTCTGATACACGTTGGCTGACCGATCCTCTATTTTTTTCCAACGTTGCAGACCAATCTTCCTCTAGCTTTCGATACACATCGACTGACCGATCGTCTATTTTCTTCCGACATTTCAGACCGATCTTCCTCTAGCTTCCGATACACATCGGCTAACCGATCCTCTATTTTTTTTTTTGACGTTTCCTATACTTGGAAAAATTTTCTGAAAATTTGCTTCTTATCTTCTTCTTTCTTCCGCCAGTGCATTGGATTCTCAATTGTCTATCATTTTTTGATGCTTTGGATTCCTTCAAGCGAGCCTTATCGACACCCCAGCTCCGCCTGGCCGAGACCTTTGGCTCCCTTCACATTTTCTCCTCCGGCATCATCAGAAGTCCTTCCGGCTAACTGAGCCGACATATCGGCTGACTTTAGCTAATGCCTTCTGACAATTTTTATACTTAGAAAATTTTTCAAAAAAATTTCTCTCACTACATGTTCCTTTTCAGCTATGTCTCGGCTCAACCCACTGGAGACTGTCGGCTCCTCTCCACCGGGACCGTTGGCTCCTCTCAGCCAAAACCACCGACAAATTTCAAACTTGGACAAATTTTTGAAATTTTCTTTCCGTCGTTTCTTTATCAAGTGGACTTCTGCCTAGGTTATCTAGTGTATCGAATGAGCTTTTGACTAATTCATTTGACGTATCAGATGGGATTTAGCCTAAGCCATCCGATAATTTTCACACTTAGAAAATTTTCTGAAATTTTCTTGTCATTTCTCTGATTTTCTCATTTTTCCCATGTTGGGTAGAGGGTAACTTTCCTTTGTCACTGCTTCTTCATGGCCCATTGAGGCCCATGTTGCAACATGTGCTCTGGTACCACACTGTAACATACCTGACCCTCTGACCAGTGAAGAGGATGCTACCAAACCATTAACTATCCAGGAAACTAGCCCCATGAACATGTACATACATAAAAACTGAAATGCCTTGAAGTAAAACATGCAGAGATGCATAACTATTCAACATATAGGGGAAGCAAAACATACACTCAAGCATTCAACATGTGTATCATAATTCATTAAACATCAAATATGATTGCAGAGATTGAACACGAGAATACGTATCTTATGAAGAACTTGTCCCACAACTAGCTACGTCGCTGCAAAGTTCCACCCATCCATAGGCCAGTGTGCTCCTTAATCTCTCAGCAACACTGCCACCCCCGAGCTGGGCATGATTCCCCAAGGAATAAGGAACTAAGTAGGCTCACACATAGCCAAAGATACACAAATCATCCAAGCCAACATAGTTGGCTTTATCAGGCCATCAGGGAGCTAGGAAAAGCTGAATGCTAAGCTAGTGGGCTCATTGAAGAGCTAAGGACACCTACACCAGAACTAGCCCGACTTCTAGGACACCCACACACACTCAACACAAGGAAATCAGTCCCTTCTCTGGTACACAGTCCCTCAGGCCCTGACTTCCCTTCCAGTGTTATTCAAGGGTTGTGGAGAAGAAAGCCAACCCTCTAGCTCTGTCTATGTGGCTCCCAAACACACCAGGTTTATCAAGCATACCAATCCTTCATTCCCACTCCAACACAGTCCAAAGACCAACCACTGCATACACACAACAAAACAATCGATTCACCGCTCTGGGGAAGAAAATCCGATTCCTGAGTCGTTCCTGGCCCTATCGTGGCCAAAATGACCCAATAAGAACCCACAGCAACCCCAAAACATAAATGAACCCACAGCAAACCAAAATAATGGGGGAAACCAACAATGATTTCTCAGCTGCATGAGGAAGGGAAACGATCCACGTGGAGGTGAATTCCAAGCCTGCACATGAGTATAAAATGTCCAAGAACCCCAATCGTAAATGAGAACCCACACAACCCAAACGTGAATGGCACATACACTGAAAAATAGTGAATGCTAGGAAACAGCTCCCCCAGCTCTCTACATGAGGAAAACAATGAAGAATGGGGTCGTGGTGCTTTCCCTGCCCACGTGAGGGTGAATGAGTCTACTGGTGGAGTGTGTGTGTGGGAAAGGACTGACAGTCCTGCCACACACCACTGCCCAGCAATAACTACTCAACTAACATCAGAGAAGTTTAATGTGGTAGTTGACTGATTGATACAAGGGAAAGTGAGTAAGTCAAAAGGGTGGGTGACAACTAAATGGGTTTAATTGCTGACACTTGGCTTTTCCCCAATGGCTCCCAAGGTTTTGTAATTTCACTCCCTATCCTTAGGAAAATCATGCCCTTTTCATCATGGTTGCATTGACATAGCTGGTTGGGGTTTATTTTAATTAAAGTGCATATTTACATGATGCCAAAACTATAATTTGTCGGATATCATGATATACCATTGTCGACGATTTTAATCACCGGAACATTAAATTCTAAATCAATGGTGGGGATTTTTCCTTTAGCTCCACACCACGATTGATTACAATATATATACATCATATGCATTTAATGCAAATGGGGTTAAAACCGGGGTGTTACAATTATTGTTGTCTATTGTTTATTCATGCATGTCTAACTATTTCAACATTTTGTGATTGTAGCCACTAGCATCAGTAGTAGTTCCTGGCCTCTTTGGTTCAACCATGTATCTGACCATCCTTGATGTTCAACCAACATCTCCATCTTATACCATGTAATGTATATCCTTCGATGATATTTGTTGGTTGACTTGAAATCCAATGCATAAACCATTTTTGTTAATGTTTGATTTGCATGTTTACTGCATCAGGATCTGGAGTTGTCTATTGCAAACCCCCCAAGGGTCGTTGATGCAGTAGTCAATGTTGCATCTGTAATAACAACAAGCCACACATAGTTACAACTATTTCAACATGATCTAGACATAGTTTATTATTGTTGTCTATTGTTTATTTGTGCATGTGTAACTATTTCAACATTTGGTGATTGTAGCCACAGCAGCAAGAGCAGTTCTTGGCCACTCTGGTTCGACCATGGTTGCAACCATCCTTGATGTTCAACCAACAGCTCCATCTGCTACACAAGTAACACAATCCCCTTTGTCACGGTCTCTTGTTGAGGTGAGATGTCCATTAATGACCAAGTGTTTCATGCAATTTCCATGCACATGTTGATAATTGTTGAGTTAATTTAGATATGGTATTTTATTGAGCTAATTTATTAGTACATAGTTAGTTGAAATTGACAATTGATATTTAATTTGCAGGATCTAGAGACACACACTGATCCTAGAGATGTTCCTAAAGGATCAACATCTAGAAATAACAAGAGGAAGCTTAAGTTTTGATGTGTCTTATGGGATATATGTACATTTGGATACATGTACATGTGGCTTGGATAGTTTTGGATACATGCACTTTTGGATAATTTTGGATATATATGTACTTTTGGATACAAGTACTTTTGGATACTTTTTGATATATATGTACTTTTGGATACTGTTATAGCTGATCTTACCACACATGGTTAATCACATGTTGATGGCCTTCCCTGTCCCTCTACAGACTCTTTAGACCCCATGGACTCATATTATCCTTTGATGTCCCAAGATCATCCCATAAAAACACCTGTTTATTGTTGTACGCTACTTTTAAACCCATACTCACGTGTACACACGAATTTTGACCTCAAACCCATGTACATCAGGATGTGTGCATAAATCCAAATACTTTTGGAGTTTTCCTTCATGTGAGTCTAAACCACTTGACTCTTGGCCTTCCATATCCCTTGATATTGCTCAGATTTGACCCTCCATTACCCCATTGGACTGCTATATAAGGAACCCCTTGGATACATTGAAGAGGAGGAATTGAAGAGCAAGTAAACTATAGTCCATTGTTGCCACAGTTTGCATATACTTGATTCTGCATCCCTTTGGAGAACTTGGTGTTCTTCCCAAGCTTTCCTTTGCTTGTGAGCTTGCTATCGACAGATGGAGTATTGAGGTGATGGAGGCCCAGGTGGAGGACTCAGTTTCTCCGGTTCGTAGACGTGCCGACAGAGGTTGTCACTATTGTAATCTCTGATTTTATTAATAGAAATATATTTTCCTGTCTTATTATGTCCAATTGAATATGAATGTTGAATCCATGGACGTGTCTAAATTGTTTATGCATCATTGAATATATATGCTAGAGTAGGTCTAACACACTATTATGTAGCATGCTTGTCTTGTTTGTTGTTGTTGAGAGCAAATTTCTAATACAAGCATGAATTGGAAAGCTCAATGGGGATCTACTTCAACCATCCGGAACAAGGTACGATTCAATATCCCTTAGTGTTAGATGGTTGGTTTTTCTTGCATATTGGGAAAGATTGATTTCTAGTGTCAAAGTTGTCTATTGTGGTACACCCCAAGCCATAGGAAGTTTCTCTCCGTAAAATAATTGGTGACCATACTTGGGAGGTTCCTAGTTGTTTCTCTTTGGGGGTTTTCGGTATTCAATGTACTTAAATTGCTCTTGATTTCTCTATTTTGGTGTCGAGTCTGGGGGCATGTTTTCCCAGTAAGGTCCTGAAGAAGTAAAGTTTGTATTAGCTTGTCTATTTTCCCTATTTTCCTGCCATTTTTCTTCCTGTACACGGGTTTTGCTTTCACAGTCGCGTATACATGCGGGTTTTCCTTGAACAATCGCGTATATACGGTCTTTTACTAAGAACAGTCGTGTATGCCTTGATTTTGAGCCTTAGTGTGAGGATTAAGTGTTATTGGGTGATCGCTGATGATTGCTGAGTCTTCTTGGATGCTTCTGGAGTCTGTATACACCCTTTGTTTCTGACCAGAGACTAATTTTAGTTTACTTTTTAAGTTTTGTTCTTGTCATCCATTTATCCATTTTTTGTTTTGAGATTAGTGCATTATATCTCTTTTATCTTAGTGCCTTGCTTGGCTACTGTTTGTGAGTGGCTACAAGGTTTGGGGGTTGTAGAGTCATTTATTTGCTTACATATCTCATTTATTACTGGAAATACAAAAATATTTTTGCTTTTACATAGTTATGGATTTCTTGCATTTTGCATTGGCATGGTACTTGCATTAGGTTTGCTTACTGTTATTATAGTTATATTTTCATATAGGAAACACTGCACTTGCATTTGAAGGAAAAATTATGCATCTCATGCAGTGGCATACCCTGTTTTTCATTCTACACATTGCATTTGGCATTGCTTGTTAGGTGTGCATATTTACTTTACTACTGAGTCATAACTTCATTGGTTACACGACCATTTACCCTTTGAGTAATCACATCCAACAAAAATCAACGCTTATTAAAATGAATTACACTCTTTTCTTTTTTACGGTGCATCAACAAGAATAGGTTTTAGGGTCTTGAAATAGTTCATTGTGAGTCAATTCTCCAAGACCACTAAACAAAACAAGTAGGTGTTTTTCCAGGTGAGAGTGTGAAACCCTTGATATAATTAGTGTTTCTCAGGACTCTCCTCTTACATGGGAGTTAAGCACAAGGTAGTGCATGCGATTGTGATTGGGATGACACCTGGTCACTTTCTGTGAGCACCGGAGATATTTCTAGGATTGTATTCGTATATGTGTGCCTTTGAAGTATTGATTAGTGCACCCTTGGGGTACCAGTTGTGCTTTCAAGCTTCAGGCTTTGCTACCCTACCCATATGGTCGATCCATCCTGTGACTATCTGCTTGAGCATTGGTTATATTGAGGTGACCTTAGTTGCCTTACCTAGCTTATTGAGGGGGTATTTGAAGAGGTTATTCTGCAGGTGTCCTGGCCAGGCAGGGGTCGGACAGCATAATCGCTATATGCGTTGAAGCTAAGGGCCACTATAATTGGTTACGAACCTCCACTTGTTGTGTATGGGAGTCTCAAGCCTCTCCTAGGCAAGCCATACCTACTTCATTCAGGAGCTCACTTATCCTACCCTTGGTTTGCTTGTGATTTGGATTTATATTTTCTTAGGTGTATACTCTATGCACGCTAGATTGCTTAGGGTTGCGTAGCTAGATCGAGTCTTTTCTTTTTATTGAGTCATTGTGAATTAGGGTGTGGCACCTCATTGTTCTCATCATTTATAAGGAATTCCTCCTTCCATGTCTCCTCCTCCATTGGGAGAGATAATAAAACAGTCTGGGCTAATGCATTCTCACTTTGATTCATACACTATGGGTGATCACAAGCACGAGATTCCAGAGATTCCTGATTTTCCTCATCATGTATGGGAAGACGAACCTCCTAGCACATACGGGACTCCAGTAGGGTCTTTTCGTCATTCGGTTGGGCCGACACAAGAATATTTTTCATGATTCACAGAATCCACACACCCTAATCGTCGGTATTGACCTCCAGGCAATGAGACTCACCAAGCATCCACTAACACTAACACTATTAGGTATGACATGCCTAATATTCCTGAGACTAATCCGGCACCTCATGATGGATCAGGTGGTGACCCTGGTGTTGCACCTAGGGGCACTTCCATTCCTTTCTAGGCGGAGAGGTTTGGTAGATCTAGTCACATTACACCTTCCATCTATTTGGTGGAAGTTCCTTCACACACGCACCCTAGGCCTAGCACTAGTGTTCCTATTCGGGGACTAGAACCTAGACATGTGAATATTAGGGGCACAAGTTATATTCCTTCACATATTCCATTGTCTTCTACACCAATCCCTTCAAATTCCTTTTTAACCACGCATCCTCCTCCTAACTCTAGTGGGCCTTCTGGCTGGAGTTCTACTACTATCCATGTTCGTCCTAATTCTGCTAGCACCATTGTGTCACAGGGCCATGTGCCTCCTTTTGTGTCAGCAGGACATATATCTTCCCATGGACCATCTCATGTATCTTCCCATGGACCATCTCATGGACCTTCTCGTGGACCATCCCATGGTCCGGTTTATGGAACATCTTATGAACCTTCTTACGGACCATCTTACAAAAATACCTACACACCTTATGGGTCCAGGTATCAACCCGTGTATCAGTCACCTAATTATGGCTTTGTAGCACCCCAACCTCAAGGTACCCCAAATCACAATCCTTATATGCAACCCTATATGGGCCAAATGGGAGGAGGTTATTATCCCACTGGCCAAGGCCATGGTGTATATAGCAGTCAACCTTATGCAAAATAGTCCTATCAAGGAGCATGGAACCAACCGGCTCAACCTAGGCTCCCTTTCCTTGCGACTTTGAATCTACCCGATCAGTCAATATTGATGAACTATCCCATATCTCATGACCCCGCATGGCCAGAAGTTCCTACCAAACTTCCTTCGGACATCCCAAAGTTCGAGGGTAAGGCTGGTGAATATCCTGGTGAGCATGTTATGACCTTCCATCTTTGGTGCTCTTTGAATTCCTTAAACGATGATTTTGTCCATTTAAGACTGTTTCAATGCACCCTCGCGGGTCCTACCGTGAAATGGTATATAGAGTTACGTGGGGGGACATATTATTCATTTCATGACCTTGTTATGACTTTTCTTAACCACATTTAGCTACCCGTACGTTACGATGTCGGTACCAAACTCTTGTTGACATTTCAGTAAGAAAAAGCCACCCATATTTCGGATCATATTCAAGAGTGGCGTAGATGGAAGAGGATGATTAAAGTCTTTATACCACCAAAGTTTCTTCAAGAGTGGAAGTCGTTGTTACCCTATATCACGAAGGATGTTTCCATGTCCCGAGTGAAAAATGAGGACCAAGCTATTTTTAGGGCCTTGCAGTTGGACTTGATTTATCATGCTCAGTATGGGATCCTTTATGAGATTATACTTAATGCTCCACATTCCAATTTCGACCCCAAGTTTAAACCTGGGCCACATGCCGATGGTATTGTTGGCTCTGCAAGTACCAAACCTACGGATTCAGTTATGAAACAAGTGAGCCAGCTATCGCTTCACCAATTTGAGTCAGGAAAGTTTTGGCTTTGCTCCTTCCTACCCAGTCGGCGGACGTAGTTTATGTGCAGTCATCAAACCTGAAAGGTAACCAGCAACCTGGAAGGAATAAAACGAAAGGGAAAAATAATAAGAAGGGTGGGAATAATAATAATAATGGGGCTAATGAAAAGAACAACAACAACAATAATAATGCTGGGTGGGACAAGAAGACTAAGAAGAAGGTTAATTTTCCTTACAAGTTGTGCAAGGATGACCACCTCACTCACTTGTGCACTCGTATGGAATATGCATCAAATTTCATAGCATAGGGCCCAGCTGTGTTTACTAATCCTTTACCAAATAATCAAAATATGAACTTGAGGATCGTTGATCCTCGTTGTGTGTCTAGTGGAACTCGAAACCTGCCGAATGCCGCTAGTGGTCACGGTTTCATCAACATGGTGAAATATATTAGTGTTGTTGCGTGTGCGAAATAATATGGTTCGTCACAACCAAAACTTGGGAAAGAACCTACTCCACCTGAGAGATATTTGCAAATTGAAAAGCCTACAGATAAGCTTGAAATTCCACCTTGCAATCCACTTGGGGCACAACTGTAATGCTCGAACCACCCAGAACTATTCAATTGTCAAGGATTTGGGCCAAACTCCTTATGTGATGTCTGCATTAGAAATACGACTTGTCCTTCGCAGAGAAAGGCCTTGTTGTCTGCTCTTGGGGTTGGTGATGATAGCTCTCCTTTCATGATTAAATTTAAAACTCATGGAATCCTACCTCGTTTTCCTTACTATGTGTCTCTTTTGATTCACGTAGAGTGTTTGAATAACACCATCATGTGTACTGTGATTGATGAAGGGGTTGCCATTTCGGTGATGTCTTTGGCTTATTGGGAGGGGTTAGGTTATCCCACGTTGTCTAAATTTGCAAACATGTTGACTACTTTTGATGGAAGATCATTCTGGCCACACGGTATACTTCCTTCCCTAGAGGTCCAATTGGGGGGGAAGATTGTTGCGATCAAGGTCGAGGTGGTTGATGCGCCCCTTGACTACAATCTTTTGCTGGGTAGGAACTAGATGTACAATATGCAAGTTGTAACCTCTTCCCTATTCTGAGTAGTTTGTTTTCCATTGAATGGGAAGATCATTACTATTGACCAAAACTCTTTCCAGAATCTGAGTGTAAACGCATCATCGGGAGCTTCTATCCCGATTATTGATCATTCTCAGCTGGTAACTGAGAATGTGGGTGTGAGTATGTATCCTTCCCTCATGGGAACCTTTAGTTGTCCTGTTCCCATTCTTATGATTGGTTCTAGTCTTGGTAGGGCTTCTCCCTTGTCAAATTTGGTATCCTTTCGCACTTCTCATATGGAGGATCCTTGGATTCTTCCTGGCACCAAGTACTTCGAGTATACCTGTCGAGACAGACGTGCCATTACCTGCAACATTGGTGGCTTATCAAGTGAATCTTGATCATGTTATAGATCCTAGTCCTTCCTCTTCACGGACAGAGGAGGAGGACCTTTATGTGCTGTCGGCTTGGGAAGTAGAGTCATCTCACTCTCAAGAATTCCTTGATGATGTTTTTTCATCTAATGAAGCTATTCTTGAGGCTATGTCTGGGATATAACAACCTTGGGAAGAGCTGCACCATAAATCATATTTGCTCCCTAATTTTGATTGGTTAGAGTGTGACGACTTTAGGGCGATTCTAAGCAAGAAGGTTGGTAGCCCCATGGTCCCATTAAGCTCTCCTAGTTAGATTGTTGAAGGGAACATGGCTAACCTATCACTAAATATTCCTATCAACATTTCTCGTGATCCTAGTAAAATTGAGAACGTTTACAATGGGGCGGATTGTTCCCCCGATGAGATTAAAGAGTATACCAAGATTTTCAAATAGTTTCATGATGTTTTCACTTGGTCATACAAGGAAATTCCAGGAATAGACCCTCGCATTGTCGAACACGAAATAAAAACCTATCTGGATGCAAAACCGGTTCGAAAACGTTTGCGTGCTGTGAATCCTAGGAAAGCGCCCGCTATTAAAGCAGAGATACAGAAACTGCTTAAAGTTGGTTTTATCTATCCTGTTCCCTTGACGGAGTGGGTTTCAAATCCCATTATGGTGGATAAGAAGCAGGGAGCGATCAGAATATGCACTGATTTCCATGATTTAAATCAAGCCTGTCCTAAAGATAATTTCCCTACACCATTTATTGATCAAATTTTGGATGAGTGTGCGAGAAGTGAGGTTTTTTCTTTTATGGATGGCTTTTCTGGATATAATCAGATACAGATTAAACTCGAGGACCAACATAAGACTGCATTTATTTGTCCTTGGGGAACTTTTTCATATCGAAAGATGCTCTTCGACCTTAAAAATGTCAGATCTACGTTTCAACGGGCCATGACCTTTTACTTTCATGATCTCAAAAAGATTATTGAAGTGTATTTGGATGGTCTAGCTGCTCACTCTCATTTGAGAGTGCATCATCCTTATCATTTGGGATTAGTTTTTGAAATATGTCGTCATTATCAAATTAGATTAAATCCTCTCAAGTGCATATTTTTTGTGAAGGTCGGTTGTTTACTAGGATTCATCGTGTCTAAAGAGGGTATTAGAGTCGATCCCTTGAAGGTTTAGGCAATACTTCAATTTTCTCCCCTGCGTAACATTTTACATCTTCAATGTTTACAAGGTATGGCGAACTTCCTGTGAAGGTTCGTAGTTAGTTTTTCTAATTTGACTAAAGGCTTCATGCAATTGTTGAAGAAAGACACCCCTTTTTACTGGGATGAGCGAGCTTAGGAGTCTTTTGATGCTCTTAAGAATTCATTTGCATCGACCCCCATGCTTAGTCCACCATACTATAGCCATGAATTTTTTATTTATGTGGTCGTGGCTCAAGAGACGGCCGGTATGGTATTAGTTCAAGAGGATGAGGAGATCCATGAGCATGTCATATATTATCTGAGCTGAAACCTTGTTGATGTGGAACTCGTTATACCCATGTTGAGAAGCTATCCTTAGCCATCGTCCATGCGGTTCAGCGTTTGAGGCACTACATCCTCCTTCACTAAACTTTGGTCGTAGCTCACATCAATCCATTTCAGTTCGTCCTAACCAGAAGGATGATTGCGAGAAAGTATAATAAATGGATTGTGATATTGCAGTAGTTTGATCTCAAGTTTGTTTTGGAAAAATCAAAGAAATCATTAATCTTTGTTGAGCTCATATCGGATTTCCCAAATTTGGATGAAGAATAGGTTCATGAGGATTCTCTTATTAATGAGCATATCTTTCCCATCTCAACCGCGGACCATTGGTATGGAGATATTATTGTTTTTTTGCAAACATTGAAGGTTCCTACTCACCTCTCGTGAGATGAGCGATGACGACTACGTCACGTAGCGAAGAAATACCTCATAGTGGAGGATAATTTGTACCTCCATGGGGTTGATTCCATTTTACATCGTTGCTTAACTCATGAGGAGGATGAGGTCGTGCTTAATGATTTCCACGAAGGGGTGTGTGGTGGTCATTTATCTGGTATTTCTACAACCCAAAAAATTTTGTGAGTAAGCTATTTTTGGTCATCCATCTTTAAAGATTGTGTTAATGAGGTCAAGAGGTTCCACCCTTGCCAGGTGTTTGCATGTAATATGCGTTCACATCCAGACCCTTTGCATCCTATTATTACCACCAATCCCTTCACCAAGTGGGGGGTTGACTTTATGGATTGTAACCCAGCTTCGGCTGGGGGGCACCATCATATTATTGTGGTTGTGGATTATTTCACGAAATGGGCAGAAGCTATGCCTACTATCAAATTCGGCAGTGAAGCAGCCACGCATTTCATATTTAACTAGATTATCACCCAGTTTGGCATTTCGATGGAGCTTGTCACTGACCATGGTAGGCACTTCAGAACAAAATGATGGAAGAGTTGTCTTCGAAGTTAGGATATAATCGAGAGCATTCCTCTTCTTATTACCCTCAAGTGAATGGATAGGTTGAAGTAGTGAACAAATCACTTAAGTCCATTCTCCAATGAACCATCACACAGAGCAAGAATAATTGGCATATCATGTTGAATCCTTCTTTGTGGGCCTATAGAACCGCAGTCAATACTACCAACGTTTTTTCTCCCTATCAGGTTGTGCATGGGGTGGAGTTAGTTTTTCTAGTTGAATGCAAAATCCCTTCTTTGAAGCTAGCTGTGGAGCTTTTACCAGAGACTTCCACATTGGAAGAACGTTTGGCCCACTTGGAGTAGCTTGATGAGCATCGTCGAGATGCTTTAGTGGCTCTTGAGGTGAACAAGCATCGCGTTAAGGTCCAGTACAATAAGTATGTCCATCTTAGGAGGTTTAGTGAAGGTGACTTGGTCCTGTTGTAGGATCAAGCTAAGGAACCCTTGGGGGAAGGAAATTTCAACCTGATGTGGCATGGTCCTTACGTGTTTAAGCATGTCTGAGAGAAAGGTGCCTATGAGTTGGTGGATTATGAAGGGACGGCCTTGGAGGAGCCTAGAAATGGGCTCTATCTTAAAAAGTACTATGCATGATCTTTAGTCAGGGCTGACTTTTTGTATATTATTGTACATTTATTGCATTGCATAGTTAGGTCTCCTTATGATGATGGGGTTTGTTGATTAGCTTTCGTTTGTTATGGAAGATGTCAATGGAGTCTTCTATTTACATAGGATTCACTAATGGTGCTAGCCACCATACTCAAAACTCAACTTCCGTTGCTTGGGTGATCTATACTCCTGCGGGTCAAGTGTTGTCTTCAGGAGGCATATGTTTATGGCCTTTGTCAAACAATGTTGTTGAATATAGTGCCATTATTGAGTTATTGCAGGATGCCATTTCACATGTTGTTCTTTCTCTTGAGGTACGTCTTGATTCACAATTAGTGGTTTCACAACTTAATGGCTTGTATCGTATTAGGGATCTGGCATTGTTACGAAGGTTCTTGCATGTAATATTATTAGAATGACAATTTGAGATTATAACATACATTCAGGTTCCAATAAATTTTAATCAAGTTGTTGATTCATATGCTAACTATGTACGAGATTGGATTTTGTTTCACAAACCATAATCATTTCACAAACACATTTTACACATGTAAATACAATAAATAATCGATCATCCTAAATATTTTTTTCATTAAGTCCAAGAAAGGTGATGTCATAATACATAAGTGTCATTTACAAAATTGGGGCTTTCAAGCCACCAAAACATACTACATGGTCATACAAAATATACACCTAGGTATATAAGCATGAGGTGGAGGAGGGTGTTGATCATGGTAGCACACCATATCTCTAGCTAGTCGATGAAATAATCGAACCCATGCCCATGGTACCCTAACCACCTAGTGCTACATAGCCTCAGGCAAGTCCTCAACTTGCACCATGGGAACCCTCTGTGTCAAGCGAACAAAGTTTGTGTGGATGCTTTGGAGCGTCCGCTTCACATCCACACCCATGATCTAATCACCTCTTCCCCTTCGTCGATGATGAGGAAAGCCTTCTTTTCATCGCGGTACCAAATCTGCATGTACATGAAAGAGTTTCATTATGTGTCATCACACCAAAAACATGTATTTTGATTTCATATATCAAAAAATACAAAAAATATATATATAACTAAAAAAATAAAAGTGAGTTGGGGTTCATTACCTATGTCTCCATATGATGATCCTTGTTGTAGGGGCATATCCGTATCTCCATGGAAGTCTATACTTGCATAGGGGTAGTCATCTATGGCGACGATCTATCTTCGGCACTAAAGGAAGAAGTCTATTGGGTAGGGGTTGGCCACTCTTCCCCCTCCCGGTCTTCACATGAAATTGGCCCATCGTAGCTGAGCCGGATCCCTAAATCCATGTGGAGCAATGTCAACTCTAGGGCTTATCCCCTGCACCCTCTCAAAAAATAATGCACTCAGTATGTTGCCAACCCCAAAGTTTCATACCCTACCCATTTTGGAGTCACTGAGTTGTTGCTTCATGTTGCTTAATGGCGAGGTACTCAATCATATATCATGGGTTGCGTGCACTCTATTGCATAGAAAATAATTGGCCTTGAGGCCTGGTGGAGTGACGCTAAACCTACGATTCTTCCCAATGCCAACAGTAAGGATTTCAACCCCAGGTTCTGCATTACATTTGTCAAGATTTGACTCCCAACCTTCCCAGTATCAGGAAGGAAATACACAGCTATGTACTCCTCTATAGTCAGCCCGCCTCTTTACCCACGGGATTGAAGGTTCACCATCTCTCCTCTCCAGCACAAACTTGTGATAAAATATATCTCCTCAACCTCAATGCTGAGTGACATCCCATCTATCTTAAAGGTCTCAAAATCTGGATCCCAATAGTCTATTAGCAGCTGGAGTAGTCTTGGCTTAGCTCTCAAGCTGCCAAGGTGCCAAAACTTATACAACCCACAAGCCCTCAGTGCCTGTTGAGCCATCATATCTCCTTGTACTGCCTCCTCAACCTCACCATGTTCCCTCTCTCTCCATTCTAGCACCATCCTACACAAAAAAAATTGAGTTTCATCAGTATTTCACTTTGAAAATCACATTTGTGGCCTTGTACGTGACTATTTTCAGAACAGCCATGTATGTACATAGGTATCATGATCTTTTCCGCATATACCCAACCCTATACGAGGAAAAAGAACCGATTTCAATGTTAGTTGAAACACATAGTTTGGGGTGGCCTAAAAAAATATTTGACCGTGAAAATTTAAAATTTTTACATGAAAATGAAAGGGAGGGGCAAGGGAATTTACCTGGATCAAACATGGAGTGATTCCGCCAAACGATGCTCTCAGAATTCGCTTCTAAATTTCTGGACTCAAATGTACTATGGTGGGTAAAAAATCAAATGGTATGAAAATTTTTAAATTTTCAATATTTTATAGATTTTTTTTGAAAATTTTACCCACTTCCTATAGCTTTTTACCGTTTCTGACCATTTTTGGACCGTTTGGACTAATATGATGTTGTAGGAGCCCGTTTTGAGGGCGGTTTGACTGATACTTTGACCCGTTCATGTCTATTACAGGTATCATGTCTAAAGTGGCATATAGGTTAGGATTTCACATCCACCTACATTTTGCATGACCTTATGACCGTTTCATCTTAACCTTAGGTACAAACCCATTCCATGATGTCACGGAACCTTCTTGTTGTTGTTAGAAGTGGTGTTGTGTGAATGGTAGAGCTTTCCCATACATGGGTACCCTAGTTATATCCCATATTCCATTTGGTTACCATGTCGACATTTCTCCTTTAGCTTGTGGGAGTCCTTTTAGCCCTGCCATATCTTTGAGCAAGAGCTTCATACTCCTCTTGAACTTTATTTTGTCCATTCCCCTGGGACTCCCTTGTATATATCAAGTTGTAATTTCATTTTCATGAGTTTTTCTTGCCTTCTTGAGCTTTATGATGGCTCCCTGACTTTGAGTTATCATCCATATAGCCCGAGCTTGTCTCATGTCTAGCCAGGCAGAGCCTTTTTACATATCTTTTGCATCTTGATCATCCCTTTTTACCGGGAGGAGACCTTCCCCCGAGTGTTGTTATCCTGCACATATATCCTTGCATTGAGCATAGGCATGTTCAACTGCTTGGAATTAGTTTGCTTGTTTCCCTGACACTCGTATCCTCCTAGATTTGTACTATAAAGCACTTTTATTCTTTTTCAAGCTTTTCAAAATATATGAGAAAGTCCAAAAATATAAAAATAAATAAAAATATGGACAGGAAAAGATGTTATCTTTGGCAGCAGTTGAGTCATGTTTCCTTTGAAGAGCACTGTATATCACATCCATTGGTTGGGTATTAGTTTGACTTTAGGAGTTGTACTCGTTACTCTGAGTTTATTTCCATTGACTAGTTAAGCTTCTAGTCCCTATGGAGCCTCTGTTGATGCCTCCTATGTCACAGAGATGTCCCAGTTTGCATATTGATTCCACACTTCCTACCTTCATTCACCATTCACATTTATGCTCTTTTTCTAAGGAAGTTGAAGCCTGAGTCGGCCATTCCTCAGTTATCTTAACTTTTCATGTCGGCCATTCCCGATATTGTTACTAGTTCATGCACATCTTATTCTTACACATTATATAGCGTTGCTTAGTACCTCGTGTTGGTTGATGGGGGATTCCTTAATGCCCTCCTTCCAGCTAATTCCATTCCATAGACATCAGATCATTTTTTCTGGAATATGAGTCTAGAGTCATTTGAGTGCCTTGAGACTTACAGTCATTAGTGGTAGGTTCTCTCACCATCGACAGTTTTTGGGAATACATCAATGTCCCCTTATCGATGGATTCTTCCAAGTGTTCGACATCAACACATCTATTCACACTTGTTAGATTTTACTCTAGTACCTTGATTCCCATTTTCATTATCGATGGGTGATCTTGTGTCTGTTAACAGTATAGATCAATGACCGGTAATCAGATGATGGACTACTATGTTCGACATCGACACATCTATTCGCATAGTAGGACATTTACTTGTAGCAGTTCATGTAGAAGACCTTCTAGCTGAGTGGAATTCCATATATGCTACCTCCTTGATTGTGCCAGTGTTCATGATATTTCAACTCTCGTGATGTGACTCTAGTGTATACCATATATCTTCAGTTATTATGGAGATCTTGATCCATTGTGTATCTTCAATCATTATGGATATCTTGATCTATTATACATCTTCATCCACTTTGGAGATTCTAATCTATTGTATACTGTACGTGGCGATGATGACACATGTCACATTTTTTATATCATGCCTATTCATGGCCATTGTACTCTTATGTATCCGGGACTGCTATATGTATTTGCAGTCATATGCAGAGATTGATTATTGTATTGTACTGATGAATGACTAGTTCTTCCACGTGGTTCTTCATTACTCCACTTCTGGGATGGATTTTATAATGTATTTCGGCCATCATGCCTATTCATGGCCATTATACTCTTATGTATCCGGGACTGCTACATTTTTTATATCATGCCTATTCATGGCCATTGTACTCTTATGTATCCGGGACTGCTATATGTATTTGCAGTCATATGCAGAGATTGATTATTGTATTGTACTGATGAATGACTAGTTCTTCCACGTGGTTCTTCATTACTCCACTTCTGGGATGGATTTTATAATGTATTTCGGCCATCATGTTACCCCTCTGACCTCACACATTAGGGGACATATTTTATAGCTGATTTTACCACACATAGTTAATCACATGTTGATGGCCTTCCCTATCCCTCTACAAACTCTTTAGAGCCCATGGACTCATATTATCCTTTGATGTCCCAAGAGCATCCCTAAAAAACACATGTTTATTGATGTACGTGACTTTTAAACCCATACTCACGTGTACACGCGACTTTTGACCTCAAACCCGCAAACATCGGGATGTGTGCGTAAATCCAAATAATTTTGGAGTTTTCCTTCATGTGAGTCCGAACCACTTGACTCTTGGCCTTCCATATTCCTTTAGATCGCTCGTATTTGACCCTCCATTA
Organism: Pseudotsuga menziesii; assembly: GCA_001517045.1. Classification (NCBI taxonomy): domain Eukaryota; kingdom Viridiplantae; phylum Streptophyta; class Pinopsida; order Pinales; family Pinaceae; genus Pseudotsuga; species Pseudotsuga menziesii. The sequence continues at coordinate 457,891 of LPNX010426855.1, read as the reverse complement.
CCCCATTGGAGTGCTATATAAGGAACCCCTTGTATACATTGAAGAGGAGGAATTGAAGATCAAGTAAACTATAGTCCATTGTTTCCACAACTTGCATATACTTGAGTCTGGATCCCTTTGTCCCTTTGGAGCACTTGGTGTTCTTCCCAAGATTTCCTTTTCTTGTGAGCTTTCTATGGAGAGATGGAGGATTGAGGTGGTGGAGGCCCAGGTGAAGGACTCGGTTTCTCTGGTTCGTAGATGTGCCGACAGAGGTTGTCACTATTGTAATATCTGATTTTATTGATAGAAATATATTTTCCTGTCCAATTATGTGCAATTGAATATGAATGTTGAATCCATGTATGTGTTTAAATTGTTTATGCATCATTGAATGTATATGCTAGAGTAGGTCTAGCACACTATTATATAGCATGCTTGTCTTGTTTGTTGTTGTTGAGAGCGAATTGCTAATACAAGTGTGAATTGGAAAGCTCAATGGGGATCTACTTCAACCGTCCGAAACAAGGTATGATTCGTATCCCTTAGTTTTAGATGGTTGGTTTCTCTTGCATATTGGGAAAGATTGATTTCTAGTGTTAAATTTGTCTATTGTGGTACACCCCAAGCCATAGGAAGTTTCTCTCTGTAACAGATACTTTTGGATAGACATGTACTTTTGGATACATGTACTTTTGGAGACATGTACATTGACATTTCACTTATAAATGAAGGATACATTTCATTTTGTATTTGTTCTTAGGTTTCAACATGTTCTTGTGTCAATATATTGTGTTGATTTGTGTGGATTATCTATTACTTATGAATGCACTATGTCAAAAGAACAAACTATTATATTTAAAGGTTTCAACGAACTCACTACATGCACACTAATTGGATATCTAATTAGAAATTGTGATTTTGGATGATCATTACAAGTTAAGTCAAAGTTCTTGCTCATGTAATTTAATAAAACTAAGGGAAATACAATGTATTTCAAGGTTTCAATGAACTCACTACATGCACACCAATTGGATATATCTAATTAAAAATTGTGAGTTTGGATGATTAAATTACAAATTAATTCAATGTTCAAGTGTAATTTAATAAAACAAAGTGCAATACATACTTCACATTTCATCAACAACCAAAAAAACTATTCAAAAAACCTCATGCACCCAATGACTAATCACCCAACATTAAAGGAACTACAATAGAATCCAAGGACTGAGAACCAACTTCATGAATCAACATGATTTGAAGCATAAGTCCACCGGATTTTTAAAAGTTGAGTTGGACATTAGACTGATTTTGAACTGAGTTATGACAGTAAGATAAGACAAGATTGTCATATTTAGGTCCATGATAATTAGAATAAATATGAGACACTCATTATTTGCTAGGAGATATGAGAAACAAGCCAATAAGAACCAAGTAGTGACAACTGATCTTTACAATCATCGTTGAGTCTTAAAGAGGTATTCAAGGTAATGGAAATTCTTTGGAAATATGGCTCAACCATACAAGAATATTATGCAGTCTTAAAGCCATGATACTTTGTGTGAAGAACATGAGATCATAAATATGTGATCTAGAGCACTTGTCCATATGTGAGGGAGCTCAAAACTATAATGTTATTAGACCCAGACTATGCATGAAAATATACAAGAAAATATGTGACTCACATACTGAAAATATATTTAAAATATTCCAAAATAAAAAAAGGATGAAAGATCAGCTTCATCAACTATGTTGTTATCAAGTGTTGTAAAAGCGAGTTCTTCTCAGTGATTGGACCATTTATTGGAAAACTATGAACATCAACTCTAATGCATGTAATCCCTAAACCCTGGTTAGGATTAGTGTTTTCCTGGTAGGGTTAGGGTTTCCCCATTGATGAACATCCAATTGAACAATCCATGCACGCTAAACCATAGGTTATGAATTCCAAACCTTGGGCCATGCATGTTAAACATTAAACCCTATTTATGGTTACGATTCCCCTATGAACTCGTGTCGGGGCGCAAAAACCCACACTTAGAAGTGATTTTGAATTTTGTCGACTCTTTCTAGTGTGTTTGGGTAGGGGCCATATGAAAATGCCAACCATAGCTAGAACATCTGTGGTTTTCCAAGTTTGTCCCTTGTTGGCGTGAAATGCATTGTCCCTTACTGAGCAAAACCCTAGTTTCAGAAACCAATGTATACAGAGTTCACCAAGCAATGGACAGGCGAGAGAAAGGCCACCCTAGCTAAAATCCCACGTCATGAATCCAATGGAATTCATGATTCATTGATCGGAGGCTTGAGCATCGATCTATGCATAGTTGCAGGTCACCTCTAGATTTTGTTCAAGGACACTTGATGGACTTGTTCCCAGTGCGCAAAAAATGCCATGGAGCAGCAATTTTGAATTATGTCAACTCCTTCTAACATGTTTGGGTAGGGGAACTATGGAAATGCTAACCACATCCCCACTGTCTGTGGTTTTCCAATTTTGGACCTCATTGGTGTGGACTGCATTGTCCCCTACTAAGCAAAACCCTAGTTTCAAAAACCACTGTATACAAAGGTCACTGGGCAATGAATAGGCGGGAGAGAGGTCCCCCTAGGTAAAATCCCACATCATGAATCCAACAGAATCAATAGTTCATTGATCAGAGGCTCGAGCATCGATCTATGGTGAGTTGCAGGTCACCTCCAGATTTCATTCAGGGACACTTGGTGGACTTGTGCTCAGAGCTCAAAAAATGTCACATAGCAACAATTTTGAATTCTGTCAACTCCTACTAGTGTGTTTGTGCAGGGGAAATATGGCAACGCAAACTGCATCCCCACCATCCATGGTTTTCCAATTTTGTCCCTCATTAGCATGAAATGCATTATCCCCTACTGAGCAAAATCCTAGTTTCAGAAACCATCATATACTGAGGTCACCAAAAAATGGAGAGACAAGAGAGAGGCCCTCCTAGCTAAAATCCCATGTCACAAATTCTACGAAATGGATGGTTCGTCGATTGAAGGCCCAAACATTGATCTATGGCGAGTTACAGGTCACCTCCAGAATATGTTCAAGGACACTTGGTGGACTTGTGCTCGGTGCACAAAAAACGTCATAGAGCATCAATTTTGAATTTCGTCAACTCTTGCTAGCATGTTTGCGTAGGATAAATATGGAAACACCAACCATAACCCCACCGTTCGTGATTTTCCAATTTTGTCCCTCATTGGCCTGAAATGCATTGTCCCTTACTGACCAAAACCATAGTTTTAGAAACCATCGTATACGGAGGTCACTGGGAAATGGATAGACAGGAGAGAGGCCCCCCTAGCTGAAATCCCATGTCATGAATACAACAGAAACTATGGTTCATCGATCGGAGGTCCGAGAATCGATCTATGGTGAGTTGCAGGTCACCTCAAAATTATGTTTAGGGACACTTGGTGGACTTGTTCCCGGTGCGCAAAAAACGTCACGGAGCAGCAATTTTGAATTTTGTCAACTCCTTCTAGCGTGTTTGGGAAGGGGAAATATGGAAACGCCAACCACATCCCCACGGTCTATGGTTTTTCAAGTTTGGCCCTCATTGGCATGAAATGCATTTTCCCCTATTGAGAGAAACCCTAGTTTCAGAAACCACTATATACAGAGGTCATCGAGAAATGGATAGGTGGGAGAGAGGCCCTCTAGCTAGAATCCCACATCACGAATCCAACAAAATATACTTTTCGTCTATCGGAGGCATGAGAATCAATCTATGGTGACTTGCAATTCACCTCCAGATTTCGTTCAGGGACACTTGGTGGACTTGTGCCCGGTGCGCAAAAAACATCACAAAGCAGCAATTTTGAATTCCGCCAACTCCTGCTAGTGTGTTTTGGAAGGGGCAATATGGCAACACCAACCGCATCCCCACCATCTATCTTTTTCCAAGTTTGGCCCTCGTTGGCGTGAAACACATTGTTCTGTACTGAGCAAAACCCTAGTTTCAGAAACCACCATATACAAAGGTCACTAGGAAATGGACAGGTAGGAGAGAGGCCCCCCTAGATAAAATCTCATGTCATGAATCCAACAGAATCGGCGGTTCATTGGTTGGGAAGGATATGCTTGGAGGTCATCTTCATGGAGATAAGTACTCTTGTTGTCATGTGCCGTTAAGGTTTTTTCATGTGGTAAAACCCTTGAGGGTTAGATTTTGTTCATGGTTTCATTGTACTTGTTTTCTAAACATAATTATTCTAAGAAAGGTTTCTAGGTTTTCTTCCCCATGAGGGTTTCCCGAGATAAAATGTTGTGTCTCTTATGCATTGTTATTCTTAACTAGATCCTACATGTTAAATTCTTTATGTAAATATTTTATGGTTAAATTTATGCATTGAACTAATGGTTATAATTGGTATAAAGCATTTATCTAGATCAAGTATTAAAAATTTAACATGGCAAAAGAGGTGAGCTGTCAAGAAGGAAATTATACAATCCTTAAAAAAGAAACCCTAGGAGAGACAAGAGACTTCCAAGGAAGTTATGAAAGTGATCGTTCTGGCATCTTGTTTCCATCATCCTAGTTTTATAGATTAGCTCAAAACATTGACAATATGACCTACTTGAAAAATTAGGGTTTTAGTCATGTAAGAGAGCCTACAAATAACTTTGACAGGTATGACCTAAAGAGGTACATGTATGTATTATAATGTTATGTTTAACATGTGAATGAGATCTTGACATGTTCATATGATTGATATTTTCATGATCATATGATTGATATTGACATGATCATATTATTTATATTTACATGATCATTCATAATCTTAGGGTTTATTGATCATATGTAAAAATTGCCATATTCATAAACTTGACATACAAGAGAACTTTTGGCATATTTATTAACAACATAAACAAAAATTTGGCATATCAAGAACACAAAACTGACATATTCATAAACAACATACATGAGAAAATTAAAAGTATGTGACATACCTCATCATGCTAGATCCCACCTATTATCATACAACAAATCCCTCCAGATCATCTCTTATAATGATGGTCTCCATTAGTCTCTCGTGGTCTCCATTAGTGTACCTTCGATGAATTTTGACTAGGCATTGTTCATACCTGGAGGTTTGTACCAATGATTAAGTTGGTAAAGTGATACACACTTGCACCTAGTTTGTAATCCCTGTAAACATATCCATCCTTCTTTCTTGCATTGTTGTCCTATGTCAAGTATTCACCTTTAACAACCATAGACCTGATTAAGAAGTACTTGTTTTCATCGTCAGTCATGGACATATTGAGGGTTTGATTTCCCTCTATACAACGTGCCAACCAGTAATCACCACCCATTCACTATCTTTTGAGGAAACCACTACATATATGTGCCCTGCATAACATGATAGTAGGTATATGATCAAAATATTTTTTGTGTGATACAAGGCCATTAATGTGAGTTTGAAGACTACGTAAATAAACAAAAAAATGTTAAGGAAATGCATGATACCAAGTTGTACAAGGTCTGAGACATGATCAAAATCTATAGAAATAGATGATTTCTCTTCTTCCAATGGAGTTAACTCAACAATTGCACGTTGATCAAGTGGAAGTGATATGGGATCACATCCATCAACCCAATCCAATTATTCATACCCATCCCAGTCACCATCACAACAAGGCGGACAAAAGTAAGCGAGTTTTTTGGTCCAAATTTCAAATACTAGGTTATCAGAGCTTTGAACCAAATGAAATCCATGAGTCCAGGGAAAAGTCTTGCTTTCCCATGCATGTGAACGATCTATGTCTACCACCTCCAAAAAAAATCTATCCACGTGTCTCTTTCTTCTGGATTCTACTCACATAGTTGATTCCTCTCTTCGTAGGGATGTTTTGACACATGCTCCAGCTCCATCATGCTCTCCTTTACCATGCCCAGTCTCAAAATAGTTCCACATATGTGGCACTTTGTAGTTTTTATGTAATGAACACAACCATTGAAATATGTGTGCATTTTTTAACTGACCAGCACATCCATCAGACCAAATACAGTGTCGATCCATCTATATGTTCCTACCATTCAAGTGATCATAGAACATGATGAAGCAATGGCGTACATAGTGTAATTCATGGAATCTATCATCACTTATGTAGAAGTGATATTTCTTAAGAATTTCTCTTTTCTCTTCACTGCTATTTGGGTCATGCCTATATGTGATATGGACCATCCAGGAAACCTACTCAAAGTGATAATATTGACTTTGGATCTCATTTTGATGTTGCAGAGTGTAGTTCTCAGCAAAATCAACAATTGAAAGTATAGTACCATGGGGAAATGTATCTCTGAATATTCTAAACTTCTCATCCTTCTATCGTGCCAAGTGGACATGCTAAACATATTGATGTGTCTTTTTAGTAAATTCCTTGACGAAGTCACTAACTTGTACCTGGTGACACAAAATGATCTCAATATTAGTTTTTTTTGTAAGTAGGGAATGAAATGTAACTATTCAAACATAAATTTATATATAAATGCATACCTGAGATGTCACCAATTGTATTTTTTTGCTTTCTTTCCCTGGGACTATTTTATAGCTGTTATATTTGAAACTTTTCATGTCTATAACCATAATACCAAATTCATCGTCTCCACTCTCATGCATACATTGGCTCAATAATGTCATTCCAACATAGTTGGAGCATGTTCCATCCAAACAAGATTTTGCATAGTATGTTTTCCCCTCAGGCTTATTGCACATGATGCTATGAATGAATTCTCTTGATGAATTCGGTGGTATTGTTAGGGAGCAATCCTGCACATGATTAGTATGAAACACATGATAAATGTACAAAAATGTTTCATAGTAATATTCATATTCTACATGGTATCTACAACAACAAGTGTTATGAAGAGTATTTATTCTAACATACTAGGGCTTACATTTCTCAAAAGATCTTTTCCCCTTTGAACCCCTTCTCAATTTTAGTACATCCTTCCGGTTTGAAGAAGGCCTTGTGTGATCATGCCAAAAACTATGCACTAGTCCCTATATTGCATCAACTAGCTTCATGTCATGACGTGGAAACTGACCAATAAAGGCCCAAAAATCTTTGTGATTGGTTGTGTCAAGATGTTCTCTTCTAATAGAATACCTACAGAGGGTTTTTACATTCAAATTAACTAGTTTGGATGTAGGATTGAGAAAACAAAGGACCCTGGTGTTCTTATTTATAATTGCTTGTGACAAGACACGATGAGCCGCATTGTGGCCCTTTGAATGTGTGTTCTTACCAATTTTACCAAAGGCATCTAATAACATTTTAACTATATGAGAACTTGGTCCGGAATTCTTTATCATATTTATCCCTAACTTTTTCCTAACAATATTCATGCCCCTAGATTTTAACAATGATAAAAATAATCTGCATTTATCTCCATCACATTTAGAAACAAAATATTTATTTAGTATCTGTTGAGTTTGATAAGCAATACTACGTTTAGATAGCGTACATTCAATGGAATTGATGATACTTTCATCAACTTGTATATGCTTCGGAGTTCTTCGATGCGTGCTTTCTAATGGAGCTAAGGGGGTTAGAATTCTACCATGTAGCGCATCAACTAACGCTCTAGAATTTCAGTAGTAGCTTGTTTTCCTTCATTCTCTTCCTGGTAGTTGGATGGTGGAAGTCCAACATCCTCATCGATGGTTCGGATAACATTTTGTTCTTCAACAGCAGGCTCCATGTCCAATGCCTCTCTAACTTGATCACTTGTATAACAACAAGAGGTGAACAAATTTTGTGTTTCTTCATGAACTTCATCTTGAGATGGTAACATATCACTTTGACTTGAAGTGGGAATTGAAACATCCCCTAATGAGCACCTACATTTTGCTTCTTGATTACTTCCATGGGGTGATTGTTCAAAAACTATTGTGGAAATTGAAGGTGCCTCTAATCAATGCTTCCTTTTTCCTTATGGTGGATTAATAGGATGAATTGTGGTATCCTCTATAATTGGATTTGGATTAGTTTCCAAAGAAATCCTCTGCTTCATCATGTCTATTCTTTTCTTTTCTTTCTCTTCTTCAATGACTTCTTGAGGTCTCTTCTTCCTTACTGATTTTCTTCCTCAGTTATGTACATTCCCCATCACCACAATGATCAATTCAATATAGTTTGTTTTTGTTGCTCCTTAATTACAAGCTTTCAAACCTTTAGTGCTTTAGAACTATAGATCCTTCAAGGTGCTTCAATCTTCCTTCTCAATTGTTCATATTTCCCATCAAAAAAATGATGAATGAGAAAATTTACCTTTGGTGCTCTTCAATAATAAGCAAATGAAAGTTAAATCATAAATGTTTCCTCAAGGTGAGTCTCTTGTACAATTGTGTATATCCACCATCACCATGAAATGGTCTTGAATCTTGATATCTTATCTTATGTGCTCCTCAATTATAGGCAAAATGAATCTTTCAAATACCTTACCTTTGTTGTTATTCCATTAGAGACTCTTCAAGATTGTTGTTTATCTTCTTCAAATATGATCATATAACCCAATACCACACTGATCAGCCATGAAAGATGTCCTCAATGTTGCACTTGCATAACAAAAATAATGATGGAGATGGTGTATTGTGATTATTTCAAATGGCGGGATTGTGCTCTGTTCAAAATAATCATGCAATAACTTGTTTTTTTGTTTAGACAAAGTAAATTTGTTGTCGGATAGGGACATTCCACTATTTATACACTCATAAAATGCACACGCGTTATATAAAGGAAAAATGCACACGCAATATGGAGAATCAAAATGCGCACGCGATATGTTTAATCACAATAAATAGGTTAGGTGCATGACTAAGGCAACGAATAAACTCAAAAGAAAACAAATTTTTTGTATGGTTACATACAAAACAAATTTTTTTAGTGTTCCCTTCTTTTCATGCATATAAATGTTTCTCTCTATACCCCCCTAACTCTCTCCCAATAATCCCTAGAAACCCCCTATCTCTTTATAAATATTTGTCCCTCATTCTCTCTACATCCCTCCCTATATGTTTATTTCTATCCCTTACTCCATCCATGTCCCCACCACCCCATCCTCCACCTTCTCTTTATCTTTGCCATTATCCCTCCCTATAGCACTCTCTCCCTTCTTTGCCCTTAATCACTAACCCTATGTGCCTTTATCCCTCCCCCCCTGCCCTCTCTCTCTTACCTTGTATCCCTCCCTCTATATCTCTCCCCTCCATCCCTCCCTCTCTCACCATCTCTCCCCTTCTCACCTTATATCTCTCTCTCATTACTCCTATAGTTGATGATGTCATTGTCAGTAGAATACCCTTTTCATTAAGGGGGAGTGTTGAAATATTGTAACTTGAAAGAATATTCTAAATGTATTTTATTTATATACCCCAAGGGATTTTTCTTATTCCTCCATCGGGATGTTACTATTGTATTTGGTCATCATAGAGTCATGAGGTATAACCTCCATTGTATGTCGGGTCAATAGTACCCCCACACATGATCTCTTTTAAGGGTATCCTCAACCTTTAAGTTGGGATATGGCCATGATTAGGATATTTTTAGAATTAGATATGGAGGATAATGTGTTAATCATGGTTGGTACATAAATCTTTAATTTTAGGTTGTAAACCAACTTTTAGGGCCAAGGTCCATGAATGACACCTTGAATCACCATAGATGACCTCTCATGTTGACATTTTGTTTTGAATGGGGATATGGGAACCATAAGGGGTTTCTAAGTAATATGTATGTGTCTTGGGACCTTAGACATAATAAGGGAGGAAACCTAGGCCTTAGCCCCTAGAATATGCTTCTATCCATCTAGAGCTAAGAATGATGTGTTGAACAACCTTAATAGATCCTTCCATGGTTTCATTTACCTTGAAATGAGGATACTAGTTCCATTAGAACATGTTTAGCACTAAGTACAGATATGAGGCCCCTTCACATGAGTAGCGGGGAACACTTGGTCCTTAGGCCTTAAAGGAATTTGTTAACCATTTACGGCCAAAATTGATGCCTCCAACCACCACACATGACATTGAAAGTGAATCATTTGAATCTTAATCAGGGCATGCATGCCATCATAGTTTATTGAGCACTAGGTATGCATCTCAAGGCCATGGGCATGGTCAGGGGAGGAAACTATGGCCTTAAGCCCTAGCTAAAGCTTCTAGGCATCTAGGGATAGGAAGGATGCCTTAAAAATCACACATGGCATCTCATAGATATATTTGGACTATGAATATGGATATTAGTAGAATTAGGTGGTTTTGAGCAACAAGTATGGGACCTCTGAGACATGATTGAGGGAATATGCTCATTCCTTAGGCCATAATGGAATATTTGAGGTACCCATGTTAATGAACAATTCCTTGAAGCACCACAGATGACCTACTCAAGGTATGCTTGGTCTCCAAGAAAATATGCACATGCCTTTAAGAGGTTTTGAGCATTAGATATGGGTATTAAGGCCTCAACATGGTCAAGGGAGGAAATCCAAGACTCGATCCCTAAATGATATTTTTGGCATCTATGGATACACATGTTCCTTACTCACTATTCCTCTATTCCTTACTCACTAGCCCTCCCTGCCTTTGTATTTCCATCTCTCACTATCTCTGTGTGTATGTGTGTGTGTATTTCCCCCTTCTCTCTCACACAACCTCCGTCTCTCCCTATCTCTATGTGTGTCTGTGTGTCCCTCCCTCACTCCCCATCTCTCAAAGCCTCTCTCCACCTTATTTATACCTCCCTCACTACCCCTCCCTACATCACTCTCTCTCTATTGCTCCTCCCTCACCCCTCTCTTGTTGTTTCTCACACCTCCCCCCTCTCTCTCCCACACAATCTATCTCTCTCTCTATATATACTCTATGTGTGTGTATGTCCCTCCCTCATCCCCCCTCTCTCATAGCCTCTATCCACCTTCACTATACCTCCCTCCACCACTCTCTCTCTATCACTCACCCCTCCCCCCTCTCTCTCTATCGCTCACTTCCCCCCCCCCTCTCTCTCTCTCTCTCTCTTTGTGTGTGTGTGTGTGTGTGTCCCCTCCCCTTCTCTCTTTATATATCTATGTGTGTGTGTCATTCCCTCACCCCCCATATTTCATAGTCTCTCTCCACCTTCTATATACCTCCCTCACTCTCCCTCCCTCCATATCACTCTCTATATCATTCACCCCCTCTCCCTCTTTTTCGCTCACCCATCCCTCCCTCTCTTCCACACAATCTCTCTCTCTATCTATCTCTCTCTCTCTCTCTCTCACACACACACACACACACAATGTCTGTGTTTATGTGTGTGTCCCTCCCTCACTTCCCATATCTCATAATCTCTCTCCACCTTCTCTATACTTCCCTCACTATCATTCCCTCCATTAGTATCTCTCTATTTCTCACCCATCCTCCTCTCCCTCTATCTCTCACCCATCCCCCTCTCTCCCACATAATCTTTGTGTTTGTGTGTGTGTGTGTGTGTCCCCCCTTCTCTCACAAACTCCCTTTGTATCTCCCTCTCTCTCCACCTTCTATTTACCTCCCTCTATCAATATCTCCCTCCCTTCTCCCTTAATTACCAGCCCTATGTTCCAGTATCCCTCTCTCTCTCTCCTCTTTCTCTCTATTTGCTTCAACTTGTATCCCTCCCTTCCTATCTTTTTTCACCCTCCCTCTCCATGTTTCTCTCTTTCACAACCTCCCTCTCTCTCCATCTCTCAACCCTCCATCCTTTGCCTTTGACACCATCCATCTCTATCTCTATCTCTCTCTCTCTACATGTGTGAAACTGCCCCTTTCTCTCCTTATGTCTATCCCCTCGTCATCCCTCACACACACACACATTTTATCACCCCCTCAATGTCTCTTTCCTTCACTCTATCTTCATCCCTCCCTCACCCCCCCTCCTCCCTCTCTATCTTATTCTCTCTCACACTCTCTCTCTCTCTCTCTCTCTCTCTCTCTCTCTCTCTATGTTTTCAACTAATCCCTTCTCCTCAACCCCCTACCTCATTATGACCCCTATTCTTTGTTTTATCGCATCTCATTCCCATCTCTTCAATTTCCCTCTCCTTTGCCTCTCTCCTCCAATACATCCTATTCCTCATCTAATACTCCATATCCACCTTTCCATTCACCAATCCTCTTTCTCATCAAACCATCACCCACTTCATCCCCTCCACCTTATCCCCCTTCGTCACTCAAGTCTCGTGTACTGCTTCTAACCCTATATGTCTTCAACACCTCTTCTCCTCCTAATAATTATCTCAATCCCCACTCCCCTTCTCACCCTTATAACCCATAATTTTTCAATTCCCAATTATCTTTCTCCACTTGAATTTACAACATCCTCCTAGGACCTTGACTGTTCCCCACCCCCTCTCAACTATTAACCATCTCCACTTGAACTTCCAACATCTTCCTAGGCCCTTGACCCTACCCCACCCCCTCTCAACTATTAACCATCGCCACCTGAACTTCCAACATCCTCCTAGGCCCTTGACCCTTCCACACCCCCTCTAAACTATTATCCATACATTTGATATATTACATATAATGCTAGATTTTTTGCTCTACAAAATGCGTGCACATTTTGTAGTTCTATAACGTGTGCGTGTTTTGTAGTTATATAAAGACGTGCATGCGTTTTCCAATTCTACAAGGGTGGGAGATGTAATTTGAATTTAAACATGCCAGCTCACTTGCTCATGTGTCACCAATAGTCCTATGTGTATGGTTTGGAGTTTGCTTCGGTAATACCAAATTTGTGCTATGGTATATGAGAAACCATAGCTAATTGGGCATTTCTTCCATTTTTTTAAGAAGTCGTTGTTTACACACTTGTTACAATATGCTACACACAATCATTTTTGACGAAATATTGAACATAAATAGCATTTTTTCTCTAGATTCTAAATATGTAATTTTTATTAAAAAAAATTATATTTTCCTATTTTTTTTCAACTTCTACTGTGTTCTAACTACTCAACTCAAAAAACATGTTGTTAGTATTTTTTCCATAACTTTTTCAATCTTAATCATTTTAAAAAGAAATTATATGGTGCACTAGAAGAAACTAACATCTACATTCTATAAAAAAACTAATTTCATGATTATTTCATTAATACCTTCAAAGGCCGCACCCACAAAAGACATACCATTTTCGAGGAATGATCACTTAGATAATTATAAAAAAAATTAAAAATTACTAATTTTATTTTTGAAAAATAACGCTGCACTAATGCTATATGTTCTCTACATGCCTGCAAATTTTTGTATCCCAAAAGCATCATTTAGGCACTCAAAGGTTGCACCCACAAAAACATATACCTTATCATTTGCCTAAAAAATAAAAAGTGACTATTAGAATAAATGAAACTTGACATAGTTATAAAATTTTCAATACATAAACCTTATATATTTGGAAACTTGATTCCATTTCTTGCATTTAATCTTATTTACTCAAAGCAAGATATTTTGTGTAAGTATCTCAAAAAATATAATTAAGTTGAGGGATACCTGATTTTTCAGTTTTCTATTGCATGTAACGTGCCAAAAGTGACCCTCATTAGCTTGCACTCACTCAACATCCTCATTCTTTATCACCAATACTATAACCAATAATATTTCACCTTCTGCAGACAGAATTTGTTCCTCTAGTCTGAATGGTTCAGATCCAGAACAAATGAGTGAACGACAAAGGATGAAGACCTTCCCCGGATGTCGTAGACACCTGGAATGTTGCTTCGATAGTGAACCTATGTACCTACAAACAGATCAAACATGCAAACACATCAAAGCTACCAAAAAATCATATACTTATCCATATTAGTGACTAAGGAATCTAACAACGTGTACATGCAAAATTAAAAAAACAGTAATGTGGAACGGAAATTATCTTTGCATTAAAGACGTTCATATTGCGGGTTTTAAAATTATCAAAAATTGAACCAATATATTGTAGGTATTGGAGGGGATGAGGGGTTTAGGGTGGGGGTGGGTAGGGTGGTTTATAAGGATTGAGGTATAAAAATGGGTGGGTAGGAGGTTTTAAGTATTGGGAGGGGGTTTCAACATAAAGAGTTTGGGTCAATATATCTAGAAATTAAGGGTATTCTTTAATATCCCATGATCGTACGTGCTATGTAAGAGGTTCGCTAAGTGAAGTCCCTGTGATTAAAGATGTATGGAGAAGTTTACAACCAATCAAGCCTTAGTGTCTACAAGCATCTCCACGAGACAAACACTTCATCCCCATAAGCTCCAACTTTGTTCTCTATGCTCTCCAATGGCTTGGGCTAAGTGGTCAATCCAATAGCATAACAATACCTCTATAGTTCTCTCCTCAACCATGGACATGAGCTTGTATTTATAAGGCTCAATGGATAGGAATAGTTGAGACATTTCTGGATGAGGTGGCCTCTAAGATCCTATGGTGGGGGATATCAAGGTCAACTGACCCACAATGATAGGGATAAAGGAGGACATGAGGCTCATGATCTAGGAGCCTCGAGAAACTTCTCTTTTTCCCATTTTACCTAGGGTACCGCTTTTCTTCTATTATGACAGAGTGGTTTAGATGAGAAACACTTATGGACAAAAAGCCACAGGCGGTGCGAGCAAGGTACCACTCATGGGCCACAAGGAAAGCGCAGTGCTGAGTTTCTTCATGTATAATTGACAAACAACATGGGTTTCCACTCTCAGTGCTGGGATTAAGGGAAAACATGTAAGTCAAAGGTTTTATCACATGGTGGTGACAGGATTTGGTTATGACAGAATGCTCCCCAAAGCGTGAGTCTTAGAGGGATATGATAAACGAGATATTTGAGAGAACAAGTTGTCACTTCGAGGTGAAAATGTTAGCTCGATTGGAGCATGTTATCAAGTAGACATCTGTAGTACATCAATATTTTTGACTCATAAACACAAGTAACCAACTCATGGCTGCAGACCAATACAAGGTAGATCCATGGGAGGAATAAACAAGCATGGCTACTAGAATACAGCATAGATCCATGTGATAAAAGACTCAAACTTGGACATAGCCACCAGACATACAACGTAGAGACATGTCATACAGACACAAATTTGAGCATAGACATGACCATACAAATGTGGATCCATGCTAGATATACAAAACTCCATCGCAACCTAGGGAAAGCAATGAGTGCTTAAACAAATACCCAAGGTATTTGTCTCATCTTCCGCAAAGTACGATTCTATCCAAGTGATTACAATGATCTGAAGTCGAACATGGTAGAAACCACTTGATTACCGGCCAATGATGTGAACCGTTAACAAGTGTGAGGGAGATCACCATTGATGTCAATGATTTCCAAAGTACCCTAGTACAATCTACTGAGTGTGAATAGATGTCCTGATGTTGAACACCTAGTCAATTCTATCGATCAAAGGTCAATGATGTGAACCTACGTCGAGAGCGAGAGAATCTGTCATTAAGGCATACAGATCTCAAGGTACTAAGTTTTTGTTTCTAAGACTATTTCCTGGACGATGAGCTGATGTCGATGGGGATAGTCTCGTCGAAGGAGGGCCATGATGAGTCCCACATCGATGACACGAAACTTGGAACATAGTTCTAGAATTATGTGAATGTAGTAACCATAGGACTGACTCAAAAGTATTGACACAGAGACCGTTTTGACTGCAGAGGAAAAACTTCTTCAACTTCCCTTTGAACATCGGGCGGCACGACAAAAGACTTGGCAGCATGACTAAATGAGACAAACACACAGTGCGACAGTGGACAATGCATTCTTTTGAAAGATTCAAAGGAGTGGCATGACTCATGAGAGTGGATCATCATGGAGATTAGCTCAATATCCAATTGACTAAAATGATATGCAAACAAGTGCCATGTTCAAAGGTAATGACAAACTACTGCCATTTATTTGCAAAATGATTCCCTTCCCATTTTACCCATCATGATTGATGAGTGCCTCTTTTCAGTTTTACGAGTTCAAAGAGGGTAACGAACACTCAGTATAGCTCATCCAAAGACAAGTCCAAACTTATATGTTTTACAAACCTGAGAGAGGAGGGGTTCGTTCCCAAAAACAGGTCTCTCAATGTTTAATTTAATGAGTCCAATGAAAGAAAACTCAATATCGTTCATGTTTAGAGAGTCTAAACGACCATGGAAGAAGACTCCAAAAGGTCCTTTTTCGTATGATTTAGTCTCTAAGGCTCGAAAAAGTATAAAATCATACCTTAGAGAACTCTTCCAGTCATGGTTGGCTGGAGTGTTCCTTTTTCGTAAATAGTCTATCCTAACTGAAAAAGAGATAACCTACCATCGGAGGGACGACTCTTCAGATGCTTTAACGAGCGTGAAGAAGACAAGATCGCTCAACAATATTTTCATATTTAAGGAGCCCAAAAAGAGTTTAAAGAAGACTCCATTAGGTCTCTTTTCACTATGATGGATTTTACGATCCTAAAAAGAATCAGAAACAAACTCAGACCTTTGATATTGGGTTTCGAGAGCATGATCAAAGTGTCGTAATAAACGCACAATGACTTTTTTTGTTTTATGGTAGTACGAAAAAGTAAAAAACAAACTCCCAAGACTTTACTGCGACTATTCTCCTATCCCGCAACGACTCAAAACAAGTGTTAAATGCACCAATAACTAACATTAAGGGATTACGACTGATAAATTTTGAGTAATAAGCAATATTAAGTCAAAACTATAGAATGTCTAACCCAAAATGTGTATAAAAGTCATGTAAATAGTGAAAATCAAATCATTTTACTATTTACCCATAGTGGAGAGCATTTGGAGCATTTTCCTAGTCAGATCTTCAGTTGCTGATATCGGGAGTTTCCACCGTCAAATTCAAGCACCGTCAATTCCAGGTAACAGTTCAAACCCTACTCTTCCTTTTCATAGTCTCAATTTTGATTTTGAATGGTGTTTTGGGCTTGTATGGCAAGCCCTAAAATCATGGGAGTGGGCACCGTGCTTATCCCTTGCAGGAGACGCAGTACCTCGCTAGAACCGCACTGAAAACAAAGCGCATAGGCGGTGCCACCACCTATCTTCAACGGCGCACAGGCAGTGCTGGCCATGAAGATGTAAAACTATTGACACAAGCAAAACTAGATCATTTCTTTTGATTTGAATGATTAAGAATGATTCTAATGCGCCTTGTGATTGTTTTTGGCAGGCTCTTGCTGATAAAAAATGGTGATATGGAAGGAAAGACAGCATGATAATGATGATGCTTTTGTCGAAAGGAATGTGGGTTGCATCACCACATTACGAGCCTATGGACTCCTAAAATTTTTCCAGACTCCCAGTATGGTATCACACGAGCGATTGCTTGAGCATAGACTCCATATGTGGAATCCAGAGCAACAACACTTTGAGGTTGGGACTCATATTCTGACAGTTGAGGTAGAGGATATCTACTTCTTAACTGGACTTTCGAGACGGGGTGCCCCATCTCGCTGACAGTTTCCCGAGGAGGGGATATTACCACACAAGAGTTGATAGACCATCATTGTATTCCAGGGACAAGGACATAGGGGAAGAAAATCCCCATAAAGGCAGTGAGGGACAGACCTCTACAGACTCTATTGTTTACAATGCAGAGAGTGGCAGGAAGCCAAGGAATGCACCAGGCTTATAGGGCACATATGCTCTATGCCATAGAGGCCATGGTGCCTACAGTCTTCAACTGGGCGGAAGCCCTGCTTCTAATATTCAAGGATCAACTGACCAAGTGTCAGCAGGGGGAACTAAAGTAGTTTGGTTTTGGTTCCATTCTAGCCTACTTATTCTTTGAGAAGGTACCACAGATGAGACCCTAGGTGGTCTTTACAGAGCTGAGAGCGCGGGACCCTCGCATGCAGAGGTGGGTCTGAATTATGGCCTGTACTGGAGCGGGTAGGGGGAAGGTGAAATTCGGTGACCCGTTCTTCCAATGGCTAAGAGATCAGATCCTCATGGTGGAGGATTATGCTTATGCGGGTACGAACTTCAGCGGAGACCCTGACTTACCGATCCCACCTGGTGGACAGTGGGGTGACATCAGTAAGAAGCATGAAACCCTAAATGGAAATAGTGTTTTTATTTTTTTTATTTTTTTATATTTTTTATGTTAACTAACGAGACCTAAATATATTCATGCAGACATTGGAGCAGCATGACTTGGGGGAGCTTCCCCATTGGATAGATGAGCTAGAGCCTGCTTCATACCGCAGGGTGACGATGTGACTAGGGAGTTAGAGGAAAACCTAGAGAGGTTGACTCTAGACATCCCTAACGCTTCCATTGATGACCTCCCTATGAGGTATCAGAGACCTATAGCAGGAGTACCGGGTCGGTTTAGTAGACTGCTACGTAAAGTATCCCGGGCAATGATGTGCTACCATGAGCATCACTAGACGATGTATGCATGATGTATCTATTGAAAGCTGATAGCTTCAGGGTTTTGTATGGTGATTTTTACCTGAAAGCCTACTTGCCTCAGATGAGGTCTCGTGACCTTTTTTTGTACACATGTTCATATATATATATATATATATACAGACTTTTACCTGGTGTTTATATGTCTCAAATGGTGGATGTATTTTACATGAGTTTTATGTGTCTTTAATTGTTTATTTACAATGAACCATGTTTTATTTTAATGTCATGAATGGGAAATATGCCAATCTAGGATGTAATTAGCTAATGAGTCAACAACTACATTATGTTCCCTAGGGATATGCCTATAGGTGATGGTTTCGAATGAACTTTCTAACAAGCGTACCCTCCAGAAGAGGTGGAGAAGCAAGGGATTTCTAATGGTATAAACATGGTTTAGATGACAAACCATGAGTTGTGAGTCCATCAAGACTACCAGATTGCAAACATCTTGGGAGGCAAATTTAGTCAGAAGACCTATGACTGCTCGATACTCAGTGATGTTGTTGGTGGCGGGACTAATACAAATCACTCCTGAACTGACAAAATCTTCAGCTAGGGAATAGAGGACCCAAGCAACTGAGGCAAGATTCAAGGTGTGGCAAAAAGCACCATCAACAAAGACATAGAAAGCCATCTACATGACCAAAGCATGGTATAAACAGATGCAGACACTAAACTCAAAACCATATTGAAAATACTAAAAGCACACTGAAAGTCAAGCAATATAAATATATACAAGATACTATCCAAGAAAGACCTAGGAATAGTACCTCTTCAGATACAACCCATTGCAAGGTTGCCCTAAAGGGATTCCATCATAGTCAACGAGCTCATAGGCCCCTTTGTATACAACTTTAGAAATGGCAAAAGGACCATACCACATGGACTCAAACTTTCCTTTCCCTAGTTTGTCATATCTCTGGTCGTAAGTCAAAACTAGGTCACCCTCGTTAAAGGAACGAGGTTGGATGGATTTATCATATTGCACCTTGACGCATTTCTTATGTGCCTCATTAGCCAAGGAAGCATCTCTATGAGTTTCGTCAAGGTTGTTCAAGTACAAAAATCTCTCTTCCTTTGCGGAAGTGTCTGGGAGAAGTTCGATGGCAAGTTTTAACGATGGAATCTGACATTGAATCGGTAAAACAGCTTCGAGTCCATAGACAAGCTAGAAAGGTGTGAAACCAGTAGCTGTTTTCACCAAAGTCCTGTAATCCCAAAGAGCGAACAAAAGGATGTGGTGCCAGTTGGATTTATGATCTCCAACCATTCGATGAAGCATAGTTTTCAAAACTTTGTTAATGGCTTCTACCTAACCATTAGCTTGTGGATAATATGGCGTAGAGTTTTCATGGCGAAAACCTAGCTTGGCACTTAGTTCCTCCATCATTTGATTATAGAAATGTGATTCGTGATCAGTAACAATGGACTGCGGGACTCCAAATCTAGCTATGATATGATTGAACAGGAAGAGAGCAGCAGTCTTACCATCTTCCGCATATGTAGGCATGGCCTCAGTCCATTTTGTAAAATAGTCAATGGCTATGATGATGTAACCATGCCACCTGGTTGAGGTAGGCTTACAATGCATATAATCAATCACCCATTTAGCAAATGGGCCAAGGGCAATGACAGGGTGTAGCGGAGCAGGATGTGAGCACTTTTTGGGATAAAAATGTTGACAAGGTGGGAATTTCTTAACAACCTCATGACAGTGTTTAAAGACTGAAGGCAAGAAATAACCAGCGTGAAGGATTTTTTGGGTTGTAGCCATCCTAGATAAATGATCGGCACATGCTCCAGAGTGGCAATCATTCAACACATGTTCAGCTTCCTCATGGGTGAGGCATCGCTGAAGAATAGAATCAATCCCACGTCTATACAAGGTATCATTCAGGATGAGGTAGTATTTCGCGTGGTGACGGATACGGCGGCGATCATCACGGGATAGATTTGGCTGAAATCTTTGTGTTTGGAGATAAATAAGCATATCTCCATACCATGGGTCAGTAGTGCTTATTAGGAACAAGAATTCATCGGGAAATGAATCACTGGGCTCAGATTCCATCGAAACACAGGGAAGATCACACATGAGCTCAGCAAAGACCAAGGATTTCTTTGATGTGGCTTTGGCAAATTCCAGATCAAACTCCTGTAGTATGACTATCCATCAGGAGTACTTGTCCCCGAGCATTTGACAAGTCGGGATGTAACACATAGGGTTCTGGTTTTCCAATACAGTGGTTGTGCGGAGCAAAATGTAGTGACAAAATTTTTGTACAGCAATGACCATGGCCAATGCTAACTTCTCCACGCATGAATATTGGGTTTTGGAATCCATAATATTCTTATTAGCATATTAAATCACGTGTTCCTGACCATTGGAATTTTCCTGCACCAAAACCATAGCGATGGTAGTAGTAGAGGCAACAATATACAAGAGAAAATCCTTTGAATAATCTGGAGGGTGTATCACGGGTGAATGAGTTAGAGCGTGTTTGAGATTATCAAAGGCACATTAGGCTTGGTCATCCTAGAAGAATGGAGTGTCCTTCTTGAGGAGACGCATATAACCATGCGTTTTCTCTGCAAAATTACACATGAAACGGCGGAGAAATTTTTCCTTCCCTTGCAAACTTTGGAGTTCGAGAAGATTGGTTGGGGCTGGTAGAGCTAAAATGGTGGAAATTTTCAAAGGGTCTATCCGGATTCCATCCTTAGAGACCACAAAACCTAACAGACGTCCTGTCTCAACGCAAAAAACACATTTATGTGGGTTGAGCCATATATTATAATGATGGCATCTCAGGAAAATATCTCTAAGATGACCAGGGTGGTCCTCCTGTCGCTATGAATGAGCAAGAAGGTTGTCAAGGTATGGTTCAACAATATGTTTAATATCGTGAAACGCATAGGACATCACACGCTGAAAAGTGGCTCCAACATTTTTCAAGCGAAAAGGTAACTTCTTATACGCAAATGTTTCCCATGGGAAAATGAATGCCGTCTTGTGCTGATCGGTGGGTAATATCTCAATCTGATTATAGCCAAAAAAACCATCCATAAATGAGAAGATGACACTTCCAGTACAGTTGTCGATAATTTGATCGAAATGTGGAGTAGGAAAGTTGTCCTTGGGACAAGCTTTATTCAAGTCTCTAAAATTGATACATACTCTAATGGTGCCCTGCTTTTTATTGACAGGGACAATGTTCGATACCCATTCCGTCAAGGGTACGGGATAAATAAACCCAGCTTTGAGAAGTTTCTCTATCTCAACTTTAATAGCTGTGGCCTTCCGTGGATGGACTTGCCTTAGTTTTTTCCTGACAGGTTTAGCCATGGGATAGGTTTTAATTTCATGGACCACAATGGATGGGTCTGTACCCGGCATTTCTTCATAAGACTAGGCAAAAATATCATGGAATTATTTGAAAAGTGCCTTGTATGTTTTAGATTCGTCTGTCAAGCAGTTCTTCCCAACGTGAACATGCTCGATGGTACCAGGCTTGGTTGATATGTCAATCGGATTTGTCTGAGTAATGTTGCAAAGGTTTCCTTCAGAATCTGTGTCTTGCAACAATATAGGACTTTGAGGTGCTTTGACAATATCAATGGGAAACAAGGATGCAAAGTCATGGTTAACCGAACTAGTGTTGGGGAGGAACATGGATCTATGATGATGATCCTCCCAGATGGAGTTATTCGTATTCATAATCTCCATAATGGACTCGTCGGAAGAAAAGTCTCAGAGAGATAATCCAGAACAGGAAGAGATGGTTCTAACCAGTAAGGTAGGTGGTAAGGATCCAAAGCCACTAGATGAAGGTCATCGGTGTGATAATCGGAAAGGGTTTGAATGTTGTTGTACATTTCTTCATGTGGACTCAACGAGGTGGACTCAACAATTTGTTTTCCCTTGGGCTCACAATCAAATGACGCAATCATATTCATTGTTGTTGTATCTGTGTTAGGAGGAGTGGACGGAAGAATCCCCATAAGGGATGAATCCTTCAACATGCCTACCCCAATCGACTGGTAAGGAGGAGGGGACTGGCCTAACATAAGGATGTTACTAGCTGTAGAGGTCGTAACATTCGACGTACATAAATCAAGTTGATCAATGGTAACAATTATCCCTAGATGTGGAAATTGAACTGTTTAGAATACTGTCGAAGTGATAGTAGTCATGGCGTAAAACCAATTTCTTCCTAGAAGTAGGCTGTAATCTAATGGGGAGTCCACTACTTCTACTTGAATAGAAACAGTTTTCCCCCAAGCTCGACTGCAACGGCTAATATGAGATCGTGGGGCTAGAAACCTCATCCATCAAAGGCCTTTAGAGTCATTGGTGATGTTACAAGCTTAGGAGAGCCGATAGCTTTCCAACAAGACAGGGACAAAACCAAAATTGAAGCTCCTTCATCTAAGACAGTCCTAAAGACTTTCTTTTCGACTACTTTCATGATGATTTGGAAAGCAAGTTTGTGAGGTAGTCTAGACTTATAGTTCTCGACATTGAAATGAATCAAATTTGAATTGTCTGGGTCTAAAGCTCCTAATGCAGTTAACAGGTTTTTACGTTGTGTAGGACAACTTTGGAGCACTTCCAAGGTAGACATTGCACATGGTGCCTGAGCAAGATTTTCAACTACATTATAAAATTGGGTAGCTCGGGCATTAGGGTTAAAAACATCCTTCCTAAGGGTACTCTTGGGTGGACGCAAAATCATATCGAGAGTAGGCTTCTCGATGGTTAGGGGGATAGTAGACGAGGATTCCAGAGAACAAGTAGAGGGAGATTTCCCTGAAGAAGAATGGTCTTCTTTCTTGTCTGCGGGTGTGTCATAATTCTGTCTTCAAGTTTGCAGACTAATGGTATCCGAGGACATCATACAAATTTCCTCTGATGAACTAGAGTTTCCCTGATTAGACATGTGGTCTATCAGTTGTTGTTGAGAGGGAAAAGGATCCATGAGAACTGCGAGTGTGGGATTTGTTTTCAAAAATTGGGTGATTTTGTCTTGGCGGGGACACTCTTTTGTGAAATGGTCACCTCTGCATAGAAGACATGGACATTTTGCTTTTCTTTTCCCTTTATCGTTATCATTGTTGGTTGGTTTTGGGTTCTCCTATTGGTTTCTAGGTTTTTAATTTTTTCTTTTACCTTTCTTTTTATTATTGCCAGAAGTTTGAATACTCTTAATAGAATTAACCTCGGTGGAAACCTTGGGAGTCGAAGGAGTAGGGGTGGCAGTTTGAGGTTGCTTGGTAGGGTTTGCTGCTAACGGGGACTGGATTGAACCAACAATCCCATCAACTGGGACTTCTGCTGGTGGCTTTGCAGGATCGGTGCTTGGGCGAGGATCTTGAGGAATCAAGTCATACAAAGTTCTGGATTGGGAATAGACCAAGTACAGATACTGGGCTCGACTAATGGATTGCTCTTCAGTAACGGAACCGCCCATAGCCACATCTCGGGCAATCGGAGGAAACAAAGATGTGGTAAACCAATCAGCTAATAACTGATCCGGAATAGGAGCCTTAATAAGTCTTCTCCACCTTCTCCACTCATTGATATGATCGGATATGTGGGTGGATGTGTTCTATCGTAGAGAAGTTAAGAGATCAGTACCCATTTCATAACGAATAGGAAGCTGAAAGTGTGTAATAAATACAGTTGCCAATGAGCCAAAATCCACAAACGAGTGTTGTGGAAGTTCAATATACCATTTCGCGGTTGTACCGGTCAAAGTTTGCTAAAAGAGTCTTAAACGAATTGAATCATCCATAAGGGAGTTTGAAGAACACCACAGATGGAATGTCATGACAGGGTTTTTCGGATCGTCTCCCTACTTTCCATCGAAATTTGGAATGTCTGATGGTAACTTTACCAGAATGGGAGGCCATGAGGGGTTATGTTGAATGGGGTCATTAATCAACTTGGACAAATCAGGAAAGTCCAAAGTTGCTAGGAAATGTAACTAACGGTTAGGTTGCACATACTGGTACTATTTATATGGCATATAGTTACTAGTAGGACCGTAAGTAGACTGATAGGCAGGTTGTTGTGACAAATAACTACCAAAAAATATGCACACAGGGGGTTAAATTCCGGGATTAGGACCATTAGGACCACCAAGGCCTCTGGGAGGAGGACCACTAAGGCCTTCAAGACCACCAGGACCATTGGGACCACTAGGACCACCAGGACCACCAAGAGGCAGACCACCAGACCCTCCAAGGCCTCTAGGAGGTAAACCTCCAAATCCTCTGGAACCACTAGGAGGAGGGCCATTAGGAGGAAATCCACCAGCCCCCCCAGGACCACCAGGACCATTAGGACCATAAGGAGGAAAGCCACCAGGACCTCCAGGACCATTAGGCCCTTCAGGGGGAGGACCTCCATAAGGCGGTCCTTCGGTACCTCCCATAGTATGTATAGGTATCCCCCCCATAGCTGGCGTGTAGGACCATTTAGGTTGCCCCCATGGCGTGAAAGTATTACTAGGATATGGAATTCCAGCATAAGGCATTCCTGTAGGATTGGGTGGATAATTAATGTTTCCTACATGTATTTGATTTGTTGTATAACCATAACCCCAAGAGGTTTGATTGGTTACAGGTTGTGCCCCTAAGGGCTGACTTGAACTAGATGGGGGATTAACCACATTAGTGTGGGTGGGAGGGACATAAACTTTAGATTTGTCTATACCAGAGGTCTATCCTTGACTAGATACAATTTCGGTGCCAGATAACGTAGGTCATGTTGGGGGTGCCCCCTAGCACTAGAAGGTAATGACGAAACAAGAATTGAAGGTTGAGCCCCAAGTGCAGAATACTTGGGAATATTGAGAACATACATAATATGGGAGGTGGTGGGGTTGGTAGTTTGACCTAGGTTGTGTGGAGTTACTATGCGATCTATAATCGGTTCAATGGGTCTCATAGAATTGCCAAGTGAATGATATCCCACAAGAATAGTTGTGGAACGTGATGGTGGTGTGCCAAATATGTCATCTATTTTCTTTTAAATCTCCTGTGCACGAAGAATGGCTGCGTGGTATTGTCTACGTTCTTCTTCATCTGGAGAAACTTCTTCAGAAAAGTTTAAACGGGTGCCAAATGAGGTAATGGCCTGTCCTATAGAGGTATCCCAAAATGGAGCTTTGGGACCATAATCCGGACGGGTATTATCATCAACATGACCTTCTATGGGAGAATGGAATGAAGTATTACCCCAAGAAGGTTGTTGGACCAAGGGAGGCGAGTGTGAAGGATATGGTCCTCTGCTTTCTGCAACCACATTATCTCCCACTTGGGAGGTGGTAGCAGCTCCTTGGTCGATAGCTTCCATTGGATTTTCTCCTGAAACAGGAATACAATCGGGTGGCAAGCCCTGTACTCTTCTAGACTGTCTTAACTCAGCCAGTTTGTACAGCTCTTATCTAACCTAGGGTCTCAAAAACTAGAAAACACACCAAAAATTTCCCTACTCAAGCTATAGGTCAAACAAGCAAACTTAAAATGACAGGAGGGGTTCAGATAGTCAAGTCTCTCACCAGGATTGTCAAGAAGGTGCCACTCGCGATATACCTCAAGGGTACGTACGTAGTAATCTCCCCGAATGTGGTTTTCGGTGTATGGCTCCAAGAAATACGGCCAAAGGGTTTTCCTCAGATGGATAAGGTATCCTAGTGGGGTCTCCCGATATACGCAAGGTACGTGGGAGCTCAAACCGCTAGTAGTGCTGTCTAATGCATAATTGTACACAAGGTCCCTTCCGATATAAAATCAAGTACGTGAAGTACCTTTCTATATACCTCAAGGGTACGTGAAAGGCCGTTGGATATACCGATGGTACGTGGAAGAACCGCGCGAATCTCGGGATGTAATGCGGACGAGTAATGACAACTCCTACGCTTAACAACGCCCGAACATGTCTCTAACCTATCACTCAAATTGATATGTAAATTTTAACCTATAACTACCGTTAATTTTAAAGTGGATGATTAGGTGAATGCATGGAGTTTTGACAGAAAAAGTAAAACCATGCAATACGCATATGCAAATATTTCACTTTACCGTTCGTGGTATGCCTACCTACAGGAGAGAAAGAGAGTGTTTTCTTTTGTTTCAAAACCAAAAATTTCCAAACAACAATCTTGAACACAAAATCAAAGACAAACAGCACTTTCCAAACTCATTTCTCTTTTCTGAAAGCAATAAAAAAGGGGAGTCCCTTTTCTCAAAAGAAAAACAAGAAGCACACTATATGCATATGCACTCTATTTTTTTATTTTTCTTAAAGCATAGATAGATCTAACTCAAAACTATAATATTTTTTTATTTTGATGAGATAGTATAAATGCAAAAGAGACAAAAGAATCATAGAGAACCTGAAAGCTTGTGAGGCCAATCAGAGATCCAATGTCTTATGCTCACTAATGATAATGACCTAATCTCAGTAAAAAAAATTATTTTTAAACAAGCAAAAAGAAGTCTTCTATGTGAACAAAAAATGAAATCAAGATGCTAATTAAACATTTTTCTTTCAGTCTATATAACAGAAATAAAAAGAGAGCTCTCTAACACCTAAGCTTTCGAAAAAGAAATCCTTTCACAAAGACAACCAACAAGCACGGAAGAAAATAGACAATCAACAAGCCTAATCTAGCTTTTGAATTCTTCAATCAAACTGATCTTTTACCTCAAAATTTAAACCATAAGCATCATATTCTAACACACAAGCCTGACAGTGCAAGGCTGAAAGCAAATCAACCCAAATTTTTTACAAAAAATGAGAAAAAAGTAGTCTTGGAATAAGGCCTACCTGGCACCGTGCTGGAGGGGTCTTGATAGAGCAGTTCTGGACGAGCACCACTTCTGGATAATAGGACTCGGGCAGTGGCACCGCATGCTGCTAACAGGTTTCAGGTGGCGGCACCGCTTCTCGCCAACAACATAAGAGCGGTTCCCTGTATAGATCCAAAACACAAAGGAGAACAACATATCAAGTTAGAAAAAGATCAGATCAAGGTAAAAATTGATGGATTGAGAGTAAAAAAGAGCATAAAAAGTTGAAATACTTCAGATCTGAAGAGATCTAAAAGTTTCAAACCAAAATTCATTGAGTCAGATAGCAGATCTAAGTGAAGAGAGTTGGAGATGGATCCTGGATTCGGACAAGAGTTCAAGAACTGAGGAAGATCAGATCAACTGATATATGTATCTATTCCCCAGCAGAGTCGCCAAATTTGTAACCAGGAATATTTCACCTTCTGTGGATAGAAGTTGTTCCTCTGGTCTGAATGGTTCAGATCCAGAACAAATGAGTGAACGACAAAGGATGAAGACCTTTCCTGGATGTCGTAGACACCTGGAATGTTGCTTCGATAGTGAGCCTGTGTACCTACAAATAGATCAAACATGCAAACACATCAAAGCTACCAGAAAATCATCTACTTATCCATGTTAGTGACTAAGGAATCTAACAACATGTACATGTGAAATTAAAACAACAGTAATGTGGGACGAAAATCAGCTTTGCAGTAAAGATGTATGGAGAAGTTTACAACCAATCAAGCCTTAGTGTCGACAACCATCTCCACGAGACAAACACTTCATCCCCATAAGCTCCAATTTTGCTCTCTATGCTCTCCAATGGCTTGGGCCAAGTGGTCAATCCAACAGCATAACAATACCTCTATAGTTCTCTCCTCAACCATGGACATGAGCTTGTATTTATAAGGCTCAATGGATAGGAATAGTTGAGAGATTTGTGGATGAGGTGGCCTCTAAGATCCTATGATGGGGGATCTCGAGCTCAACTGACCCACAATGATAGGGATAAGGGAGGACACAAGGCTCATGATCTAGAAGCCTCGAGAAACTTCTTTTTTTCCCATTTTACCCAGGGTACCACTTTTCTGCTCTTATGTCAGAGCGGTTTAAATGAGAAACGCTTATGGACCAAAGGCCACAGGCGGTGGCACCGCTTATGGCAAATAGGATACAAATGGTGTGAGCAAGGTACTGCTCATGGGCCATAAGGAAAGTGCGGTGTTGAGTTTTTTCATGTAGAATTGACAAACAACATGGGTTTCCACTCTAAGTGCTGGGATTAAGGGCAAACATGTAAGTCAAAGGTCTTATCACATGGTGGTGACAGTATTTGGGTATAACAAATACTCGCCATGCTAGGCTTGCAACAATCATTCAAGTTTGAAATACATGGTTTGGATTATGTTATAAGTGCAATCATCACTAGATATGGAAATCTGATGGCTTACCACAATGACATTAAAGAAATTTCAAGGTAGAAAATGGACCTCAAATCAAAAATTGTAGTGTCAAAATTCACTTTAAAAGAACCAATGGGATTCAAGATGATGGTACAAACCCTAAAGAAATAAAGAGTTGGATGGAAAGAAATACAAACTTTAAATGCATTTTCTTATTTTTCTTTCAACTTATCTTACTATGAGTCTACTAAAAGTATGTAGTGTGGGTACCTGTTTGATCCATAAGCAGATAAGTTGAAAATATGAGAAAAAAAATAGTTTTAGTTTTTTCCCTAAAAAATGCATAACATTTGTTTTGTTATGTTGACTATTATTTTAATATTTTCCTTAGTAGGCCCATTCTATACCTAAAAAAATTATATAATGGATACTCTTTATGGGGTTTGAAGGTACCCCACTTATGACAAGGAGATGCAATCTCTTGTGCACGCCTATAACCAATAGAAGTATTACATCCTAGGGAAGGAGACGATCATACACACTAATCACAAGGTCGTACAGTGTATACAAAACGAATGTTATAGAACAACCACCATCAGAAAGGGTCCATGTGCCTACAATAGTTCCACTTGAACTCAAGTACAAGTAGCGTAGCACAAATCATGTTGTAAACTACCCCAAGTGACCTCTAGTTACAACATTGACTGACTTTGTGTTGAAATCTTGTGGGCATGAAAGCTCCACATGGTCCCAATTATATTAACAAAGATCCCAACTTTATTATTACTTATGAGACACTATGTAGAGGATTGAAAATGAACTTTAGTGCCATTTGAGGCACCTCTGTGTTCCTTTAAGCAAGCATGAGAACTTGATTTGGGAGTTGCTCCTTTAAGCAAGCATGAGAACTTGATTTGGGAGTTGCATTATAGTTGAGTGGCCAAGCACTTTGGTGTGGAAAAGATAATAACATGTATATTGGATTATGAACTATGTGTATAATTGCCAAACTTACCATCAAAAAGTAAGGCTAGTAAATTTAAAAATAATTTGTAAAAAAAAAATAACATTGATAATTGATAATGTGGAATAATTAAGTAAGTAAAACGATCTTTCCTAAAGATGTAATTACATTGAAAATCATTTAACCGTATGGTAATAGTGGAATTTTACCGCTTTATCCATCATCATATTATTATTATTATCATTCATGCTGAAGTTCAGCTATCCATAAGAAGATATCATTGATATATATTCAGATCAACTTTCAACCCTCCTATGAGAGGAAAGATTGAAGATTGGGAAAGGTAAGATTTTGGATGATGCCATCAGTTTACAGGTAAAAGATTTTGGCTGATGCCATTAGTTTACAGGCACCCAAATGAGATCGTTTTCGAATATCCAGTGGCAGACCTCGATCTGGCCTGGCTTATGTCCCAGCGCCACAAATGCTGCATGCCCAGCACTCCACTGCGTTGTGTCCAAATGGCAGATGGCCACTCCATCGTTTATTTTCGCAATCTTTTTCTTCTGGTTCGAGCTCGGATTTGAGTTAGAGCTGCGCAGGAGCGCGGCTTCATACACCTTCACCTTGGGCACCGAATGGCAGTAATAAACGAGATATGGAAACATGCTTTGATGGCACGATACCGACCTTGTCACTCTCCCTCCATCTTTCCCCTTCACTTCCCCGACTTCAACGCGCTCTCCAGAACCTGCCGTGCCCGCTGTGGTCAGCACCTCCACCTTCGACCCCACTATCCCCACTGCAAACTCTGCCATCCCTTCCACCGATGTCACGCATTTCTTTATTTCTCCCTTCACCGCAGGGCGTTCGCATTCTTTGAGCGTCTTCGCCATCATTCCCACCATGCTCGAGTTCTCCGGAATGAGGAACATTCGCACCAGCTCTGCTAAACTTTGGCTGCTGAAGCTGGGGAGCTTGTCGGCCAGAGATCGAGGCAGGAATGATCTCCTGGGCATGAAATCTCTCAGATTAGGCAAAGGGAGACTCGAACCTTGGACCAACAGATTCTCCCGGAAGAACTTCCCTGCCTCCACGCCCGCGCTCATCCTGGTCGCGCTAGAATTGGAATTGTTAGTGGAATTAGTGTAGGAAGTGAAGGTCATGCCTGTGCTGTTCTTCTCATATGCTTTGAATTGAGTGTTTCGGCCATAGCTGGTGAACTTCATTTGAGGACTATTGGAACCCTTTCCGTATTGCTTGAATTCGTCCTGCTGAGAGTTGGACGAATTTCCGTAATTAGTAAAAGTAATAAGAGGAGTATTTGCATCCTTCCCGTAAGACTTGAAGACATCTTGGGGTACATTGGCGCCGTCTGCATAACTGGTGAAGGTTTGCAAGGCTCCATTTCCATTTCTCCCGTAGCTTTCAAACTCGTTTATTGGAACGTTATCGTTGTCTCCGTATGAAGTAAATTGATCAAGGGGACCATTGCCGCCTTCACTGTAGCCTTTGAAGTTGTTGTTGCCAACATTGGAGTTTTGGGCATAGCTAGAGAAACCAGTCAAGATTCCGTTGGCGTCCTTCCCGTAGGTGACAAAGTCATTGTTAAAGTGGTTGGAGTTGTCTGCGTAGCTCTTGAAGTTCTGATTCCCCGCATTACTGTCAGTGCCATAGTTTTTAAAATGATGATCGGGAACATTGGTATCGGATCCATAGCCGGAGAAATCGCTATTGCCTAATCTGGCTCCGCTACCATAGGTTGTAAAGCCTTCATCTTCAACATTGGTCTGTGGGGCGTAATTTGCAAAGACTTGAGATCGTGCCTTGCCATCTCTCCCATATCTCTTGAAACCGTCCTGCACCACGTTGTCTCCATCTGAGTAATTTTTGAAACTGTCGGTGCCAGAAGTGCCTCCGACCTTGTAGCTTTTGAATTCTTTTCCATGATAGCTCTGGAAATCCGCGTCCCCTGCGACACCTTTCTCGTCTTCGGGCATTTCGTTTCTTCGAGTGCAGAGAAGGTCTGCAGCAGTGCAGAAGGATGCAATGTGGTCCGAAAGTGTGTGATTTTTTATGTAGCCAGCAAAGACGGCGAGGGAAGTTGCGTTGAGAGGCGAGGCCTTCTCCAGCAAGAAGGGCGGGAGCCTCGCATTCGGCAACACGCGGCGCCAGAATCTGAACAACGAGGCCTTGGCTGCAAATGGATGACCTCCGCCATTGCAAGTAGGAATCTGTACACGAAACACCATCATTGTGTTAAAATTGTATAAGAAAAGGTCGAACATGAATACCATACATTAAAAAGATCCAGATCTTGTTCATAAATTAAGGCTGGCCAACAATATGTACTGAGGTTGAATCATCTTATACTTACGGTCACCACTATGAGTATGATGAGAAAGAGCACGAAGATATTGTTCGAATGGGGAATTCTCTTGTTTGCCATCTCCTTAACCTGCGCAGAGCCAACAATGGACGTAAGAGATAATAGTAAGCAAGGCCCGTGGTTGATCTCAACGAAACACACAGAAAATATGTTTCCTTCTTTACTTGCAACTTGTGAATTGTATATTCCATGATTCAGATTACACAGTTGGGATTAGTGGGCGAGGCATGCAAAACCATAGATCCTAAAATCCTAAATCTTGCATACGAACGATCTTCCTTACAAACATGTATTTTTCTCTCAATTCGGTAAGATTCTTAAAGAAAAGCAGCTCAAATCTCAGAATAAGAAAACACCATTTCATGAAGCAAGAGAACTGACCTGCGTGGTGAAACAGTTTTCAAGGAATGAAGAGAAGAGAAGCGATGGTAAGCCCTTAAAAAGCGCAAGGGTCAGATCTATTGCAGCTTCAAGGACAAAATTTAGGTCAATGCGAATAATCAGAGTGGATGTAGAATTTTGCAGACTTACTGTCAACAAGGGCAAGGGCAGTAATATGCACAATTCGCAAATAATTTGGAAGTAGTTTTTTATTTTTATTTTTTATCATCATCATCATAATTCAGTTATATAATTTTAGATTAAATTGCAAGTTTTCTTATGGCTTAAGTTGCATTTTGTTTTAGATTATTTTTTTAATTATCTTCGTCAAAATCCAAATCAGGCTATTTTATTTTAGATAATATTGTAATTTTTTATTAATTAAATTGTATTTTAATTATAAAAATGAATTTAAAAATCTCATATATTTTTATTAATTTTTAGAATTGAAATTTTTTATTAATTAAAATGTATATCTATATAGGTTGTGGCTGAATCAAGTTTATAGGAATCAAATAGTTAAGAAATAGTTATGGTTCGAGTGACTTATCAATGTTTAGAAACATCATTCTTCATGTTATCAATTGATTAACTATAAGTTATTGATGATCAAAAAATGGTTAAGAGATAGTTATGGTTTGAGTGACTTATCAATGTTTAGAAACATCATTCTTCATGTTATCAATTGATCAACTATAAGTTATTGATCATCAAATGGTTGAGATAGTTATGAAATATAAGGCAATTTAGAAATTTTTTTATTCATCATATTCTTTATTACCCACATTCTTCCAGTTATTCATTTATCAACTATTAATTATTTTTTATATTCTTTTTTATAATAGTTTATTTCAAATTTTAAACAACAAATTAATTTTGTTTAGTTAAATATTTTATTAAAATTTAAATTATTATAATATAAACTCAACACCTTATATTATATTCCAAAAATTATTATCAATTTCTAATATGATTTTCATGGAAAACTAGAACTTTTACAGCCTGGCTTGTACACTGTACACGCCATAAATGTTAGAACATTAAATGTTATGAAGCCAGGTCATTGAAGTGTACAGTAAAATATTATTCCAGTTGGCTTGCTTTGCAATCTACTCATAATATTTACGTTATAATAGTAAGATCATTATAGATTTGTTATTTAAATCCAAAAGTTTACACCCCGAACTTTGAAACATTAAATATTTTACAGATGGATACTTAAACATTGCCCAATAAATTGGTCTCTGCGTACTGTGCAGACTGCATCGAAGTCCACCATAAAAGTAATATTCGAGTTGGCTTGCATTGCAATCTGGTCATCAAATTTGTGTTGGGGGCAGCTGGATAATCAACGGGCAGTTCAATGGCGTTGTGACAGCCTATCATTTGATTCGGGCACACAGACAGTTTCCGTCGAGATCACGTAAAGTTTTGGAGGGGTCCAGTCCAGTCCAGTCTACTGTCTGTCTGATTTATTTGTGGGGTACGGCCCACCGCCCATGGGATTCAGTCGTCGTGGCTCGAAAACGAGTATTTCTCAGTGGTGGCCACTGGCCCGACCGGTAAAGGGAATCCACAAGGTGATACGAAACATGGACATAACAAATTGAAAAATCAAACTATATAGATACGTTGCGTAGCCAAATTAAAAATAAAAATTCTATATATGTTGAGTGAGCAACCATAAAAATAAAATTAAAGATAAAAGGTGACTTCCAATGGCATTCGATCTGAAATCTTTTAGAAAGTAAAATAATGTTCTTTAAAATGGATAATAAATGAAATTAAAAAAATATGCTATGCTTTGTAAGGAAAGGGCATTGTAACGTTTAAAGCATGTTATGACAATTGAGTACAAGGCATACAAGTGGACATTTTGTAACGTTTAAAGCATGTTATAATAATTGAGTGCAAAATCCAATAAATAAAACTAAAGGTGTAGTTTTAAAAAATATGTTTTATGTAAAAACTGTAAAAATACAATTTAAATGATTGAATAGGAGGGACCGAAAAAGAGTTAAATTATTTATATATTTCTTCTAACTCACTTTTAATGATGAGTGAAATGGAATACTTTGAAATAATAAGGGTCTTGATAGATTATCAAAGAAATAATGTGTCTTCGAATATCATGGAAATAATGTGCGGTAATACATTATCATTTAATATGATAAGCTTTTATTCTAGATTTGAAGCAATAAAGCCATCATGTCTTCTTTCACTCCACAACACATTAAAGTCTCCACAACACATTAAAGTCATCTTGATGTAGGTATTAATAATTTTACTGAATTTTATGGTTTAAAGCTGTTGTTTAGATTAGTATTGGATTTGTATCTAAACAAGTTTTGGTGACTCACATATTATTATAAATTGGGTTATTCTAAAGAATAAAATTTACAATGTGGAGATGTCTGTTTTGCTAAATGAGGTTATGAGATATTTCGAGATATTTGGAATTTGTGGATTTTAAGCATATTTATAAAGAAAGAAATGTTTTGGCATATGAATTAGCTAAAGTTGGCATTCTTATGCAACACGGTTTTTTGCATATTTCTGAAAACAAACTTTGTGGAATTTATGAGTCCATTTTGACTTTTTAAGTTAAATGTGATAGGATGATGTCTTTACAAGACTTTTTCCATTATAATACTTTGAGATATTGCAATTTGCATGGTGTGCTTTTTGGTTAAAGGCTTGACAAGTAGTTGCCAATACAGAGATTTGGTAAAGACTTGTTCATGGTTTTTTGAGACATTTACCTCTAAAACTATTTCAATCTGCTATTTTGGAGCATGATATTGTAATGATCTATAGTTTTATGCTTCTGAATTGACACTTCATAGGAGCTTTGAAGAACCATTTAATGATGTTTTTATGTGTAATGGACAATGTTGAATAGTATTCATTTGAAGAATGTAACATTTTATTATGAATAGAGGTTTATGGTTTTTTTGTGTGAAAAAAAAAACAAAAAACTCTAACTCTGCATTTAAGACAATATTAGGACGAACCATTAAAATTACTGAAAAAACTTAAAATAATGAAATTTTATTAATTAATCACTTTACAAAAGCATGTAATTAATATATTAGACATTAAATAATTCAAATCACAAATTTTTGAATTTTAAAGCTTTCAAAACAACAAATCATCTATATTTGATGAAGATCCCACTAAGTTAGGGTTTGTTTATCAATGAGTTGTCGAGATAGTTTCTCTTGAAAGGGGTTTTCACTATTTTGGAGAGGGGATTTGATATTTTGTGCAGTTAATTAAGATTTATATAACTAGTATAGCCACTTAACTTGTGGTGGCTGAATATCCATAGGGCATAGGTGAATATCCATAGGGCATAGGTTAAGTGCCATGAACAGGTTATTTGTTACTTTTCTCCATGTATTTTATTTTTGTTTTTTTTCCAATTTTGAACAAATTTCATAAAATTAATCTAGAGAGTACACTTGTCCCATCCTCCTTAAATCTATGAAAAATATAGATAGTAGTCCACCCAACAAAGAAAACCATCAAATCCTAGGGTTTTTCATTTCTTCAACAAAATAGTGTAGGAGAAGGAAGACAAATTACATACATTGGAACTTGATTTTTCAAGGACTAATCTTCGCAATGGAGGTAAGGAAATTTATATAGAGAAGATTTCATATATAATGGAATCAATATATGTAAGATTTCATCTATAATGGGGTTTTTGTAAATTTTTATTTAATTCTTTAAATTTGGAAAAAATAATTTAAATAATTATTTAATTAAATTTGGAAAAATTAATGTGAGGGATTATTTTATCAATTAAAATATTTTATTATTATAATTAAGCCTTTAATATTTAAATATTCAAAGGTAAATATTTTCCCAATTAAAACTAGGTAGGCAATAACTTATGGGAGTTGTCTAAAAATTCCATGATTTGGACCGAACGACCATTTTTTTCCCGGAATCTGACATTTTTTTTATTTTGCAAAATCAGAATTTAACTTTTCTTTAATCTAGATTTTGATGCTAGAAATGGATTCAACACCCTCCAAAACCCTTGGGGCATCCCAAATTCTAGAAGATGTAACTTGGATTTTGGAAAATTTTGGCCGGATTTTTTCAAAATCGTGCTAGAAAAATTCTCGTATTCCAACTCAAAACGTTGAATTTTTAGTCTACGCGATCGCTATGTGTAGGTTTATAAAAAAAGTAATATATCTAATCTTACATTGAGATATAATATAATATACTCAATATTAAAATGGTGGTACATTAGATACAAAAGTGTCGAAGGTGAACTGAGCACAGACAAGGTATCAAATCTGAGGAAAGTTAGGGTTTCGAGGTGGTGGTAGCAGAAGGGGGGGATCCCCCTCCATTCAGAAACACTCAGATGGTGGAGGGGTGGATCCGACAAAGAACCACTCAGAGGGAGGGATGGGATCAATTTTGAGGGAAGGAGGGCAAATCCAAACTGACAAATGAAGAAGGGGGGATGTTTGCTGAGAGTAGCAGAAAATCCCTCTCTCCATATCATATCTAAGAAATTTAGAGAAAGGGTGGAAATATGGAAGGAGAAAGCCCTGATTGGGAAGTTCATTGGTATATGGCCAAGGGAGAGGGATCTGGTGAGATGGATTAAGTCTACCCAGAATCACGAAGGCCACTATGATTTGCATCTCGCAGGGAAGGGTTTTTTCATGATAGTATTTTTCAACCAAGAAGATAGAGACAAGATCTTAGAAGGAGGCCCTTATTTCTTTTTCTCCGCATGGCTCTACCTTAGATCGTGGATGCAACGCTTCAATCTAGACAAGGAATACATGAGCATCACCCTAGTTTGGATCAGGTTGTATTCTTTTCCATGTGTGTACTAGTAGCCTGAGATATTGGAGGCCATAGGCAATACGTTGGGCAAATTTGTGAAGGTGTCAAAGAAAATGAAACAACAGAGATACAAATATTTTACCTGAATTTGTGTGTATATGGACTCGTCACGAGAGCTTCTGGAGGCCATAAACCTCACCTAGGAAGATGAACATTGGGTTCAATCCATTGATTATGAATAATTACTATTTCAGTGTCGACAATGTCATGAACATGGTCACTTAGAGAGAGACCGCCATAAAAAACACTTGGCCCAAACCATGGCTT
Source organism: Pseudotsuga menziesii (assembly GCA_001517045.1). NCBI lineage: Eukaryota > Viridiplantae > Streptophyta > Pinopsida > Pinales > Pinaceae > Pseudotsuga > Pseudotsuga menziesii. The sequence goes on along the minus strand of LPNX010426855.1, from coordinate 420,326 downwards.
CGGTGAACACGAAGAAGGAGAAGGATGATGAAGGGTTCACACAAGTAAATAATAGGCAAAAATTAGGACGAAGATCCAATAATCAGATGCAGAATAAACAAACAATAGAGTGGAAAAGGAATAACATGAATAGATTTGAAACCCTAAACCAGGTAGACGAGGACCTAGGGAATACTATGGAAGATAAGATTAGGCTCGCTTCCCAAGGAAAATCAGGTATGGATGATATGGAGAGCACTGTAGAAGGACCAAGTCGATCAGTTGACTTGAACGATAGCCGACTTAGTCGATCAGCCGACTTAGTCAATCAACCGACTAAGTCAGTCGGCTGACTAAACTAGAGATTAAGTCGGCCACCTAAGGTCGTGTCAGTTCACCGAACCGACAGGTAGTTATTTTGTAACCATTTGGTAATCATATATATTAGGCTGTTGAGCCATATGAGAACTCAATTCAGTTCTCTGTGTTGTATGGACTCATTCATGTAATATAATCTGTTAATTCACCTACGTGTTCTTATCTCTTGTCTTTATTTTATAGGTATGTTTTAGTATGTATTAGTGGTAACCTTATGTGATCTGTGAGATTACAACATTGGTTCTGTTGCCGGTAGTACATGTCTGAAATGTATGCAAACAGATGATACCGGAGCAAGAGATTAAGGACTGGTGGGAACGTAAAGTTGCAAACTATTTGCAGAATTATGCATAAAGGAACAGATTAACAATCGCACAAGCAAAAGAAAGACTCTTCACAGAAACACATGAGAAGTTTGTAGAATTAGTGCCCCAACTTCTGAAGAAACTCCTAGATGAGAAAGCCGAAAGGGACTAAAGAACAACAGTTGCTGGAAAAACTAATCCGAGGAGGCAGATCAAACTTGTCGGAGTGGTTCTAGAAAATTGTCGATGACTTCTGTGAGGAGCAAGCAGTCAAAGATAGAACTTCGGTGGAAACTGTCAAGGATAAATTTTACACAAACCTCACCGAGTAATTTCTGTGTTCCTTACCGACTTTGTTGTTCAAAGTTTTGATCGAGAAAGGAGTAGGACATATTGTCGAACCTCATACATCACTTCACGAAGTGCCATCAAACTCTAACTGGGAGGAAAAGCAAAAGAAGTGGGAAAAATTCATTACAAAAAGGGAGTGGGAATACTTCTTGAGCAAGTAGACTGAACTATCTGGGCTTTCTAAAAAGCATCGGGTAGGCTATGGGGGGTAGCTGGTCATATGTCTACTAGAAGCAGATACCATTCACCAGTAATGAGAAGTCGACCAAAAGGGAAATCAAGAGAATAGTATCACATAACGGTATGTCGGACTTTCAGAAAATAGAGAGGGAAGAGAGACAACAAAGGAGGGAAGCACGAAGAGAAAGAGCCTTAGCACTACATAGAGGAAGGATTCCTAGGGAGACTGACCAGGAAGGGAATCCACCAGAGTCGGGTCATGACTGACACGAAGAAGGTGTGGAAGAGGAGGCGTCCCCTAAGGAGGAAGAATTGTGGATAGAGCAACCAGAAGCTCTCCAATTAAGAGCTCCCCATGAAGGAACAACCCTTTCTCCATTGAATCCGCGTACCCAAATACAAACTATTGTCAAAGAGGACCTCTGACTACGAGCTAGTGACTTTGGTTTATGGAGTCGACTAGACGACGAGACATACACTATACGACACCTCATTATCCGTCGACCAAAGGAAGGAAATTAGGTTACCTTTCAAGTGGTACCCTCCAACCGAAGTATCCACTTACTCTTACTGACACATGAAGGAGCACCCCCCCTACCCAATATAGATTTGGAAGACACAGAACATTCAAAACTGTGGACAAATAGTTGCAGTGGGCCATCGACAGACGAAGTTGACATCAACCGACTGCTGGTTGAAGAAGAATCGACAACCGATGGGAACGAAAGTTTCATCGACCATAGTCCTGCAGAGACGAATAAACTCATAACCCCACCACCCCCACCCCCACCGCCACCTCCTGAGAGCAGTGACAGTGATTCTGATATGGGTCACGGATCAGCTCACATTCCTCTATATGAGGGGGATGAGGACCCCAGACAACACCGGTTCGTCTGTGAGTCGACTTGGGAGGCCAACCAAGTTACAGACAAAGATAGACAAATGGCACAGTTCACCGGTGCCTTGAGGAAAAGGGAATTGACTTGGTATATGACCTTTTCGGAAAGACAAGCTAGAGCAACCAAAGCCGAGATCAAGGCACAATTTTTATCATTTTTTAAAACTCCAGATGCCAAACACTTGGTAGCGAAAAAACTAAAAACAACATCACAGAGGCCAAGGGAGACCATCCGCGACTATGATAAGCGATGGAAAGACCTTATGAGCCAATTGGACTATGTTATAAATGAACAATTACTAATCCATTGGTTTCTTGCAGGGTTATCTCAGAAAGTCCGCCGACACATCAGTCTGGAAACATTCAAATCCTACGAAGATGCGCTCACAAAAGCTCTCCAAGTAGAGATGGATGAGGACATACCCGCTTACTCCACTAACCACAGATTGGAAGAACAGCTGGAAAGTGTACATAATTCTTTAAAGGAGTTAAACCTCAAGAATCAGGAGATTTGGTGCACCCAATGCTTGATGTCCAGCCACTCCAAAGACAACTGTCGATAGGAATACAGCCAACAGGACGTTCGATTCGTGCAGACAAAATCGTTTTGCGACATTTACCACGAGCATGGGGACCACTCGACAAAAGACTGCTCGTTCAACATGAAGAACGGCAAGGCGTCTCGGTGTGCAATATGCGAAACCAAAAATCATAACACAGCTGACTGCCATTTGAATCTTGAAGAACCAACAGAACTACCATGCAGTCTACCAAACCGACGCAGTTGCACAAAACAATGAGCAAAACAACTTACCAAATGATCAGAACGGTCAAAGATATGATGGTCGATGATACAAGCGCCAATACGACAATTGACGTGGAGGCTACGGAGGATGAGATCAATTCCCTGAGAATCGCAACAACCGACCACGTCGACCCATCTAATGCTTTACATGTTATAAGGAGGGACATCGGTATGCAAACTGTCCATATAAAGACAGAACTGACATCAAATTTTGTAGTCATTGTGGAGTAGGGGATCACTCACTAGAGGATTGCCCTACCATGTTGGAAAAAATAAATACAAAGAAAAATGTTAATGTCTTGTTGTGTGTATAAAAAAATGATGTAATAAACACAAAAAATTTGCATATTGTAACTCGACTAGGAACAAAAACAAGAAGTGATAACCCAAGAATCAGCAAAATAAAAGAGAAAAATGTCTATCCTGATCCACTTAAAGATAAACAAACATACAAAGAAGCAACCAATGTATTCAAATAAATTGCACAACAAGAACAAGCTCATGACACTCGACATAACACAATAAACGAATTAATACAGCTTATACAAAAAGACAACTCAGTCTCTCAGTTCATCAACTTGCTATATGAAATAAAATGTAACAACTCTGAAAAACAAACAAAGAACATCTGCAGCTTAAATCTAAAAGACAAAGGTGATGCCGACCCACTTGTCGACCTGGAAATCGAAGGATACCATGTCCGACAAGTAGTGCTCGAATTTGGATCACAAGTAAACATCATGACTCGTGACACTTGGGAACAAATGGGCAGACCTCGACTACATGAGTCAGGCATTTACCTAAAACTAGCCGACCAAGGCCTAATTGAACCTATTGGAGTCTGGAAAAACATCGACACGACTATAAAAGGAATATCGACCAAAGTCGACTTCAAAATCATTGACCCTAGGGATGGATCCAGTTCCTTCGTAGTGTTAGTAGGTCGACCTTCGGGTAGAAAGATGAAAGCATCGATATCCCTGGACAAAGAGAGGATCAAACTAAAAGGAAATGGACAAAAGGTCATTATACCTATTCACCCATCTCAAGGAGAACCTTGGACTGAACCTATTGATGAAGAAGTTGACATCCGACAACTCTACCAGATTCAGAACAATGCATATTATACAGAACCAAATATCCATGGAGAACTTCATTTGGGCAACCAGGACTCAGTTGGTTATAATTCAGACGCAGAATTATATGATTGGGAGATCGAGAACTATGAAACACAAGCAAGAGGGTGTTGGACTATTCAAAAAGTGGAGAAAAAACCCACCCAACAGTGCTTCATAGTGTCCATTGTCCCAAAAATATTTGAGAAGAAAATTCGGGAATACCCTACCTTACAACCCACCAATGTAAACACTACACAACTACCAAGATACAAGGAAAGGGAATCACCAGTCATGCATGTATGTTACGGAGAGAAATTCCTATGGCTTGGGGTACCACAACAGACAGCTAGACTCCAGAAATAAATCTTTCCCAATATGCAATAGAAATAAAATGTCTAACACTAAAGGATCGAACCTCGTTCCTTATTCCGGACGGTTGAAGTAGATCCCCATTGAGCTTTCCAATCTTCAGCTTGAATTGCTATAACACTTCCTCAACAATAGGTAAACAATACAAGCATACTATATATCATGGTGTTAGACCTATTCTAGCATATATAATCAGTAATGTAAAAGCATTTGACATATTCCAATGGAGACAATATTCATTCAAATACACATTACTGGACAGGAAAAGATATTTCTATTAATATGAATCAGAGATTACAAGTGACAACCTCTGACGGCACGTCTGCGAACCGGAGAAACTGAATCCCCCACTTGGGCCTCCACCACCTCAATCCTCCATCACTTCGATAGCAAGCTTACTAGCAAAGGGCAAGCTTGGGAAGAACACAAAAGTGCTCCAAGGGATAAAGGGATGGAGACTCAAGCATAAGTTCTGGCAACAATGGACTATAGTTTCGTTGCTCTCAATTCTCTCTTATGCTTTCAATGTACCAAGGGGTTCCTTATATAGCTTTTCACAGGGACAATGAAAGGTCAAATCCGTGCGATCTCAAGGCATATGGAAGGCCAGGAGTCATATGAGTCGGTTCCAAGTCAAGGAAAACTCCAAAAGGATTTGGATTATGCACACATCCCGATGTACGTGACTATAGGGGTCAGATCCGCATATGTACGCGGTTATCGGGGTAAAAGCTACGTATATCACTTTTCTTATGTTTTTAGGGATGATCAAGGACACATCAAAAGACAAAAAGTAGTCCATAGGGGCTAATGAGTCTGCAACGGGACAGGGGAAGGCCATACAATGTGTGATTCACCTGGAGTGGTAAAATCCGCTATAACAGATGCCCCCTAATGTATGAGATCAGAGGGGTTATACGATGGCCAAAATACATTATAAGTCCATCCCAGAAGTGAAGTGATGAAGGTACCCAAATGGAAGACCAGCCACCCAATCAGCATAGTACAATAATACAACTCTACATATAATCTGAAAATACATATAGCAGTCCCAGATACATAAGAGTACAATGGCCATGAATAGGCATGAAACATGATAGCACATATGTGGTCATCGCCACGTACAATATACATAGATCAGAATCTCCATGAGGAAGATATACAAATGATTATGATCTCCACAAAGACTGAAGATATACAATAGATCATGATCTCCATAGTGGCTGGAAACGCCTGACATATACTGGAACAAGTCACGAGAGCTGAAATCTCATGAACACTGGCACGATCAAGGAGGTAGCATATAAGAGATGCCACCAATCTGGAAGGTCTTCTACACAAACCGCTACGAGTACATGTCCTACTATGCGAATAGAGGTGTCGAGGTCGAACATAGTAGTCCATCGTCTGATTACCGGTCATTGATGTATACCGTTAACAGATGCGAGATCACCCATCGATAATGAAAATGGGAATCAAGGTACTAGAGTGCAAACTAACAAGTGTGAATAAATGTGTTGAGGTCGAACACTTGAGAGAATCCATCGATCAGGGGACATTGATGTATTCCCAAGAAACTATCATCATTCTAGAGGCCTACAGGGCTGCTGCCTTTGTGAATTGTGAGAGAACTGTTGAGTGTAGACTCGTTAATTCTGTTGAAACTTGAACATGGGTAGACATTGAATATTTTGTCTCTAATGCTTTGTTATCATGGATTAAAATCTTTAAAATGTTGTTTTTTATTTTCTTTAAAATTTAAATATTTTCTATGTTTTTTAGTAAACTGAGTCATTAAATTCAGATCAGCCGAGTCATTATCAATTCCGATTCCGAGTCCCAGTTGACACCGATTCCGAGTCCGAGTCTGATTTTTAAAACATTGGTTCAAGCCAGCAAAGACCACAACAGAAAGAGCTGTAGGTCCATCATTTTACTTGTCATATCAGAGTTTCGTTTCCAGGTTTCAATATATATTAATAATATGAAATATTAAATTTGGAAATCAGGCACATGGCATCTGATAAAAATACCTGTTTCGTCATGATGGCCTATTTGGTAAACATAACTTTTTGGTCTTGATGGCCTATTTCATTTCATAACTTCAGTTTATTGAACTTCCTATTATCTGATTCTAGCATAAATATTTGTATGTACTTGTTAACTATGGTTGATGTCTAAGTTGCCAGGGTACCCGTACCGGGTACTTGGGTACTCGTAGGGTATGTCTCATGTTGTACCCTGTTGTACCCCATACTTGGTCCACGTACCCGAGACTCCGTTATAAAAAAAGGGGTACTTATAGGCGAAATGGTATGCCGTACCCCGTGTTTGGGTACTTTGTACCCCATGTTTGGGTACTCTGGGGGTACAGTCGACTCGGTAAAATGCAATCCATGGTGCTATGGAATCTGGTTCAGGACTTATTTCAAACACTTTGCAACACTGTTCAAATTCCAATGAATATTGTCAAAAATCTGGTACATTGATTTTACATTGATTTGCAATGAATTTTTTTATGTTTTTTGTGTTCAGCACTCATGGAACATAATTTGACTTCCAAATGTGCACATAAAAAATATACATATATATTTAATACTGAGAAATACACTCACAACAATGCAGGAATATATTTGGCAATTTGCAATTTTTTATTGCCTGTAACAGTAGTACAAATAGGTGTTGAAAATCATATTTCAAGTGTACCTTCATGTCTGAGTTTGATTGTCTGTTACAGCTGCCTAGTACAAGGATTTATCAATTTTTATGTAACTTCCAGTGTTCCAATTGATATCTACTGAATCTATAATTTATCAAATTTTATGTTTTAAATTTTCAATCTGAATTTTCATTGTTTCAAATAATCAAATGTTCATTGTTCAAATAATCATTGAATTTATAATTATGAATCATGATTCATAATTTATGAAGAAATCTACATGCATGTATGATGTGACTATGACATATATATACATATATAATGTACCCCCGACATACCCAAGTACCCTTTTTCAAAAAATGGGGTCCCCGTACCTGTTCCTGTCCCTGTACCCAAGTTTCCTGGAAACTTAGGTTGATGTTATTTGTGTAGAGCAAAATGGTTGATGTTGCATTTGGTCATGATGGCCTATTTGGTAAACGCAACTTTTTGGTCTTGATGGCCTATTTCATTTCATAACTTCAATTTATTGAACTTCTTATTATCTGATTCTAGCATAAATATTTGTATGTACTTGTTAACTATAATATGGTTGATGTTATTTCTGTAGAGCAAAATGGTTGATGTTGCATTATTAGTCTTCTGTGATGACATGTTTACGATCTCATAATAATGTGGACGAGTAGCAGAAATATGTATGTTTTCATCTTTTTAACAACGAATTTGACAATCTGCCTATTTTTTCCTGAATATGTATACATTAATATAGAAACATGTAAATTTTTCTCATTCCTCAACCCGGTTCCAAGCCACCATTTTCATCATTGTTTAATGGCCAACCCAATTTACTTTCAGTTGCAAATTAGTTCATTTTTCTCATAAACAATATTGACTGAAACACATGAAGAATTGACTCAGGCAAAACCCCAACCTCCGGGGAAAACCCTGTGAGAGAGATTCTTTATTTATTCAGTCGACAGTACAGCAGAAATAAAAATTTTCAGTCACAACTTATCTCACCCAGAAGGGAAAATTTCAGCCTTGAAATTCGTTCCGCTTCATAAATTAATCCAAATAATTTCTAGCCTGCTAACCACCTCAAAAATCGTTCCCTGTCTCTGACTGAAAACCATTGTACGGACAGGTACAGTACGACTGCAATAAATGCATTAATTGCTGCCTCAAAATTCGTGCCAATGCTGCTGTACGGATTCCTTGGAATTTGTGCCAGTTCAAGCCGGACGGTTTCCTTGGGAATCGTTGCTCTGCTCAAGCTGCTCACCTTCTCTACAATTCTACTTCATCTCTTTCTCTCTTCTCCAATGCTCATGGAAAACTGAATGAGTGTCTAGTGCCTTCCCTTGCCTTTTTGGAATTAATGAGGAAGTTAAATAGCCATTTAATCCAAGGGCCCACAATGATTTAGATGGATGGATGAGATTAAAGGCACATTTAATTCTCACCAAAATTAATTTCACTCACCTCACTTAAATTTATCAAAAAGTCACTTTAATCTTTAAAGTGAAAATTAAAACTCATCTCAAGTCATTAATTGCTAGGGTCATGTTATTTTTTCCCTTTTTAAGCAAAAATCACAAGGGGAACACTTTTCCTGGCCTGCAGCATCAACGGAAGTTATTTATGGAATTATGTTTATTTGGCAGATAAACTATCTCTGTATTTTAGCAGATGTGTTTTTTGGTTTCATATGCTATCATATTGTATGTTCTTAAGCTTATGGTTGTGATGGTAATGATTTTAAGGTAAAAAATGTTGGTAATGATTTTCTGTAGTCAATGTGTTGTTTGACATCCTATTATAGGCAGATAATTTGATGTTAATTAGCTTTGTGTTTTGTGTATTGTTTACCTTTTTGTTTTGTAAAATATTTTTTTCGTAACGGTATTCTAGAAACACTAGTGAACATGTGATGTAAGTTTTTAGTACCTTAAAGTAAATGCTAGATAACAGTGGGATTGTTTTGGGATATTTTTGAAATGCTGATCCATGCTTATCTCTCTCTACTGTTGTTGATATCTAATTGCATTTCCATTGCCTTCGGTGACATTCCTATTTTTTTTTTTTAACTTCTTGGAATAAATGTAGAGATGATAGACTACTTTTGTTTGCTTTCAAGTTCTATTGCATTTTGTTTTACGGATTCAGCTCAACAAATTATAGTGTGGGGCTAAATATTGGATTTTGCCTATAAATATTTCTTGCTTAGCTACTATTGTGTTGTATATATTGCAGAGTGCAGTAAATAGCATTGAAGAAGTACGGACTAAGGCGATTCGTCTGGTATTATTATTCTTTCTCACCTTTGAAGACAATTGAAAAATCCATTTCTTTGCTTTTAACAAGAATCAGTTAAATAAAATAAAATAAATGGCTAGCTGACTATTTGTTATGGTGATGTGGCACTGTATGGTTTCAACTTTCAAGTAATTACAAATCCTTTTGAGCATGTTTCCCTTGATTTATGGCTAGCAAAGCATAAGATACATTAAATGGCTTCTCTATCCAGGTAGTAAACAAGTTGTATCCATTGAGCTACCTTTCACAAAATATAGAGGAGTTTGCTACAAAGAAGATGCTATCGGTAATGGGTGGTATTCAGATTGGAGATGGCATGGATATTGATGAATCAAGAGCACATGTAAAAGAGGTATCAATTAACCACTTAAAAAGAGGCCATTTCTGTGTTTGATGTGCTCTTTTAAGATATTATACATAATTTTTTTGAGATATATGAAATTATATAACACTCTTCATATTTTGCTACCATAATGATAGGTAATTATGATTATGTATTGGTCAGAGTTACCAATTTTTACAAGATTCAAGACAAGGAAGTGCTTTTATGAGGTCAAAGGAAGCTGCACAAAATGTATGGGCTATAAAGAAGTTTTTAGGTTATCTAATGGACTGCTTATGGTAGTTCATTTCTCACACCAAACATATGTTAAGGATACTTTTGTCTTTTGTCCAGTAACCAATCAAGATGCACTTATGGGTTATAGCCAATTTTCCAAGATGTTTGTGGTATGTGCATGTGATTGCACAACTTGTAGTTACCCCACTAAAGGTATCCTTTTCAAGACGGTAGAGGAGACGAGCAACTAAAGAGGTGAACTACGTGTATTTGAGTGGTTGTCACGCTGGTTAGGACACCCTTCACTTTATGCCACTATTGAGACAAGTGACAAAGGGGAAGACCCTGATCTAACCTAGAAGGAAAGACCTAAAGCTAAAATACCAGATCAAACTATGGAAATAGAGTACGTAAGGTGAGTAGTTGAAACCCTATATTTGAGGTGGATAGCCATTGGTAAGGATGTTTTGGGTTATTATGGTTTTAAACAGTTGAAACATATAGCCCGAAGTGTTTAAATCTAGTGACTGTATTATTATGTAGATCTAGGTAGTGAGTGCTAGTATGAATAGTCAATGTCACTACCCTGGGCGATTGATGGTGAAATTGGTGTTATGCCTAGAGTGATGAATTGAGGAACAATTAAGGAGGACTAACACTTGATTATGAAGGCTTGATAGATTTAACAATATCCCAAAATTAAAGCCAAGCAGGAATGTGAAACCCAAAAAAATGACTGTTGAAGCACGGAGGGCGAATTGCATATAGATTAGTGCCTGGGTTTGAGTGGTTCTAAAGATGAAGCCTTAAGAGACCTAGGGGTTTCAAGGTTTAGTCACAAATACCCAAATGTCGAAAAATCCAAATTCTAAGTTAAACAAACCCGGTGAATTTTCTTACTTATTAAACTAGGATTCTAAGAGTAAAATTTATGTAGTGACAATTGGATAGAAAAATAACATGGAGAAACCTACCCTGATCACTTACTTGATGTTTGAGGAAGATTGTCGATGTGATGAGGTCTATCCGTACATAATCAAGTGGAAGAATGATGAAAATCACGCTAAGTAGATCGTCCAAGACCCTCAAGTGCACCTTCTCTCCTGCCAAGTCAAGGGAATACGAGTTAGATCGGCTAGAAAATCAAGTTTTTGTAAATGAGAGACAAAAGATAAGAGAGTAAAAGATCATAATACAAAAGTACCAGTGTTCCACGGGGACGTGTCCCCCAGGGTGGAGAATGCACCCCCTCGGTCCCCACGCTTTTGGGATGAGGAAACTTCTAGGGAAACGTTTTCCCACGTCTCAATTTTGGCAAAAACTCGGGGAAACACGTTTCCTCCTAGGGGGGGCTTCTAGGCGTCCCCTCATCCCCCCAAATTTTCATCTTTTACAATAAAAATAAATGCAAATTAAAATATTAAAAAAGTGTTTACAAAATTAAAACATAATTAAACCAAAATTAAATTAAATCCTATACTTGGAGCCGTCGTCATTGTTCTAACTTCTCTGAGTTTATTGTTTGGTATCTATTTGACTATTTCAGGCTTCAACATTTGTTGCATTATCTTTTACAAATTTGAAATTTGAATTTAGATATACATTACATAATGATAATTATGATATTTAATTTTTACATGTGTTTAGTAACATAGTTCAGTATCATTTACAAATTAGAAATTAGATGGTAATAACTAATGGATGTACATTCCATAATGATGAATTTAGTTTTTAGTTTTACTTTTTACATGGTAATAGTTATTGTTGGGATTTATCATTTTTATAATTTAAATTATTTTTTGATGACTACGAGGTCCCCCCTGTATCCCCGAAATTTCCCTAAAATTTCGGGTGGCTTCCACACATTCCCCTTGTCCGTTTGCTCGCTCCCCCGCCTCAGAAACTCCGTGGAACATTGAAAAATACTCCTTGTAGAAACAAGATCGAAAAAGAGAAGCATGATGGGTCTCCTCTACAAGTGCGCCCTTCTCCAAATTGATATGTAAACAATAAAAAAGGGATCAAAAATTATACGGGATATATCCACCAAAATCTTCCAATGCAAGCAAAATATAGTTTCAATCAATCACCAAGAACAATAATCCACATCCACACAAGTAATTGAGTCATAAAATATATTTCTCTTTTAGAAATCCAGAGTTAAGAGTCCCTTTACAATGAAGAATCTCCTCTCTTAAATAGAATCGAGAGAGACTAAAACCCTAACCACTTTTTGAATGAGTGGCTAAGATTAAAAGATACAATATAGATCATTAACGATGGAGATCTTTTTACTTTTTACATACACGGATCATAATGACCAAATCAAAGGGGGGCACAACTTTTGTCCAATAATGCCTTAGGAAAGAAAAATATACATCAAGTAACCCTAGGCCCCTCAATATACAATGACATGTGATATCACATGAAGATACGTCAACTCCCAAGGGAAGTGCACCCTCTCTAAGGAGACGTCCTCCCCCAAGATAAAACATGAAAATTGCTCCTCTGAATGGTACACGGCATGAAGCACATGTGGAAAGCATTGTCTCATCATAACATAACATCCCTAAGCCATTTCCTAGCCAACATTAGCCAAATCGATTTTTTGGGAGTAGCCATCGCCATTTTTAATGAAGAAATTGCCTGAAAATCGTTGCTGTAGAATAACTATGCCATTATTTCCTTTTCCTTTGATCAGAATCATAATTTGAGTGAATCAAGTGAATCGAAGACCTTAAAAATACTAATGATGATTACTAATACCACATATATCCATCTAAATGTGCATCTAAAGGTCGACAACATGTCCAATAATAAAAATATGACCATAATAATAATATAAATCATGATAGCTTTGTATAATGGCCAAATATTATCAACTGAGCTTGGAAATAGTGTCCCAGACATATCTGAAAAATAAATATACAATCTTGAACCCTGTAGTCAAACTGCCTCGGTAATCATGTTGACCAGTTTAAACTAAGTTTGACCAAGTCAAAATACTTAAAATAAAGGCTGAGCAATGATTTGAATGAATGAATGAATGAAGCTCACATGATTATGTTAATAGCTAAGTTTCCAGTAAACTTGGGTATGGGGAAGGTGACGAGGACGAGGATGCCACTTTTTGAAACAAGAGACTTGGGTATGTTAGGGATACTATATATATATAAAATAAAATTTTAAATTAATTTATTTTCACTAGTATTCAATTTCAATAAGTAAAAAATACAATTAACATGCACATTGATATAAAGTGGGAATTACATATGAACCTTAGGTATAAACATGACAATAGTTGATGGAGCTTATGGTTTTTCAAAATTAGAAATATGCACATGCATAGAAACGTCTACACAAACATTAACAAAGTAGGTTTTTTATCATTCATGAATGACAAAATACGGTCTGTGCAACAACATTGAAACAACTTGAACAAAGGATCAACAATCAACACAAACTATGCCAAGAAAAATCCAATGACAAGATCCAGAGTCATAAAAGAATAAGGCAATCTTCTAGAAGAAATAGTCTAAGAATAGATACCATCCTGTCCAAGCTAGATAGTGCCATGTCATTAACTTAAAAGCACGAACCCTTCAAGTCTAAGAAAACCTAAGCTTCTATTGCCTCTCCTTTGCCTGTATCTTCTCCTTTGCGCAACAATCTCTCCTCTTGTGGGCTCCAACAAAAGTCAAGACTCAACTGGGAGAAGTGGAAAGGCTCGCAGGGTCTTAAGAGGGTAGGGGGACCCATGCCTACTCTGTCCCTCTTCGTAAAGTTAATTTTTTTATAATTTTTGTTTTTTAAATTTTAACATACTGGAGTTTCCCCGAAGTCCCTAAAATCGTGGGACAGAGTCCCCAAAGTGAGCAAAGTTTTCGGTTTTTGGGCCAAAGGTACTCAATACGTGGGGACTTTGAAATATCTTGTTTTGTAAAATTTAATATGGAAAAAGGATGGACCCTTCAAATTATGCATAAATTCTAAACTGTTGATCAAAATCACAATAAATAACCAATTTCCCTTCCCATTTTTATATCAAATGCTTGATGAACTAAATAGGGCGAAGCGTTTTAAAAAATTAGATCTAAGATTAAGGTATCATCAAATTCACTTATAACTAGAAGCATCACTAAAACACCATTAATAACATACAAGGGTCATTGTGAGTTCAAGGTGAAGCCATTTGGCATAACTAATGCCTGAACAACTTTCCTAGCTATGAATGAACATTTTCGAACTTAATGAAGTTCGTACTTGTATTATTCAACAATATTCTCATTTTCTACAAAATTTGGAAGGAGCATCTCAAACATATCAAACAAGTGCTAGCAATGTTAGAAGATGACCAATTCTTAGCTAAAATGTCAAAATATCCATACAATTTCAAAGAAAGGAATTAAAGCTAATCCAAACAAATTCTAGGCAATCATTGAATGGTCAAAAGTTAAAACCAAAGAGCATATTGAAATTATGTGGATTCTTGAGACTAATAGGTTTTTATTGAAGGTTTGTCAAAAATTATGCACACATGGAAGCCTCACTTTTAAATTGGGTAAAGAAAAATGCTTTTCATTGTAACTATGGAGCATAAAAATGTTTTGAAACTTGGGAAAAGGTAATATCTTCTAAACTTGTCTTTGCTATTCCATATTTCTCAAAACCTTTCAGAGTGGAATGCGATACTTCTAGATTATGAATTGGGCAATTCCAATGCAAGGACAATCAATAACATTTGAAAATAGAAAACTCAATTATAGATAAGATAAGATAAGATAATTTTATTAATGTCCAATGAATGACCAAAAAAGTAGGTCAATGGGACTTAAAGGGACTTCCAGTATGAGTACAATGTGGGAGTGCAAACACAACTCCTATATAATGCTGAAATTAAAACTACAATAAAGTAACAAAAAAGAGAAAAGTACGATCAATGGGACGGTCTAGTAAATATGTATAAAAACAAAACCAAGATAGTCATGTAGAAACATGAAGGTGCCAAAAATGCCCGAGTCTGAGATTGATAGTTGACGACGAGGGGGGCGAATGCGGCATTGGCTTAGCAACAAGTTCCTCCAGGACATCCAAGGTGTCTGGATCTACGATCTTGGGGGGAACTAGGAACGAGAGATACTTCTAACATCCGAGGATGAAGAGAAGAAGCTTTGTATAGATCTCTGAGCGTTTTGCTGGGGCTAGGATGAAATCCAATGGGCAGGGGGCGCCTTGCCTCAAACTTGTCGAGAACTAGACACTCTGATTCCCTAGGGATGTATGGCCAGATGTTCAACATGGCTTCTCCGAGCCCGTCTTAACAGTTATGATCGAACTCCTAGAGGGGGAGGTTGAGGGGAGACCCTAGGCCCCACTACCCTACTGCTTGAAGTACTTTGAACCTCAACTTGTTGCTTGTTGCTTCAGTCAGCCGGATCAACACGAAAGTAAGAGGTGATCATCCTGTTGATCTCAAGACTGGGTGGGGTATGTAGGAGGTGAGATTTTGTAACTGAAAATATCTATGATGAAGAGGGCTAGGTATCTTTGGTCTTGGTACCGAAAGAAAGTAGAAAGAGAACCCCTCGAGTCTCTATAGAGGCAGTGGTATCATCGTCTGATCTCATAATATATCGGGCATCTAATGATGAGGTGCATCTTTGTCTCTGGCTCTTGTAGGTGACACAACTGACAAATCCTATCAGATCGTGGTAGATGATGGTTAGTCTCCACCTGAAGTCTATGCGATCCAACTGGAAGCTTCCCCAAGGGAATCCCGAGTGCATGCATCCAATGCCTATGTGTGTATGGGGGGATGTACGATAATGCCATTCTGTAACTCCGAGAAGTGCTCAAGGTAGAAGGACATTGTTATATAAAAAAAGTATATAACATAACATAAAGTAATAATAATAAAGATCAATATTTAAATTAATATTAATAATTAATAATTATTAAATAAGAAATAATTAATTGAATAATTATGAAAAGTCAAAAGACATGACTTATATTGAAAAGGTGCAAAAATGGCTTATAAAGCTCAAGGCAATGTAATTGTAAAACATATCATATCTTAACATTTTTCTATTCTATTATTTATCCATTCATGGATTATTTTGCTTACTTATGCTGGTTATTTTTATAAGAAACATATTTTGCTGTTTCATTGGTATCACAGCCCATTCTTGGGCAGATTTTGGCTTGTGGCCAATATTTTCTGGAGCTTCTCCAAAACTGGATAGGTTTTTGACCAACCCTTATAATAATTTTATTATTAATATATTATTATTATTATTATTATATTAATAATAATATTTAGTATTTTTAAACTTCTAAGTGCTTCCCATTAGAAAAAAATTATTATTATTTAAACAACAATTATAATTATTAATTAATAATTGTTATTACAATTATTATTTAATACAAAAAAAAGAAAGAAGACCAAGTCAAAGAAAGAAGACCAAAAAGATATTGAAGAAGTCATTGAATCCCATTGTGGATTTGTTGAGGAAATTAATGATTCCATATATAAATCCAAATTTCGCACTAAGTGCCCTTATTGCAAAATGGAATTCCAATATCCAACATTTTTTAAGAATGGCAATCGCTCATGTCCAATTAGTGGTAAATATTTTATTATGAAAGACGATCAAGGTAACTCACAGTTGCAACCACAGAAATGGAAAGCGAATTAGGATACTACAAGGAAAGCAATACAAATCTATAATTTGAGATGAGTAACTAGATCATTCTTCATAAGTTGATAGAACAAGAGAATCATTGCTCAAACGATCAAAATAAAAAACAAGAAAAAACTAATGAAGATATCAAGACACTGTTATCAACCAAGAGTGAAGAAATATCTCGATTAAAAAATCACAACCAAGGCCTTAAAGACAAAATAAAAAAGTTTGAAGATAACGAAGAATCACTGTATAGGAGTGATAACAATTTAGAAGGCAAAGTGTTTAAACAAGCTCATCATGGACAAAGATGATGAATTGGCGCAAATCCAGAGAAAGCTAAAAAGTCAAGAATCAGATTTATGTCGACATCAGCAACACAAGGAAGAACTCTAGTAAAAGTATGATGACACTAAAAAGAAGCACAAGTTAGAAATTGCGGAAATCAATGGAAAATTAGCAACCGATACCGAAGAACTATCTCGACTAAGAATTCATAACAGGACATTACATATAAAAATCAAGAAACTAAAAAATAGTTTGAAGATGGAACTTTCCAATGAAGTCCTTGAAGGAAGAATACTAAAACAACAAGAAGAAAACCATCATCTGAGAAATCTTAATCAAGAACTAGTGGAACAAATCGAGAAGTTCAAAGATTACAAACAATCGCAAGACAAAAGGTTCAAGAAGATTCAGAATAACAATAATATGTTAGAGAACAAATTAGTTCAAATTCAGAAGGAAGTATTCAAACTCTCTGGAAAACAAACTCAAATTGAGAAAGAAGAAACAAATACAAATTTGGTCACCATCACAGTTCAAAAGGAAGTAAATCCAACAGAAAAACAAACAACAAGAACTCCTTATCGACACCCAAATTACAAAAAGCATTTTGACCAATGACAGGGTCAAAATGAACATAAACAAAGGAGTTATAATTTCATAAGCGAAAGAACACAAAATCTGCAACCTAAGTAGAAAAAAAGAAGGTTTATCCAACAAGGCTATCAACAATCATCTTTGTTGAAGATGAATCTCGGATGGAGCGCATCACAGATGATGCGACATTTTTCCTTTGGAATTCGTTACTCATATCGCCTCATTTCGTCAAAAGTCGCAAGTACTAAAAGAAAGGACCGAGAGATGACATTATAGGCAAGAAATAAGACGTAAGCCTTGTCTTCAATAAGCTTTGAGGACAAAGCTCCCTTAGGGCAGATGGTCATTGACTGGAGAATTCGAGATTCCTTTGAGTATCAAGCACAGGCACGACCTGTGGAGTGAGCCGAGGGGATGGCCTTTGAGGAACAAAGTACAAGATAGGGGTACTTGCCCCTCCCATTGGTTGTATATTTGAATGATCTGGCTGTGTGAAGGAACGAGACTAGGTGAAAGATGACCTCGAGTCAAAAGGGGTGAACACTAAACTCTTCTTGGATAACGGGATGTAGAATGGTGTGTTTGACAGGCAAGGTATGGACTCTCTCTCTCTCTTGTGCCCAATTTGTCTCTATCAAACTTGGTCCCAAAATCTCTGAGCCATAGAGAACCGTGGGCTTGACAATCGCCTCCATGAGGTAGAGTTTGGACGAAATGTCCTTAAATTGACTCTGGATGTACTGCATCTCAATGAGGGCAAGGGAACCATATCCTTTGTTGAGTCGAGAAACATTAAAAAATACAAAATATATTCATTTTTAAAAAAAAATTTAAACATATAAAGCAACAGCAACATCAAATAAACACATTGGAACATAAATATGGATTAAGCACTAATATATATCATGTAGTAATGCAAAATATTAAAAGATACATGAAAGTTGATAGTGATACTGAATTTTGAAACCTCATAGTTGTCGAATCAAGGACTCAAAAGTGAATAACCAATACAAAATGACATCACATATATAAATGTATTTGAGGAAAACTAGTATCTAGCTATCTAATATCAATTTTCTCTCCCTCTTTTACGGGGAAAGGTCATGGGCTTGCCCCTAGCACTAGTAGAATAAGGTCTTGGCCCTGCACCCTGATCCAATATCTAATGGTGCGTGATGGATGGAGGGCTATATGCATCAATGGGTGTTATAAGGTGGTGGCGATGCTAGCACATCACCCTCCATGGTATCTCCATACCGCTCCTCCTCCTCCTCCTCTTGCTCCCCCTCCTCCGGCTCTAACCATGTAGGTGACTCCTCCATGACAGGAGTCTCAATCTCCACCCTCCACTTAGACAATATATCAATATTGTCCAAGGAGATGACATCGACATCCGGTTCTTTCTCTATTTGTCTCATCCACAGGTGAAGATTGTAATGGACGTACACCAAGTCATTGAGACGTGTGAACTCCAACCTGTAAGAGGGTAATAATTGTTTTTATGAGTTTAGGCTATGGAGGGTCAGAGACTCAAAAGTTAATAAATTATAATATGTTAAATGATCATAGATTCATAAATTAAATTAAATGCAATTGCTTTATTGAAATTATAAGCTCTTGCGTTTCTTTGCATGTATCTTTTCAAAAACACTCCAATTCCGCTCACATCCCGAAGCGGTACAAGTTTGGCTTAGGATTCTAATGGCATTTTTTTGTAAATTTGGTTTCCTTACACCATAGGTTCATGACCAAGTAGCTACAACAAATAAGAATAAAAGAGAACTAAATTACATTTCAATGCATTGGAAAACTGAAATAAGAAATAATTAAATGATAAATCATAGTTCAAAGTTCAAACTGTTCAACTTTCAAATAAAATTAAAAAGTTAAAAGTTAAAACACTCTAATAAATTAATAACATAATTGGTCCTGCCACGAATAGCATGACCAAATCTAAATGCTTTAGTACCATCTCGATACACTTCTATATCGCGATTGATTGCATTGCGAGTCTCATATTTAGGTACTATCCTTTGAATACAAGTGAGGAGCCCTTCCAACACCTCGTCATCAAAATCAAAATTGCATTTGTAGGCAAATGCAGGGTTGAGGAATAGTGCTGCTGCCTGAATGGGTCGATGAAGCATCCTGGTCCATCGACTATCAATCAAATCCCACAACAACATGTGCCCCTGCCCACATAATAATTCCAGATGGTTTCTTTGGCCCTATCCATGGCCTCATACAAATAGCCCATTGCAGGCTTATCACCATCAACAAGTCTCAGAACCTTTACCAAAGGTTCACTCACCACACACACTTCCTCTATACCTTCCCAGAAGGAGTCAGTGTACACCAACTTAGCAATGGTTCTCCCATCCTCTCTTCCTACTGTATGCACAATCACGCCATTCATCATAAACAAACATTTGCTTCAAGTCAAACTAACATTGAAGCAAAGATTGAAGCATAATGAAGGTGGTGGAAAAACGCATGATTACAGGACGCTTCAACTCCTTGTTATTGGTGTGCCTCCTCACGAGGTTGAGAACAAAAGCATGGTTGTATATGAATTTGGGGATGCTTCTAACTTGATCAATCACCTCCTGGGAATTTTCCCCATATCCTCAAGCATCAAATCAATACAATGAGCAAGGCATGGAGTCCAAAACAAAGTGGAGTGCCTCTCCATAAGCATCTTACCAGTAACCACATAATTAGCTGCATTATCTGTAATACTTTGCACAACATTGTGCACCCCGATATCCTGTATGAACACCTCCATCAACTCATATAAGAGTGCTGCGTCTTTTACATATATTGATGCATCTATTGATTTAATAAACTTTTTAGCTCTAGGACACTGTACCAATAAGTTGATAAGGGTTCTACCCTTACCAGTGGTCTCCCATGACTTCTTGAACTCCTCCAATCTAGAATTGATGTCCTTCTTTTCTGCTTGAAGGATTGGCCCTCACAACTCCTTAAAGGTGGCACTTTTATACCCTGGGCCAACTACTACAATGGCATCACACATCTATTGCCAAAATGGATTGTTTCTGACAATAGTGAGAGGTATGTTACTCTAGTAAAGACACCTCCCCATAACCCTATCTGCTTGTACCTTTTCACTTTTTTTATTATAATTGAACTGATAGGAGGTTGTGCTCCAACTCCTGTTCGTGGAACAAGATGGGATGAGAACCCCCCCTCCCGATAGGTGAATCAGTGGATCCCCTCCCACTACTCGCATTGACATTGGTAGACATTGATACCCTTGAACCTCTCGTTAAGGCAAAAGCTGCAAGCTTAGCTCAATTTGTTGCAACCTTATCCTTCATGTTTTTTTCATGGATCGATTCATGTGAAGATCTCATGATCTCTGGGATCACTATAGTACATAGGCTAACATTGTGCCCAAAAAGTTTAGCCAGATGGTAATCCTTGTCATGTGATGCCCACACATGTTACATTTTAAATTCTGCCTGTTTGTCCCATCCTCTGGTGCACCATACTACCAGAAAGGGTCCAAAGTCTTTGGCATTTTATTCAAAAGGAATGACAACCTCAACTTTCAAGAGTCAAAATGCAAGCCTAGGGCACAAAAAACACAAAAGAATACATTAAACCCTTTTGAAAAAAATAGCAGCATAGCCATGAAAAATGAGAAGAAGAGGGTGGCTGAAAACCTAAGAAAACAAGCCTGCTGTTCCATTGAAAAAGTCCCTTACATTGTGACTGTTTTTCCTATCTATGGGCATGGAAATCATTGTCAAAATGACCAAAAAGAGGAATATAGGCAGAGAAAAATGCAAGAAAAAATGCAAGCAAACATGCAAACAATCCATGGAAAAGATGGAAGAAACATTGGGATGCAATGTACATACCTATGAGAAGAAGATTGACTTGGTTGGTTGGAATCTTGAACCCTTGCTCCACAAAAATCCTTGATGGTGATGTAAAATGGCGTTTGGATGTTTCCACAATGATTGTTGGTTTCCTCTCACCCTTCTCCCTCCTTCTCCAACAAGAAAATGAGAGAAAAATGATAAAAAACACCGCCTTACCTCTTTATGCCACAGATCCCTCAAACTGGGCGATTTTTTCCATCATGGCAGAAAGAATCGGGAAACATCACGATTTTTAATTGTGCTTTTTTCAAAGTTATAAAAATCGCGATTTTTCCTCGCCGAAAAATCGGCTTGAGGACAAAATCGCAGAGATCGTGAAAAATTGTGATTTTTAGCAGATGTTTACTACACTGAAGTGCTGATCTCAATCATTGCCCCTTAGAAGAAGAAATGTTTGTCTACTAGGCCTTTCTTTGATGTATTGAAGATGATAACCTTAGCTTTACTAAGGTTGACCATCAACTGTAGAAGGTCACAAAAACTAGCTAGGGCATCAATTTGTTGCTGTAGGTCCTTGGTTGTGGAATCCAACAAGATCATGTCATCTGCAAATAGGAGCAAGGAGATCACTACCTCATGTAGTAGGCAACCATCTCCCTCTTGGATGTGGCCATGGAGAGAAGATTCCAATTCATCTATGTAGATCCTGAAGAGGGTCGAGGAGAAGGGGAAACTCTGTTTTATCCCAATGGTGCTTTGGATGATTATAGAAAGGCCATGCGTTGTCTTGAGGTGGCCCAAAACATAGTCTCGTGATGGCTGCCAAAAGGGTCACAAATATGCTAATATCATAAAGGCTCTGAAACGATGCCTCCCTTAGTACTGTTTTGGACGCTTTTCGGAAATCTACAAAGTAGTAGTAGACTTTTTAAGAGCGATGACTAGTCTCCTCAATAATGGTTTGAAGTGTAAAAATGTGGTTAATTGTCTTATAGCCAGGGTGGAAACCTGCTTGTCCTCTAGCCTTGAGATGTCATCTCTCTAGCTCTGTTGAAAGCCATTGGTGTGAGACAATAGCGTAAAGCTTAGAGAAGGTATGGCCCACCATGATAGTCCCGTAGTTTTTCGGATTCAAACTACTTCTGGATTTGTTGATCTAATGAATAATGTGTGTCGCCAAGGCAGGGGGGAAACCAAAACAAACCACCTGATTAAAGAGATCAACAATGTAGGACTCAAGAGACTGGATACCATGTTTTAAGAATTCATCCTGAAAGTGTTCTTCATCTATTGCTTTGTTGTTACTAATGGCTTTGACTACATTTTTGATATCCTGTTCCGAGAAGAGGTGACAAGAGGAAGGAGGAGAGGGAATGCGTGTTGGAGGCTGTCCGGGAATGTCATAGAGGGAGGTGGTATGGGAAAACAAGGCTTGGAGGTAAAGGTCAGGGGGATAGCCCGGCGTCGAGGAAGAAAGGTACGCTAGAAACCCTACGGGGAGTGGCACAGGGTTGCACAAAGTTCATGTTTTCTTTGGGAAAGAAGACACGAACTTTATTTAGGGTATCTATCATCTATCTACTTATATCCATGCCGTCTATTTAGGACGTCAAAGGCCCCACAATTTGTGGATGCTAGCTTAACACAATTTCCAAACTTCAAGGAGATTTTCCTCAACTTAACCCTGATAAAAGCATGGTCTCTAACTCTGAATTCTCTGTGCATTATCTTCATTGCTGCATAGCTTTATTTTTTGTCCTCTGTTGCTTCAAATTCTTTCTAGTTCTGGCATCCTTGCCTTTACTAGTGTATTGTATGTTCTGCTATATAAACCTTTGAATAAACTTCTTCCTGATGATGCATGATGCTCATTGTTATACGCAAACTTTACTAGTTGTAGGTACTCTTAGTCTTACCACTTAAATTGTTTGTTCTTCACGTACATCATCATTTCTTCAACAACTTGATTTACTCTTTGTTTGTCAATTAGATTACAAATGGTAAACTGTAATTAATTGAGCCATGTGCCTACAACCTGTAATAGACTCTTCTAAAATTTCAAGGCATGAAATTTAGCTACCTCCTTTATAGATAGTTCTGTTATATTAACTGCCTTATGTGTAGACTGAACAAAAAAAATGTGCATGTTTTGTTACTTTATAGATCACCACCATGATGGTATCATGCATTGTCCCTGTCTTGGGTAGATCATTGATAAAAGCCATTGTCACTGCTTCCTCTTTCCAATCTTGAAGTGCTAATGGCTGCAACAATCCCAATGGATGTTGATGTTCTGCTTTGGCTTGCCAACGTTCCGTACATCTGGAAATGTATATGACCACATGCTCTTTTAGACCTACTCAAAATATTGTTTTCTTATTGGTGCAATAGTTTTTTCATAACCAAGATGGCTTGACTATTGATTAAGGTACATTATGCATTTCAGTTATGATGAGCTTTGTCAACTCTGTAGAATTGAGCACATGCGTTTGACTTGAGTATGTAAAACACCCATCACTTGATAGATGGTATCCTTAGTAATTTTTCTCTACTTTCTCTTTCTGCAATTCCTGTTCCCTTGGAGGTAGTGGTATTCATTTGTCATAATAGCTCAAGTCCATTTTCTTACATTAGATTCACGAGTGTCAAGTACCAATGGGTGATATATTACTTCTTTTGCTCTTTGTATCAACTAATTTATTCTCTTTTCCTTTAATGTGTTTGATTTCAAAGTCATATTCACAAAGAAATTCCATCCATATTCTTTGCCTTACATCAATATGTGGTTGTTTGAATAGGTATTTCAAGCTATCTTGATGTCTTCGTAATTCAAATTTCCTTCCAATATGGTTGTGCCCCCACATTATTAAAATTTGCATTACCGCAATAAGTTCCGAGTCGTATGTAAAACACTCATCGCTTGTTAGATGATATCCTCAATAATTTTGCTCTATTTTCTCTTTCTGCAATTACTCTTTTCCAGGAGGTAGTGGTATTCATCTATCATAAGAGCTCAAGCCTATTTTCTTACATTAGATTCACAAGTACAAATGGCTGATATATGCCTTCTTTTGCTCATTTTATCAACTATCTTTTTTCCTTTGATGTGTTTGATTTCAAAGTCATATTGACAAAGAGATTCCACCCATCTTCTTTGCTTGACATCAATATGTGGTTGTTTGAATAGGTATTTCAAGCTATCTTTATATATTTGTAATTCAAATGTCCTTCCAATATGGTAGTGCCTCCACATTGTTAAAATTTGCATCGCTGCAACGAGCTCCAAGTCATGTGCAGTGTAATTGAGCTCATGCTCTTTGAACTTTTGATACTCATAGCAAACCATATGGCCAATCCATATAAGAATCTCTTCAATTCCTTCAATGTATGCATCTGTGCACATAACAAGATATTTAATAGGATTTACTATTTTTAATGCAGATGCAAGCTTCTTGCCTTTCTTCTGAAGGGGTGTGATAGGGTGAGAAACTATAAAGAATCCTTATGTGAATCTTGTTCTTTTTTAAGTGCACTTTTCCTTGAGATAGATTCATAAATTCAGATGGCTAATATATGCCTTCTTTTTTTGGGTGCATTGACTTTATTCTCTTTTCCTTCGACGTGTTTGATTCAAATTAGTATCCACAAAGACATTCCATCCATCTTCTATGCCTAACATAAAGACGTGGTTCGGTTAATAGGTACTTTAAGCTATCTGGATTTGTTCATAGATTAAATTTTGTGCCACTAACATGGTGCCTCCACATTTTCAATGTAAGCAATACTGCAGCAAGCTCTGAGTCATGTGTGGGATAATTGAGCTCATGCTCTTTCAGCTTTTGAAACTCAGCACATCACATGGCCATTCCGTGTAAGGATTTCTTGGATTCGTTAAATGCATGATTTTGTGCACACATCAAGATCTTCGTTAGGATCTGCTATTTTATCACAGATGCAAGTTTCTTCCCTTTCTTTTGAAGGGATATTGTGGTGAGCAGGTATGGAGAATCCTTGAATCTTCTATGGTACCTGGAGTGATCCATAAATGATTTAACATCTAAATCATTTCTCAGAGTGAGTCATCCCATAATGGCCTCAATCTTCTTTGGATCCACCGATACTCTTCCAGAGATAATGTGACCCAAATGCCAAACTTGTTTTTGATAAAAATTAACTTTTGTAACTTTGCATTTAGTTTGTGTTCTCTTAGACAGAGGCACCAAGATACATGAAAGAGTGAAAACACCAACACTATCAGTTGCTAGATCCTTGAGACCCGGGGTATTCTCTAGGTTAAGCCAGTGAGGACCTTACAAAGTGTCAGCCCAGATTCTGTGACATTTCACACAGCATCAGCAAATGGGCTTCCTCCAAATCTCAGCATAATGCTGCATTATCCAGACAGCCATACATATCTCAGACAAGATCTCCCAGCTCTTCCAAATCCTCCAATCTGTCATCTATCCTTTTTTCTCTCTGGCCGCAGATGTAAGGAGTGACATTGGGGGTTGTTGATCCGTGCCCCTCCGGCGAGACATCACACCCCTCCCTTACTGGAGGTTTTTTTTATTGGAATCTCAGCAACATTTTCTTGATTCAACATCCTTCTTGGGATGGTGTTTGAACTGGTATGTTTGATGTTAATGAAGCAACTAAGGGTGTAACTTCAAGAATTTAGTTTATTTTCATTCAGGACGGTTTGGATATTTGGGTGGGATTTTAGTCTGACAGAGGACAGAACTATCTTATGTAGCATAGTGGTTGTATGCATGTTGTTTATGTATGACACTATTCTCTGGTGCATTGATTTTCTATGCAATGTCAGTGTATAAATTGTCACTGGATGTATGTATGTATCCACACGCACTTGCACAATGCCTTGGAGCTATTCTATAGCTGATAATTTAAATTTATACTCACATAGGATGCAATGGGCTTTGTTTTCGCCATACCAGCTACAGAATTTAGGTTTTGCGACTGGACATTACTAATGAGGCGAATGCCTTTTTGCAGGATGGTAGCCAAACTAATCAATCAAATGGAGCTCTAAACATAAGGCAACCTAGTGGGATCGCTGTAGTAAATGCTTCGGGAAATGACAGATTGAGTTCTGCACAAATTGCATTAAATGTTTCCATTGCAGAAGCAGTACGCTGCATGTCACTGTACTTTGTTCTGTGCACAAAGGTTTTGAATGCACTTCTCCCTCTGCAGTAAGACCTGTCAGGCATCATTTCATATATTTAGACAACCATTTCTCTGTTTGTGTCTACTTTTTGAACTTGGTTTCCGTTATGGTTTTGAACTATTGAGCTATTGTTTATCTTCTGTTTTCTGTATGCAGAAACATGTTCTTCTTCAGCAAATTTTCAGTGCATATAAAAACGCACCGAAGACTGTAAAGCGGGTTAGGTTTAATACAGGTTTATCCAATGTACATTCTGTTAGCTTATTGAGCACTTATTTTCAAATTTTGATTTTTATTGTGTTATACTTTTCTTTTGATTAGGGAAATAGATGGGATAAAATTTTCAGTCAGCCGTATATTATAAGACCTATATTCTGGGATGCTGAATTTAAATTTGGTGCAGGCAGTTCAACGCCAAATTCCTAGCTTAATACGCACAATACGGTCATCACCAGAATTACTGTATATTATATCTAATCCTCCTGAAGGGAGCGAAAATCTTCTTATGCAGGTTTGCCTGGTTACCTTGTATGTTATTATGTTTTATATGAATGAGGTTAGCATTATATGTTTGAGAGGCAATTTTTCATTTCCAGTTGGGGTTATATTCATCTTGCACGAGATGCTCACCTCGTTGATTTGTTGCAGGTGTTACAGATTCTAACAGATGGTACCAGTCCTCCTCCTGATTTAATTTCAACTGTGAAAAGATTATACGAGACCAAGTTAAAGGTCATAGTGTGATTGATGCTTTCTTTTCTTTATTTTGACATATTGTGAAAATCATTCATACAGTTAATATCCTGCTTCAAATCCACTTAAAAGTTTCTGTATCTATTCAGGATGCAGCAGTTCTAATTCCAATATTGTCATCATTAACAAAAGATGAGGTGAGGTTCTGTAGACTTAGTCTTACCTCTTGCTTTTTATAGGAGTTGCCTTAGTGCTCCCATTTTATATTTATATCATGGTACCACACAGTCCCATTGACCTACTTTGGTAGTCATTTGTTGGACATTAATAAAAGTATCTCATCTTGTATTTGTTAAATGTTTGCTGATTCTGTATTCTATTATTTCATGTTAATGCTTGATTAGATATAAGCTTCAGTTAGATTGTAGAAAGAGGCTATAGATGCTTTTGTAAAATTCAAACTGAATGATCCTAGAATATAAACTGCTTTTAATGCTCAACTCTTAGAAAGAAGTGCTATTGTTAATATTTAGGTAACCAATAAGTGGTCATTGGGGCTGGAAGTTACGGCACGTAAGGAAAATAAAATTGGAAAGAAGAGAGCGAACCATATAGTTGGAAGAAAGAACAGTCAAATATTTGTTCAATAAAGATGGAGTAGATCTTCTTACATTTATACATGTGAAGAGGGAAAGAGGTTGTATACTTTCATTCCATTTAATAAATTATATTAAAATACTGTCATTTACTTTTTATTTATGTAAACTAAACTCCTATTTACCAAGAATGACCAGAAACATTAATTAAACAGTATTTACACTAACATTCTCCCTTGATGGTCATTCTGGAAAGTACACTAGGCTTGTATCTAAATTTAACAAACTTATTTGGATCAAGTGGCTTGATGAAGATGTCTGCAGTCTGCTCTTGTGTGGTACACTATTGAAGCTCAACCTCGTTATTTTCTACATGTTGTCTGATGAAATGACAATGTACATAAATGTGTTTAGAGTGCTCATGAAAGACTGATTGTTTGCTGATGTTAGAACACCTTAATTTTCACAAAAACACATGGGCCAAATTGCTTCAGATGCCCTTTTTGTTGCTGCCCTGTATTTTTCTTTGGTAGAAGAAATAGTCATAGCATATTGTTTCTTGCTAGCCCATGAAACTGTACATGTTCCAATACTAAACACACAACCAGTTGTTGATTTTGATTATACACTGATCAATCAGAATCTTTATAACCAGTTTACTGAAGTACATCACTTTCACCATATAATATTCCAAAATCTTTGTACCTGTGGCATATCTCAAAATCCTATTTGCTGCTGTTAACTAAAATCTGGCCTAGTGGTTGTAAGATAGATCAGACTTCTCATTAGTTGCCTGAAAACTGACTCATTGCTTGATTTTGAGTTGACATTGGCTGAAAGTTTGTCCTATCTCCATAGGTGTAGATTGTAAATTTTTTATCTCATTCCCCAACCCGGTTTTATGCCACCATTTTCATCATTGTTTAATGCCCAACCCAGTTTACTTTCAGCTGCAAATTAGTTCATTTTCTTATAAACAAATTTGACAGAAACACATGAAGAATTTTTACGACGTCTATGAGCAGAAATAAAACAGTCACACATAAAAATCAGACACTTATTTTTGGTCAAATTGATCCAGGCAAAACTCCAACCTCTGGGGAAAACTTGTTCATGAGAGAGAATTTTATTTTCTTCTATGAAATTAAAGTACAGCAAAACAAAGATAAACTTATCTCAACCACAGTGCTCAGTGAAATGACTGAATTCAGAAATTTATAGTCTGAAATTTCTGCCAACAATCTGCCTTAAAAACTGTGCCAAAACTGGCTGTACGGGCTGTCTCGATTGTTGTGCCCACAGCTGCACCGTACGACCTGTACAGACCTCGATTTCTGTGCTCCATGCTGCACAGAATCACCTTAATTTTCATGCCTAGAAACTGTATGGACTGCCTTGAAATTTGTGCCCACTGCTGTACGGAACAGTCTCGAAATTCATGCCACTGCTGTATGGACCTCGATTTTTGTGCCCAGGAAACTCCTCAGGTTTTGTGCTGTACAGAAGTGCCTTTAATGCTGCTGTATGGTCATTGGGAATCGTGCCCACTGCTGCTCTATTTCAGTCTGCGATTTCTCCTTTTTCTCAGTTCTCCAACTCTCATGGAAATAAAAAGAATAAGTCTTTCATGCCTTCCCTTGCCTTTTTGATGTTTAATGAGGAAGCTGAATGGTCATCTAATCCAAGGGCCCAAATTTGCTTTAGATCAATGGATGAGAAATAATGTGTACTTTATTTCACTCCAAAATTAATTTTACTCAACTTAAAATTTTTTTCTTTCCAAAAAGTCACTTTAATCACTAAAGTGAAAATTAAAACTCATCTCAAGTCATTAATAGCAAGGGTCATGTTATTTTCCCTTTTTAAGTGACTTAGGCAAAAAGTCACTAGGGAACACTTTCCTAGGTACAAAAATCAACACTCTCTCTGTAATGTTCCGTTTTGATAAATAGGGAATGAACTGAGGACATTTAATACCGGGAGCATATTAGAACAATTATTCAGTATATTAAGTCATCAATATAGTAAAGAGAGCCATCAGGGTTATTATCATACAGCATGCAGAGCATGCAAGCTTTATTTCTTCAGTCTTAAAGTCAACGAGAAATTACAATTGCATGCATGCAAAAGTAAAGCGCAAATCCTAAAAGTGATATGCAAACCCTAAAAGTACATGCTAAGCTATTTATGAAGGGTTATTGGACCAAAGAAGATATCTATTATTATTATTGTTGATTTGGAGCTTTTGAGGAGCAACACAGTGTGCAGGCGCGACAGTTGGGGTTGAAGACGACGTCGTTAGCTAATGAGGGTTCGACAGTGCAACTATCTGCCCTAGTCTCTTTCAGGATAGACCATCCAGGTTTATCATCAGCATTCATTGTATCCACCGAAAGATTATTTGCAGGTTCATGTGTGTAGTTGGGGATTTAGCTGGAAAACCCCAAGGTATTCACTGGGTCTCCGAACCCTCGTCTATCTTTCACATGCCAGCTTCATCTTCATCAGCAGGGTAACTCTACTGCCTTGAGTGACTATCAGCCATTGGTTTGCTCATCTAGAGAAGTTATCAACAGATCGAGGAGGTTGACGGCATGAGCACCAAACTGGTAAACCCATTTGTTAGGGCACTTGGAGAGGTCAGAATCTCTGCATGTTTCGTTCATTCTCTCCGGCACGGGAAGATCTACATCCCGACAAAGTCTTAGTCCCATCAGGCACCTCCTTCACCAAAAATGTCACCTTTAGCTGAGGAGAGGGTTTCGTGCTGCCGGGCGGTAACATCGGAAAGGAAGCATCATTACTTCATCAGTCCCACTCTTTATGCATGCATCTTATCTCTGGAGTATCATTAGCTTGATTATCAGTGGTAAGTGTTAACCTTCTTTTTGTAAAATCTTTGCCCTAGTTTAGCTATAATTTAGGGCCATTGTTCCGGCACCTTGCATGCAAATTTTATTTCAGTATTTTTGCACAGTGGGAGAGTACAAATAGGCCCTAGAATAGTGAAACAATAGAATATCAGTATTTGGGATATTACACTCTCTTATCAAGGAAGGTGTTATGCGCCACACCCAACTTGTCTCTGAAATGAATGAACTTGCCTCTTCTAAGAGACTTTGTCAAGATATCTGCAACCTGGTCATCAGTGAAAATATACTGCAACTCCACAACACCTCTCTGAATGTAATCACAGATTCTCAATATGCTTTGACCTGTCGTGAAATAAAGGATTCTCAGAGAGCTAGATGTAACTTTGATTGTCACAATAAATCACTGTAGGCCTCAGCTCATCAAATAAATCCACCAATAACTTGCGAAGCCACAATGCCTCACAATTAGCCTGACTGGCTGCCATGTACTCGGCCTTTGCAGAACTCAAAGCAATAGACTTTTCCTTCCAGCTGAACCACGACACTGCTGTCGAGCCCAAACTGAAACAGCATCCGCAAGTGCTCTTTCGGTTTGCCACGTTGCCTGCCCAATTTGAATCCGTGAAGCCGTTAAAACTAACCCCATTAGATCTCCTATAATCCAGACCATAATCCATTGTCCCTGGAAGGTATCTCAACACATGTTTCTCGGAAACCCAGTGCACTCTCTTAGGCTCCACTATGAACTGACTGAGAGTGTTCATCGCAAAACACAAATCTGGCCTCGAGTTGACTTGATACATCAATGAACCTATGAGTTGATGATATAAGGTAGGATCCATCGACTCTCCCTCATAAGCATGAAGCTTCTACCAGTTGGTGACCATAGGTGTAGACATCGACTTGAAATCCTCCATCCAAAATCTCCTTAGAATATCCACTGCATACTTTCCTTGCCCCAGGAAAATATGATTGGGCTCCTGCCAAACCTCCAATTCCAAAAAATAACGCATCAACCCAATGTACACACCATGCTGATCTTAGCATAAGTTTCTTTAAGGATTTTAAGCTGTGTTCTTTGTTTAAAAAAAAGGAGAACCTCTAGGAATCTCTTTCGGTCCATGTGGACTTCAATCGGGAAAGCGAGGAGGGGTTAAATTTAGATGATAAGAAATAAACAAAATAAAACAAACATCAAAACACAACTCACAGGTTATCTAATTAGTCCTACCACGCATCTCTTTCCCCTTTCGGGTCAATCGGGAAGTTGTGGGGTAGGTAGTATGATTGGTTTGAATTCATAAAAGATATTGAAATGCTTATGATTCAAAGTATACAATGCTGCAATACAAGACAAAACTAGATCTAGCAGTAAAAGTCCTTAATTTTTTATAAGCAGTTTTAAGCCAAATCAAAAGCTTGATACTCTGAAGCAAGATCTCTCTTGCAAACTGCTACCGGTCTCTCCTGACCTGTGATAAACAAATAATCCACATATAACAAAAGAATGAGCAGATCATCTCCAACCATGATGAAGTAGAGATTCAGATCAACCTCACTCTTCTGAAAACCCATTGACAACAAGTAAGTGTCTATCTTGGAATACCAAGCTCGAGGAGCTTGCTTCAGCCCATTGAAGGCTTTCTTCAGCTTGCAAACATGAGACTTTGTCCTATGAATCTCAAGGCCCTGTGGTTGCTTCACATAAACCTTATTCTTTATGGTTCTATTGAGAAATGCAGTCTTTACATCTATTTGATGGGTCTTCCAACCCATTTTCGCAACAATGGAAATCAATGATCTGATAGAAGCGTAACGAGCAAACGGTGCAAAGGTCTCATCATAATCAACTCCCTGTACCTGTGAAAACCCCCGCGCCAAAAACTTAGCTTTGTACTTTTCCACATTGCCATTTGTAGTATACTTTACCTTGTAAAGCCATTGAGAAGTCACCACTGACTTCCCCTCAGGTCTCGAAACAATCTCCCAAACATCGTTCTTCATGATGGAATGGAACTCTTCCATCATGGCATCTCTCCAAACATGATATTGAGAGGCCCCCTCAAAAGTAGATGGCTCTGAATCACGAAGACTAGCAACCAAGACCATACCCAACCTATTTGGCATCACTATAGTTCTCATTGCTCTCCAAACTCCTTTGCTTACTTCAAAGTCTCATGAAGCCATTTAGGCTTCTGCTTCCCTGAAGGTTGCTCCCAAACTGGTCTGTCATCATCCGAAGAACTCCCAGAAGTAGAAGGTCCAGAAACCTGTGTACCAAGAGCTGATGAACGAATTGCTAGTGAAATATATGATTCGACAATTATGTATGTGAACCTGTGACCTGAGGTCCAAAACATGTCCCTGAAGTACCTGCTGGTTGAACCACTGAACCTGAAGATCCTGTGCCTGTAACCTGTGGCCCAGTAACTCCGGATATTTGTGAACCTATACTCTGTAATGAAGGTACCTGTGAAGCTGCGCAACAGTCTGGCGTTTTATTGTCATTGCTAGCCACATATTGTCAGCCTTGTCGAGCTTAGGGGTCCCGAGGGAAGGTGAGTACCCGTCAGGGTATGGTAGGGAGGAAACCGATGGGTTATCAAAGATTGGCAATCCAACGACTACAACAACAGCGGAGCTAGAAAAAACAACCTTCACTCTCGTCCTCAAACATCAACGACTAACAATTTGCAGGTATGTTAAAATTATTTGAAATTGTTTATTATCGTAGAACAAAAAATTTAGATGTACTACAATTTTTATCAGATCTAGTTTTATGAATATGCATGCATGTTAGTGGTTTTGCTTGGATCTAGTTTTATGAATATGCATGTTAGTGGTTGTTACACGAGGTGTGGGAACCTGCTGTTCCTCCCGCATTGACTCTTTGGACTTCCTGAAGGCTCGCTCCTCCTCAAATATCACTTCTCGCCTCACAACAACCTTACTTAGGGTAGGAAGATAAATGCGTAAGGCCTTCGAAGTCTCATCTCACCCCACAAAGATGCCTCTCTCTACGGTGGGCTTAAGCTTTGTCCTCTTCTTAGAAGGGACATGTGAAAAAGTCAGGCAACCAAATATGCGAAAATGACTAACCCTAGGATTCTTTCTTGTTAACATCTCCTCAGTAGTCTTGCTCCGTAAGAGACGATGGTGACTCCTGTTTTGAAG
The DNA here is from genome assembly GCA_001517045.1 of Pseudotsuga menziesii. Taxonomy (NCBI): domain Eukaryota; kingdom Viridiplantae; phylum Streptophyta; class Pinopsida; order Pinales; family Pinaceae; genus Pseudotsuga; species Pseudotsuga menziesii. The sequence continues at coordinate 386,469 of LPNX010426855.1, read as the reverse complement.
GTATACATCTATACTACATGCCTCAACCCAAAGAAAGAAAGGGAGTGACTGATCATGTATCATGGCTCTCGCTGCTCCAACCATAGATCGGTTCTTTGTTTTCGCCACTCCATTCTGCTCAGGAGTATTTGGTACTGTCAACTGTCTCCGCCCTCCTGTTTGCAATACTCATCGAAGTCCTTGGGGGTATACTCACCCTCGTTATCTGATTCGAGTGTCCAAATCCTTCTCCTAGTCTGGTTGTCCACAAGAGCTTTGAACTCTTGGAACCTCTGTAAAACCTCCTTAGATTTCTTGTGCCTCAAGAAGTAGATCCATGTCTTCTTGGAACGATCAGCGATGAATTCCACTTAATACTCAAATCCTCTCAGAGAAACGGATGACATATAACCACACAAATTAGAATGTATGAAATCAAGCATTGCAGCCGACCTGCTATCATTGCTCGTAAAAGCAGTCTTTTTTTGCTTTTTCAAAGCACACCCTTTGCATACATCACTCTGCTTAGTGCTGAATTCACGCAATCCTGTAACCATGTCCCTCAACATCCTCAAAGATGGATAATGCAAATGAGCCATCCTCCTATGCCATAGCTCACAAAGCTCACTGCTGTTGCTATGTGTCAAAGCATGATGGGGCTAGAATAAGAGTTTGTACAGCTTCCCACATTTGACTCCAATTGTGTAAAAGGCAGATGGTTCTACAGTCTTGGGGAATTCATGCACATGTCCATCCAGGAAAGACACCCCAAGTCCCCTATCCTCAATCGTGGAAACTGATATCAAATTCTTTTTTAGCCTAGGTACAAACAACACATCCCTCAAAGTCATGGGACTCATGGACTCTCTTTGAAATGTAATGGTCCCATGCGCAACAACTTTGACAATTGTGTCATCCCCCAACACTACCTCCACATCTATACCTTCCTATGAAAGCTAAGAGAACATCTCTGGAACACCTAGATGTGGCTCGAAGCTTCGCTCTCAATATACCAAGTGTTGGTGGTGGTTGCACTAAAAGAATGACCAGTCAACAAAGAATGCTCCCTCTCAGTCTTAATGTCTGTACTAGTGATGATGGATGCTCTCTGTCTCTCACCATGCCCAACACAGAGAGAAAACTCTCTCTTGAATCTAGCTGTAAACTCTTCAATATCCGCGGAAGCTGCTGTCTGCTGCTGCTTCTTCGTCTTCTTCTGTGGGCACTAACTAGCATAGTGCCCAAACTTTTTGCAAGCAAAGCAGTTTACAATGCTGAAGTCCTTCTACCCATCCTGCTGCTTAGCCCCACCCTTCTTGGACTTCTTCTTTCCGTTGGCAGTCAAAGCCACGTTCTCTTTATCCTCCCTACTAGTAGAAGAGCTCCAATACACAAGACCTCTCTGGATCTCCTTTTGTACGAATTCATCCCAAAGTCTGTCTCGAGAAGGCAAGTTCTCCGTGGCTACTATAGCTTCCACAACAACAATTGAAGGCTTTGCAGCCCCATTCACAATTCTCCGCACTAGCTCAGAGCTAGAAACAACCTCCCCTACTGTTGCAAGCTCATTTCTTACCTGAGATATCCTAGTAAGGTAGGAAGTCACTCCCTCAACTTTGGCCATCTTGATACTCTTCAATTTTTTACTCAACACCATTGTCCTATTCTCATTTGAGCTTTGGAACAAGCTGGTCAAAGCATCCCACATTTGATATGCACGGGTTTTGCTAGAAACATTGTGGGATAATATGATCTTTAATTGCATCTAGAATAATCCTTCTAGCTTTTATATCTTTTTTGTTGAAGTTTGCAAGTGGTTGTACATCGGTGGAAGTGGGAACTATGATAGGGCTTGCTTGTGTGCTATGAACCACTTCATCCCGAAGTTTATTTCTGCAATATAAGCATCAATCTAGCTTTCCATGGGACAAAACTCCCAGCCCCATCTAGATTATCCTCCAACCTAAGTCATGTTGCCATTTCACTGCGAATTCAAGTCTCAACAAGGTGTTGCCCATTGACAGTATGAAATCTTTACTGTATGAATTCTGTTTCTTTTCTAACAAAGCTCTGATACCATGTAAATTTTTTATCTCATTCCCCAACCCATTTTTATCTCATGCCACCATTTTCATCATTGTTTAATGCCCAACCCAATTTACTTTCAACTGCAAATTAGTTCATTTTCCTATAAACAGTTTTGACAGAAACACATGATGAATTTTTACTACTTCAATGAGCAAAAATAAAAGATAGTCACACATAAAAATCAGACACTTATTTTTTGTCAAATTGGCCCAGGCAAAACCCTAACCTCTGGGGAAAACCTATTCTTGAGAGAGAATTTTATTTTCTTCGATAAAATTAATATAGCAAAAGAAATATATACTTATCTCAACCATAGCGCTCAGCAAAATGACTAAGTTTAGAAATTTATAGTATGAAATTTCTGCTAACAATTTGCCTCGAAAACCATGCCAAAATTGATTGTGCAAATTGTCTCGATTTGTCTCCACTGCTGTACCGCACGACCTGTATAGAGCTCGATTTTCGTGCTCCTTGTTGTATGAAATCACCTCGATTTTCGTGCCTAGAAACTGTACAGACTGCCTCGAAATTCGTGTCCACCACTGTATGGAACTATTTTGATTTTTGTGTCCTGAACAATCTTGAAATTCATGCTACTGCTGTACAGACCTCGATTTTTGTGCCCAAAAAACTCCTCGAGATCTGTGCTATACGAAAATGCCTTAATGTTGTAGTACGGTCATTGGGAATCGTGCCCATTGTTGCTCTTTTTTGTTTGCGATATTTCGATTTTTTTGCCTAGAACAATCTCGAAATTTATGCCATTGCTATACGGACCTCGATTTTTGTGCCCAGAAAACTCCTCGGGATTTGTGTTGTATGAAAACACCTTTAATGTTGTAGTATGATCATTGGGAATCATGCCCACTGCTGCTCTCTTTCAGTCTGCGATTTCTTCTTCTTCTCAGCTCTTCAACTCATGGAAAAAAAGAATGAGTCTCTTAGGCCTTTCCTTTCCTTTTTGGTGTTTAATGAGGAAGTTGAATGGTCTTCTGGTCCAAGCGCCCAAATTTGCTTAGATCAATAATGTGCTCTTTATTTCTCTCCAAAATTAATTTCACTCAATTTAAAATTATTTTTTTCTAAAAAGCCACTTTAATCACTAAAATGAAAATTAAAACTCATGTCATGTCATTAATAGCAAGGGTCATGTTATTTTCCCCTTTTAAGTTTCTTAGGAAGGAATCACTAGGGGAACCCTTTCCTAAGTACAAAAATCAACATGGATGAGCTTTTACAATAAACCATCCTTTATTTGTCTAATAGACCTTTGCCATACTTAGTTTGTGAAGCAAAAGTAGATGTGTTAGTTTGTGAAGCCCAAATCTCTCATATCAAAAGTGGAACGTGATTCAGATTTTACCGTGGTAATACATCTAATGATGATGATGCCATCTACATGTATCACCAATAATATACCAAATCATCATTGTCGTTGTCGTTTTTGATGTAGAGTTTGGAATCATAAAAACTTCTTCTAAATCCATGATTCTGCTAATGTTTGTCAATTTTGATGTACAAAGCTCTTGGTGCCTGTTTGAGACCATAAGAAGCCTTAACCAATCTGCATACTATGTATTTCTTTCTAGGAGCTTGAAATCAATGAGGTTGGTACTTATAAACCACTTCCTCCAAATGATCATAGAGGAAGGCATTCTTAAAATTGATTTGAAAAAAGGTCAAACCAAAATGAGCAACAATGGCCAAAACTAGCCTGATTGTAATCATCTTAGAGTGGGAGAAAATGTCTCTTCATTATTGATCCGTTGTTGAGCAAAGCCCTTAGCAACAAACCTTGCTTTGCGCTTTTCAAGTGTACCATCTTCCTTCTAACCTTATAAACCCAAGTACAACCAATAGGTCTTTTATCATTGGGGAGATCCTTCAACACCCAAGTCTAACCTTTAATCAAGGGACAATGCATCATATTCAACTTGCATAGCTTTTTCCCATTCAGGACATTCTTTTGTGGATGGTACCCTAGTTAGTTAACTAGGGCAGAGTAAGACCCTAGAAGTACCCTAGGGTCCCCAGTAGTCTCTTGGGGTTCTTGGTCTGGGACCAAGCAAGTTGATGCGATGGCAAAATCCCTAACATGTGGTTAGGGACCCTATATGTCTCTAGGGTATTCTGGTGTAGGACCAGACAATTTCTTGAACATGATGTCCAAGCAGATTCTGTAGGTTGAGACAAGGACTTCTTGGTTTGGGACCAAGCAGTTCGTGCAAGAGCACTCCTGGTTAGTTAACCAGGTGAATCTTGTTCAAGTTGACCAAGATGATGATGTGTGGTGTCCTCTCTCCTAATCAATTATTGCTAGGTTGTTTCTCAAGGGATTGGCCACCCCTTATGATGTCACTAGCACCTAACCCTTAAGAGCAACATTGAGGACCAAAGGATCACATCATCCAGTTTGGATCTTCCCGTTATACAGTGATGATACAAATATACAAAACAATGTACCTAGAGAGAGAGAAAATATTAAAGTCCTTGGTCTTGTTGGTCCTATAGTTAAAAAGGAGTTGTTTGTCCACCTTTATGGTACACCATGATCTTGTGGGTATGAGGGTTGTCTTACCTTCTTATTGTGACCCCCTTTGGTTGACTTATGGTCCCTTATCTTACTTGGTCCTAGCGCTCTTATTGTGTGTACCTTTGGTATGATGGCTTTTACTTTATGGTTTTTATTTTTGGACCATTGGTACACTATGCTAAGTTAATTTTAGTTTATGGTTTTATTCAGTGTTCCACCAAGTTTCCGGGATGGGGGGGCATGGGAGCAAGGAAGCGCACATTGGGGACGTGTAGAGACACCCCAAAATTTTGGGGTATTTTGGGGGACGGGGGGGGCGGGGAGGCGTAAGGGTCCCTAACATAGAGGGGTCGGTCTCTAAAATTATAAAAAAGAACAAAGAAAAATAATAAAAATATGAACCCTAACATATAAGCATATCAATTCCTCATCCCATCACCATTTGCATACTAGCATGCTTATGTTCCTGAAGAATTTAGTGTAATTTAATGTAATCGTTATAGCCAGGCATATCATATCGATGTTTGTTTCTTTTTATTTGTTTCTATTTCGTTTTAAAATGACCATTTAGTGTAAAAGCCTAAAATTTAAGATGAACCATCTCTTTTTTAAGTAAAAAAATTTAAAAATTGAGGGCAGTGGGGGCCTGTCAGAGCCCCCCATTTTCAGGAGGGGGCGTGTGGGAGCCCCCCAATCTGGGAAACTCCTAGATCCGCGTTTCCCCAAGTTTTGCAAAAAGAGGGGCGCTGGGAAACGTTTCCCATGGAGCCCCCCAGCCCCCAGGGCGTGGGAAGCGTAGGGGGTGAGCTCCCGACCCTGGGAGGCGCGTCCCCGTGGAACACTGGTTTTATTTTATAAAACCATTGGACCAGTTTATTTTCATGGTTTTATTTTTTATTAGACTATTGGACCATTTTTATGGTTTTATTTTGTACCCTTTTATTTTATGTTTTCTTTTTATTTTACCATTGTATCTTTGGATCCGATTCCTCGTCTGAGCCCACTGATTGCTTGACGTCGAGGGTACGTGCTGTCGCGACTCCAACGTGACTGTGCTCTTTGGCTAGCGTGACTGTGCTCCCTTGCCCAGTGTGACCATGTCTCTTCCACCAGTGTGACCGTGTCTGTCAACAGCATGACTGAGTGACACTAGTGTGACCGTGTGACAGCATGATTATGTGACAGCGTGACTTGTGACACTAGTGTGACCGTGTCTCTGTCAACAGTGTGACTGTGCTCTCTGTGCAACGTGATTGTGTGTCATTAGCGTGACTCTGCTCCCTTGCTTAGTGTGACCGTGTGTCTTTCTTGCTAGCTCAACATGACTGTGCTCACTTACCTAGCGTGACTGTCACTTGCTCACTGTGACTGTGTTCACTTGTTCGGCGTGACGGTGTCTCTCTCTCTTGCTAGCGTGACTATTCCTCCCTGCTCAGCGTCACTGTGCTCACTTCTCCATCGTGATTGTGTTTCTTTCCTAGCAGTGTGACTGTGTGTCTTTGCCCAGCAGTGTGACTGTGTCTCGCTGCTAGTGTGCGGTTAAAGCCTGAGTAATTGATTGAAATTTCTCTTCCGGTTGATTAAAGATCTGAGGTCTGTTTCCTTACTGCTTTAACCTTTTTAAGCTATCTCTCAAGTAACGTCATTTGTTCATCCAGTTGACTTGTCCCTTCGGTGACAAGATCAAAACCTAAAAGTATCTGAGTATAAGGCTGATTCAAAATAATTCTAGATTAGTATGGTTACAATTCTTTATTGTTGTTATCTCCTGTACATTATTTTATCATATTGTTACTGTACATGGCATTTGGTGAATCATCTCAAGGGCCAACTTTAACGCAGTGACCAATGGAGTGTTAAAGTTGAAAGAGTTGAAAATTATGTTTGATTTTATTGCAGTTTAAATTTATTGAAACAATACTATTCTAAATCTAACCTTGTTCATGATTCTGTTTACGCATTAAAGTATATTTTATTTATGTTAAATCTTAACCTAACCCTAAACTTTAACTTAGTTTAGGAATGTTTAGTAATCTCATCAAAGTGAACATCATGAAACATTTGATAAAACCACTTGGGACATCATTTAGCTGTGAATCAGCGCTAATCTCATCCTGATTGGGACTGATTTCAGCACTAATACGCTGCTGTTTTTGATTGATTTCAGCAGCCACATCACTGCCTGAGGTTTTCCCTATCTCATATATGGCTGACCTATGCAAAAAATGTTGTTTTTTCGGCAATATCTCAAACCTCTGGAAGAAATTTCAGGCCTGATTTTTTATCTTAAGTAGTCGGAAATAACCGGCATGTTCATGGAGTACAACATCCTGACTGAAAATATATTTGTCACCTTTAATATCAATCTATAGGCTTTATGAACCCTGTAAACCTATGTCACAGGGTTCGCCAAACTTCAAGCTTGAGGTTCGAAGTTCGGTGAACCGAAAAAAAATATTGTGTTCAATTTGGTTTGTCGGACCTCCATCTTTTCTAGTGTTGTGTAAATCTTGTCAGTTACTTTTATTTCAAGGCTCTGAGGCAGCAGGCTCGAGATATATTGCTGTCGATTGAGGGTGCAGACTCAATTCCTTCATTCGACGTGACAGAGGAGTGTATCCTTTTTCATCCATCTTTTTAACTACACTGAGCGGAATCTACAGTATGGCAGGAACCTACAATTTATAGTAAGCAATGTCCGGATGATAGTTGTCGACTTGCCGTCACCATCCATCAAAACCTTGACCCTCTCACTTGTGCAGGCACTTCCCTTCAAGCAATTCCATCTTCACTTCATCATTTCAAAACCCTTGACTGAGTTGACCATGCGCTCCCTACCTCTGCTATACTAAACGCCCCTATACACGGTTGATAATTTGATGACAACATTATGGTACCTCCCTTCTTTGCCGAGCTGCTATAAAAGCTCTTATGGTTGATCATTTGATGACAATGTTATAAGTTATAACTAATAGATGATTGATGGTATATGGTTTAATGATTAATCATCCATGTTTTCTATAGCTAATTCAATATCCTACATATTTTTTAGATATAAATCCGTCAAAATATATTAAAATATATACTATAGAAAAATGCTCCTGAAATACTCTTGAAACTGGATCTTTTGAAAATTTCGCTTTTCGCACTGCTCCCTCTCCCAGCAGCGTAGGGCATGGTTCATACTTTTCTGTACAATTCTCAAGGGTGATACCTCTAAGTACATGCACAACTGTATCAGGGTGTATAACATTGTATATTTGGACAAATAATAGTACGCACAGCCCATGCTTTATTTTGTATCATGATGGAAGTGATAAAGTAACTTGAGATGTATTGGTTGGAATTGCATGTCGATTTTCCATCGTCTCCTTCTATGAAAAGACTAGTGAAGCTTTTCAATAACCAAACTATTTAATGTCTTTTGTTATCATGTGCAATAAAATAGTCGACATTTTGTTCTTGTCTCTGTGATAACTTGCTCCTGAGATAATCTATGGGTTTGGCATACAATTTATAGTATGATAGCTGACAGTCCATTTTAGATTGGAATAGTGATGATAGATGTTTATTGGGACATCCATATATAAGACTGTTATTGTTTCCCAATTTCTGGTGATTGTGAATGAATAGATCTGGTGGGATTAAATTCCCTTCATTTATTGGAGACCATGGTTATGAGAACTCCCTTGCTTTTGTATTTTTGTGATTGTTTTGCTGCTGCAAACAGCTATACGATAGTACATTCATCAAATACGAGAATTAGTATGAACTTTGTAATTCTCATGTTCTAATAAGTTTTGTTTTTATTTTATGAATTATATCTACTAATATATATTCTTTCTCAGGTGCTTCCCATTTTTCCTAAACTTGTTGATCTGCCCCTTGAAAAGTTCCGGGCTGCACTTGCACGCATACTGCAGGTAAACATATAACTCATCTGTACTCTCTTTATATTATGTAACATAAGAGAGGAACCTTTAATAAAGTATATATTTCTGCTCATAATACACATGAAATTTCATCATTTGATCTTTCTACACTTGACCTTTGCCCAATAGGAAGTTTTGAAAAGTGTCTCCTCTAATTGCTATTATATCCAACCTCTACCCTATAGAAATAAATTTGTACACAAGGTTGCAGGTTGGCATGCAATATGATAAGATTATTTGTATGTGCTTTTTAGCTTTACCTGAACCTATATTGAAAGTTGTTGTTGGCTTTAAAGTTGGTTAATGAAACTTTTATTGAATTGCATGGATAATGGGAAATTAAAGATAGTAATTCAACACTGATTACAATTTACAACTTTGTTAATGCAGCATTAGTTTATCTGTGTACGATAGGGTTATATTCTTGGATTATTTTTCAATTTTCCACCATGTTTTTGGGATTTGGGAGCATAAATGAATGGGTGTCTTCATAGAGTATTGAACAACCATCAAACCGAGTCTTTTCTTGGAGCTTGTGTCTTATTTTTAGAAAGCGCCCCTCCTTATTTTTTGGGAGCGTAAATTTTTTTCATTCCCCCAACCCGGTTTCAACCAGCATTTTCATCGTTGTTTAATGCCCAACCCAATCTGCTCTCAACTGCAAATTAAGTCATTTCTCATAAACAATTTATGACTGAAACACAAGAAGAATTTTGCAACTTTAAATGAGCAGTAATAAAACACATGCACAAATGAAAAATCAGACTCAGAGATTTTTGGTCAAATGACCTAGGCAAAACCCCAACCTCCTCGGAAAAATTGTTCTAGACAGAGTTTTATTTTCTCCAATAAAATTAAAGTACAACAAAAAAACAAAGATAAACTTATCTCAACCACAATGCTCAGCAAATTGATTGAATGCAGAAATCTTACAGTCAAATTTTTTGCCAACTAGCTGCCTCGAAAACCGTGCTAAACTGACTGTACAGACTTCTTCGATTTCCGTGCCCAATGCTGCACCGTACGGACTATATGGACTGCCTCGATTTTTTCGTGCCCACTGTATGTACTGTACAGAATTGTACGGACTGTACGATCTACCTCGAACTCGTGCCCAGAAACGTGGCCTCAAAATTTGTCCCAGAATTTGCTTGGGGATGCGTGCTATACAGAAAAATGTTCGGTGTTGTTGCACCGTCTTGGGATTCATTCCCTCTGCTCTTCTCTCTCTACCTGCAAATTTTCTCCTTTTGTGCTCTCCAACTCTCATGGAAAAATTCAGAATGAAACTAATGCTTTCCCTTGCCTTTTTGGTGTCTAAGTGAGAAAGCTGAATGGTTATCTAATTCAAGGGTCCAAAATGAATTAGAAGGATGGATGAGATTAAATGCACTTTTAATTATCTCCAAAATTAATTTCACTCACCTCACTTCAATTTATAATAAGTCATTTATTCTCTAAAGTGAAAAGTAAAACTCATCTCAAGTTATTAATTGCAAGGGTCACTTTAATTTTCCCCTTTTTATGACTTAGGCAAAAGTCACTAGGAGAAGACTTTAGTAGGCACAAAAATCAACACTCCTTACCGAGGAAGGTGTTCTGCACCACACCACCTTGTCTTCGAAATGAATGAACTTCCCTCTTCCAAGAGACTTTGTCAGGATATCTGCAACCTGCTCATTAGTGGAAATGTACTCCAACTCCACAGCTCCACTCTGAACATAATCACTGATGAAATGGTACCTGATCTCAATATACTTTGACCTGTCATGAGAGATATGATTCTTAGAGAGTTGGATGCAACTCTGATTGTAACAATAAATCACTGTAGGCCTCAGCTCCTAATCAAATAAATCCATCAATAACTTGCAAAGCCACAGTGCCTCGCAACTAGATTGACTAGCTGCCATGTACTTAGTTTCTGCAGAACTTAAAGCAATAGATTTTTGCTTTTGACTGAACCACGACACTGTTGTCGAGCCCAAACTGAAACAACAACCGGAAGTGCTCTTTCGATTTGCTACATCGCCTGCCCAAGAATTTGTGAAGCCAATCAAACTAACCCTGTTCGATCTCCTATAATTCAGACCATAATACACTGTACTTGCAAGGTATCTCAACACATGTTTTGCGGTAACCCAGTGCAGTCTCTTAGGCTTCACCATGAACTGATTGACAGTGTTCATCGCAAAACATAGATTTGGACTAGACTTGACCAGATACATCAACGAACCTATGAGTTGACGATATAAGGTAGGATCCACCAACTCTTGCTTAGAAGCATGAAGCTTCTGTCAGTTGGTGACGATAGGTGTAGACATCGGCTTGCAATCCTCCATCCGAAATCTCCTCAGAATATCTACTCCATACTTTCCCCGCCCTAGGAAAATATGACCAGGCTCCTGCCAAACCTCTAATCCCAAAAACTAATACATCAACCCAATGTCAGTCATCTCATCCTTTGAAGGAAGATCTCTCTTACAAACTGCAATAGGTCTTTCCTCACCTGTGATAAAAAATCATCCACATACAACAGAAGATATAGAGATTTAGATTAGCCTCACTCTTCTGAAAGCCCATCGACAGCAAGTGAGTCTATCCTGGAATACCAAGCTCGAGGAGCTTCCTTCAGCCCATACAAGGCCTTCTTCAACCTGCACACATGACACTCTCTCCCATGAATCTCAAAGCCCAGTGGCTGCTCCACATAAACGATAAACCTCATCCTGTACGAATCCATTGAGAAATGCAGTCTTCACATTTATCTGATGGATCTTCCAACCCATTTTTGCAGCAATGGAAATCAATGATCTGATAGAAATATAACGAGCGATCGGTGCAAAGGTCTCATCATAATCAACTCATTCTACCTGTGAAAACCTCCACGCCACAAACTAAGCCTTTCATTTCATTACACCGACATCTGCGGCATGCTTTACCTCCTGTACGATTCCATTGAAAAATGTAGTCTTCACATCCATCTGATGGATCTTCCAACCCATTTTTGCAGCAATGGAAATCAATGATCTGATAGAGGTACAATGAGCAACCAGTGCAAAGGTCTCATCATAATCAACCCCTTCTACCTTTGAAAACCCCCACGCCACAAATCGAGCCATGTATTTCTCCACATTGCCATATGAGGCATGCTTTACCTTGGAAAGCCATGAAGAAGTCACCATTGACTTTCCCTCAGGTCTCGGAACAATCTCACAAACATCGTTCTTCATGATGGAATGGTACTCTTCCATCATGGCATCTCTCGAAACATGATGCTGAGAGCCCTCCTCAAAAGTAGATGGCTCCGAACTACGAAGACTAGCAACCAAGGCCATACTTAACCTAACTGGCATTACTATAGTCCTTATTGGTTCCTTGGGCACTCCAAAATCTTTAGCTTCCTTTTGGGTCTCTCGAAGCCATTTAGGCTTCCTCTTCCTTGAAGGTTGCTCCCAAACTGGTCTATCATCATCTGAGGAACTCCTAGAAGTGGAAGCCCCAGAAACCTGTGTACCAGGAGCTGGTGAATTTTGTGATCCAGTAGCTCTGTATGGTGAACTTGTGACATGAAAACCAAAACCTGTCCTCGAAGAACCTGTTGGCTAAACCACTGAACCTGAAGATCCTGTTCCTGTAATTGTGGCCTAGTAACCCCGGAAACCTGTGAACCAGTATTCTGTACTGAAGGTACATGTCAAGCTGCATGAGGTGTGGGAACCTGCGGCTATCTTTGCATCGACTCTCTGGACTTCCTGAAGGCCTGCTCCTCCTGAAATCTCACTTCTCGCCTCAACAACCTTTCCAAGGGTAGGAAGATAAATGCGGAAGGCCTTCGATGTCTGATCATACCCCACAAAGATGCCTCTTTCTACTGTGGGCTCAAGCTTTGTCCTCTTCTCAGAAGGGACATGTGAAAAAGTCAGGAACCAAATATGCAAAAATGACTCACCTCAGGGTTCTTGCCTATGAACATCTCCTCAGGAGTCTTGTTACCCAATGCACGATGAGGACTCCTGTTCTGAAGGTAAACACGTGTACTACATGCCTCTGCCCAAAGAAAGAAAGGAAGTGACTGACCATGTAACATGGCTCTCGGTGCTCTCATAATGGTTCAGTTATTCATTTTTGCCACTCCATTCTGCTCAGGATTGTATGGTATTGTTAACTGTCTCTGAATGCCCTCCTGTCTGCAATACTCATCAAACTCCTTGGAAGTATACTCACCCCCTTATCTGATCTGAGTGCGTGAATCCTCCTCCCTATCTGGTTCTCCACAAGAGGTTTGAACTCTTGGAACCTCTGCAAGACCTTCTCAAATTTCTTGCTCCTCAGGAAGTAGGGGAATGGTCATCGATGAATGTCACATAATACTCAAAACCTCTTGGAGAAACATATGACATAGGACCACACAAATTGGAACGTATCAAATCAAGTACTCCTGCTGACTTGCTATCATTGCTCGTAAAAATAGTCTTGGTGTACTTTCTCAAAGCACACCCTCTGCATACATCGCTATGCTCAATGCTGAACTCAGGAAACCCTGTAACTATGTACCTCAACATCCTCAAAGTTGGATGATGCAGATGGGCCATCCCCCTATGCCATAGCTCACAAAGCTCACTGTCGCTACTATGTGTCAAAGCATGCTGGGGCTGAAACAAGAGCTTGTACAACTTCCCACATCTGACTCCAATGGTGTAAGAGGCAAATGGTCTTGTAGTCTTGGGGAATACACACACATGTACATCCTGGAAAGACACCCCAAGACCCCTATCCTCGATCATGGAAATTGATATCAAGTTCTTCTTCAGCCCAGGTACAAACAATACGTCCCTCAAAGTCATGGGACTCATGGACTCTCTCTGAAATATAATGGTCCCACGCCCAATAGCTCTGACAACTGTCATCCCCCAACACAACCTCCACATCTATCCCTACCTGTGAAAGCTCAAAGAACATCTCTCGAGCACCTGTCATGTGGCTCAAAGCTCCGTTGTCAATATACCAAGTGCTGGTGATGGGTGCACTGAAAGAATGGTCAGTCAACAAGGAATACTCCCTCTCAATCTCGATGTCTGCACTGGTGATGATGGATGCTCTCTCTCTATCAACATGCCCAACATAGAGAGAAAACTCTCTCTCAAATCTAGCTGTAAACTCCTCAACCTCCGCTGAAGTTGCTATCTGCTTCTTCTGCTTCTTCTTCTGTGGGCATTGTCCAACATAGTGTCCAAGCTTCTGACAAGTGAAGCACTTTACAGTGCTCAAGTCCTTCTTCTGTCTATCCTACTGCTTAGCCCACCCTTCTTGGGGCCTTTCTTGAACTTCTTCTTTTCCTTGGCAGTCAAAGCCACATTCTCCTCATCCTCCTTGCTAGTAGAAGAGCTACCCTGCACCAGACCTCTCCGGGTCTCCTCCTAAAGTTCTTCTTGGCTACTATAGCCTCTGCAAAAATAGCCCAAGGCTTTGCAACCCCATTCAAAGCTGTTCGTACTAGCTCAGAACCAGAAACAACCTTGAGGTCCCACTGCTGCAAACTCATCTTTCACCTGAGAGATCCTAGTAAGGTAGGGAGGCACTCCCTCAGCTTTGGCCATCTTGATACTCTTCAATTTCTCTCTTAACACCATTTTTCTATTTTCATTTGAACTTTGAAACAAGCTGGTCAAAGCATCCCACATCTGATATGCACGGGTTTTACTAGAGATTTGTGCAATCACATGATCTTTAACTGCATCTAGAATAATACTTCTAGCATTTATGTTCTTCTTGTTGAAGCAAGAAAGTGTTTGTGCATCGGTGGAAGAAGGGACAACAATAGGATTCGTTGTTGTATTGTTAACCATTTCATCCCATAACTTGTTTTCCTCCAATATAAGCACCCATTTAGCTTTCCATGGGACAAAATTCCCAGCCCCATCAAGCCTATCTTTCAACCTAAGTCCCGTTGCCATTTTAATGCAAAAGTTCAAATATCAACAAGGCTTCCCACTAACAAAAGAATTCACTGACAGTCTGAAATTTTTCAGCGTGTAAAATTCTGCTCTTCTCTAACAAAGCTCTGATACTATGTAAATTTTTCTCATTCCCCCATCTCGTTTTCAACCACTATTTTCATCATTGTTTAATGCCCAACCCAATTTATTCTCAGCTGCATATTAAGTCATTTCTCATAAACAATTTATGACTAAAACACAAGAAGAATTTTTACAACTTTAAATGAGCAGTAATAAAACACATTCACACATGAAAAATAAGACTAAGAGATTTTTGGTCAAATGACCCAGGCAAAAACCCCAACCTCCGGGGAAAACCTGTTCTAGAGAGAGAATTTTATTTTCTACAATAAAATTAAAGTACAACAAAAAAACAGAGATCAACTTATCTCAACCACAATGCTCAACAAATTGACTGAATTCAGAAATTTTACAGTCAAAATTTATGCCAACTAGCTGCCTTGAAAACTGTGCCAAACAGATTGTATGGGCTGCCTCTTTTTGTGCACATTGCTGTATCGTACAAACTTCCTCGATTTCCGTGCCCACTGTACGTATTGTACGGAATTGTACAGAATGTATTGCCTGCCTTTACATGAAGAAATCCCACAAAAAGGAAGGCTCAACAAACGGTCCTTAACTCGGTAATATGTGCTCTTAAAATCATTCTTGCAAAAATTGCAAGTCCAAGACACATTGCCTCCCCCACCTAGCTCTGCCCTAGGCCCTTCTTTCCTAATCACATACCTCCACAAAAATTATTTTTTCTCTTGAGCTTGTTGTCTTGCTAAAACATGGTTCAATGGAGCATGATCTCCACTAGTGGCAGATGGAGCACTAGCAAGAGGAGTAGAAGAGCTTGTGTTTGGAGGAATAGGAGGGGAGACAATAGATGGGGCATTTCTCTCTTTGTTTTTCTCTTTAGCTTCTACCCTAGTTGAATGAGACATTGTTCTTCTTGTTTGATAGCTGAGTTTGTAATCAACCCAACCAAATCCACCTTCAATGGACTTTAGCACCCTTCCAAAACCTTCAAATCCTCTTCACCTTAAAAAAAAACCTCTTTGAGCTCTCTCCACAAGTTGGAATTACAAAATAAAGGTGAAAAAAACGGTTTGAAGAAGGCCTCGCGTGTCCTTCTTGGCATTTGCATGTCCTGTTTTTGGGACACACGTTGACAGCCTTGGGACACGCGTGTCCAAACACGGGACACGCTCTGTCAGCGTGTCCGTGTTTGACATGTGGACACGGGACACGTGACCCAATATGAGCGTGTCTGGTTTCTTAGCAAAACAAAGATTGAGAGGTTGACCCAAGATTTGTTAAAATGTGGAGTCATTTCAAAGAGTAGAAGCCCTTATGTTGCTCAAGTAGTGCTCATTCGAAAGAAGGATGGGTCTTTCAGGTTGTGCATAGATTACAGGACTTAACAATGTCACAATTAAGAATAAATTCTCTATTCCATTCATCGATGAGATGATGGATGAACTTCATGGAGCCAAGTACCTCTTGAAATTAGACCTGAGATCAGGATATTACCAAATCTGGGTTAGGTTAAAAGACGTATCCAAAACCGCTATTTGTACTCATGAGGGCCATTATGAGTTCAAAGTAATGCCCTTCAGGCTAACTAATGCTTTAACCACCTTCCAAGCTGCAATGAACGAGCTGCTCCAACCATATTTACGAAAGTTCGAACTAGTATTTTTTGACGATATCCTCGTATATAGGAAAACATGGAGAGAGCATGTTCGACACTTAGATCAAGTACTAACCATCTTGGAAGAGTATCAGTTTTTTGGAAAAATGTTAAAATGTACTTTTGGAAAAGAAGTGGACTAGCTTGGCCATATAATATCAAAAGGAGTCAAAGTCGATCCCAGTAAGATCAAGGCAATCACTGAGTGGCCCCAACCAGATAATATCTCGAAATCGCGAGGGTTTCTTGACTTAACGGGGTACTATCGAAGATATGTGAAAAATTACGCCCATAAAACGACCCCGCTATCAAACTTATTGAATAAAAAATCATTCGATGGAATGATGAGGCAGAAAAATGATTTGAAGTATTAAAAACCATCATGTCATGAACACCAGTTTTAGCAACCCCAGATTTCACAAAACCTTTTATCGTTGAGTGCGATGCTTTAGGATTTGAGATAGGAGCATTTTTGGTGAAAGAAGGTCATCCAATAGCTTTTGAAAGAAAGAAGCTCAATAACGAAGAGAGTTTGAAATCCACGTATGATAAGGAAATGCTTGCCATTATACATGCTCTAACAAAATGGCGACAATACCTCCTAGGGAGCAAAATCTTGATAACAACAAACCACAATAGTCTTCAATATCTCCTTCAACAACAACCATTGTCGACTGAACAACATAAATGGATAGAAAAAATTGCTACATTTGACATGGAGATACTACATAAGCGAGGAAAGGACAATATAGTTGTTGATGCCCTTTCCCGAAAAGATGGAGTCAAAGCTTACGCAATCTTAGTTGCAGTTCCAGATTGGTTAGACAAAATCCGAGGAGAATATGCCAAGGACCCAGACACTTGTGCCCTAATCAATGACCCTAATTTAGGTTCGAGGTTTGAATGGAGGAATGACATTCTCTGGTATAAAGGAAGGATCTACTTAAGCCCTACATCTCGGTTTAAAACCAAGGTGTTGATAGATCTCGTAATTCTCTAGTTGCAGGCCATGTAGGTTGTTTCAAAACTTACTACAATGCCAAGCAATCCTTTTACTGGAAAGGGATGTATAAAGACATTCAAAAGTATGTCGCCGAGTGTGACACCTGTCAAAGAAACAAAAGCGAAAATGTCATGACTCCAGGGTTACTCCACCCTCTTCACATTCCAACCCAGAAATGGGAGGAAATCTCCATGGATTTCATCGAAGGGTTTTCCATATTTGTAGGAAAGGAAAAAATCTTCGTAGTAGTGGACTGATTAATGAAATATGCACATTTTATGGGTATTAAGAAAACTGACTCCGCTAAACAAATTGTTGAAGTATTTTCAAAAATCATCGTTAGTGACTGAGATGCCAATTTACAAGCAATTTTTGGAAAGAATTCTGCAAACAAATTGGGATCACTCTTAATATGAGCTCATCCTACAATCCACAAACAAACGGACAAATGTGTGGAATCCTATCTTCGTAGTTTCGTCATAGACAAGCAGAACAAATGGTTACAGTGGTTACATCATGCAAAATGGTGGTATAACTCCACCTACCATACGTCAGCTAAAATGACACCTTTTCAAGCAGGATATGGTTATGCACCTCCCAGATGGAAGGAATTCATTAAAGGTGATGCAAAGGTACCTGTAGTAAAAAGTCAACTTGAGAAAATCAGAGAGTAATGCACGTACTCAGGGATATTTTAACTATGGCACAAAATCGTATGAAACAACAAGCAGACCAACATGGAACAGAAAGAGAGTGGGTATTTGTAAGACTTACAATGTTCCCCCAAGTTTCTAGGACGCGGGAGCATGCGAGCAGGGAAACACACGTTGGGGACGTGTGGAGACCACCCCCAAATTTTAGGGAAATTCAGTGGGGCAGAAGGGCTGTTGAGTTCATTAAAATTATAAAAAATATAATAATATTATAAATCTCAGCAATAACAATTCATCATGTATAAATATAGTTTAAGCTGCTCCTTGTAAATACAGTCTATTTCTTCAATTATTCAACACACTTCAACATTGTGTTAATCCATGGCATAGATGTTGTAATGGGGAAATGTGACCAGCGGACCCTATTTCTTCATGATTCTAGAGGGCATCACATTATTCAATGATTTCAAGTCCAACATACAGTTATACAAGAGTGAACTATTAATCCTATGTTGGGATCCTTTTAATCAATAGCAGCATGTGCCTGCCTCCTCTAAGCTTTTAGCTCTTGCCTCTACCTTGAATCTCGAAGTTGATCCTCGAAGGACATTACTCAACACCCTACAATTTTGATGAAACTTCATCAACCAAGCATTAAAATAAGGTAGAATTAGAAAAAAAATTCATGCTTAATAAGTGATTTTGCTTGACTAAAGGGTACATTTAGATTAAGGTCACGATAGAGGAGTTTAACAATTAGCACCATCAACATCAAGGTACATAGAGAGGTTGATGTGCTTGATTAAATGACAACCCCTTAACCTCATACATGATAAAATCCAGTGGAAATGTTGCAATCCCGAAATCCTGAAAAATTGTTAAGTCCGTTGAATTTTGAATGGGATCTAAAATTCTACTTTTTGCATATGAACTCCGATGAGGTTGGAACCACTCTCAAACATTCTGAAACAATTAATTGTAATGTTAAAAATTTAAGTAAATGGATAGAAAATGAAAGATAAGGAAAATACCACTTTTACTTTAATAATTTAACATTACCATTACTACTGGAGGGTCTAGGAGCCCCCCACTTCACTGGTGTGCGCTTCAAAATAGGGGGACGAGCTTACCCCTGCATTTCCTCAAGTTTCGCCAAATTGGGGACGTGGGGAAACATTTCAGAAGGAGCCCCTGGGGCGTGGGGAGCGAGCTCCCGACCTTGGGGGGCGAGCTCTCATCCTTGAGGGGTGAGTCCCCGTGGAACACTGAAGACTTCAGCCATACATGCAATTGTCACTTAAGCAACAAGGGAAAAATAAATTAGCTCCCAAGTTTTATGGACCATACCAAATTATCCGAAAGATTAGCCCATAGCATACCAATTGAAGTTACCAAATAAGAGTCGAATTCACAACGTTTTTCATTTCTCGAATCTTAAAAAATTATTGGGTCAACATCAAACTGCTCAGACGACACTTCCTACCTTGGATGAAGAAGGGAAACTTGTATTAGAACCAGAAGCCATCCTCAACATCAGAGAAAGAAAATTACACTCTCACATCATCAATGAATACCTTATTAAGTGGAAGGATTGTCCAGAAGAAGATGTTTCATGGGAGACCAAGAAGTTCATTCAGCAACATCCATCATTGCCCTTTTTTGAGGACAAAGCATCTTGAAAGAAGAGGGCATTGTTATACATAGAATAATTTTATAATAAAAATAAAAAATCGAATAAATAACAATAATAGTAAATAATATAATGTAATTAGATATTAAATGAAACTAACTATGAGATGTGACTTTCCAAGAAGTCACCTCACAAACCTGAAAGAGATTCATTTTGTAATTTAGTATCAGAGTTTTATATAATAAAAAGTATCTTTTTCAAATTCGAAATTTTTGGTTTGCTTGTGCGCGAGTCTCTGGTTTTCATGCTACACATGCTTATTGTCACTAGCATAAAGATCAAACGAAATCTGCTGTCCCTCAACCATTACAATTCTCAAGTGGTTTTAGCTTATCTCAAACCATACATTACACCAAGTGGATTTTTGGCTGACCATCCTATGTCATGACAAGTGGCTTTTTGGTTTACCATGAATCATTAACAATGAAGATATGGGGGTATACATGCCTTCTCAAGCTTACATCATCATTATTTGACTTAAATACATACAAAACCTTTGCTCATATATTTTTATCTCAGGCTATTCTAGCCATTTTAAACATAAGACCATGTCCATTTTCTTTTCCATCTTCAAAGCATTATCAAAGAGGATCATCCTCATCTTAGGGATCTGATCTTCTATGGATTCGCATGAATTGATTTTTTTTTTCATCTCAATTTTGGAGCACATGGTATTATTTTTTCCTATTTATTCCTACCTTACCTTGCTTTGCTTCATTCTTCTTGCTTTTGCTGCTTCAAACTTCTTGGATTGCCACTTGGCACTAGATAATTTGGTCATGCCTAGGTTTTTTGTCCATTATGTTTTAGCCTTCTGTTACTTTCTTTTACTGTCCTCATTGGTGTTCTATTAGCATCTATCACTTATTCTCTTATCTTCTTTCATCCTGGTTTGGCTCCATTATCTCTGTCAAATTCTTCGTCTTTTGTTCAAGTCCAAGAATCTTATGTCTTTTTTCTTTTGTGTGCATCTTCTTTATTTCTTTGTCTTTCTTTCTTTCAATGACTTTTTTTGTCTTTTGTCATCTTCTTTCATTTACACTTGCAATCTTCTTTGTGCACCTGAAATTACCTGCATAAAGAATGTGTTTCCATGTTGGGTTGTGCAATCTTCATCTAGGAAACCTATGACCTTGTTTTGACAAACTTAATTGATGCATCACTGTTATGATTTTCGTCACTTGAAGTCATCTATGAATTTGCTTTGTCTCTACAAAGACTTAATTACTCTTGACTTTGACGTGTTGCATTTACTCGGTCCATCGCTTCAATAAATGCTTGACTTTGACTCCAACATTCACTTGACTTTGACTTTGACTTTGATTAGCTTTATTTTGACTCGTACTCTTAGTTTGATTTCAAATCAACTTTTCTCCAAAATGAATTTTGATTCTACATGACTTTACTTTTCTTCAACGTAACTTTAACTCAGTTTTCCAAACTTGAAAAAATTGTTGGCACTTTTCTTCAAACATGAGTTGTAGAAGACCACTAAATATACCTCCCCAGTTCTCCTTTTAAATAAGGAGATCAGACAATAAATTGTCAATGACCCTCTCAGTTTTTATGGAAAAACTTTGGCGACTTTGGCGATTCATGGCAAGTGTGGCCAGTCTGCCGATTGTGGGGAGTCTGGGACGAGTCTGCCGCAAGTAGTCGTTCCCAAGGTCGACTCGGCCATATTCACGATTGCCAGCCGAGTGCTTCTTCACTGATCTTGACCATCATATTTCTTTATCATTTCTCATCGTTATTTGGAACAGTTATGCTAAAATGTTACATTTATGCCATGCAAAAAACTTCACCACATTGGATTGAATGCTTACTGTCCTCTAAACATTGATCCCAGACTTTTAAAAGATGTGGTTCAGAGAATTGTCGCATTGTTCTCTTTCAATACTGGGCAGTTTCACCATGGAGAACCTCACTCTTTCCTGCTGG
This sequence comes from Pseudotsuga menziesii, assembly GCA_001517045.1. Classification (NCBI taxonomy): domain Eukaryota; kingdom Viridiplantae; phylum Streptophyta; class Pinopsida; order Pinales; family Pinaceae; genus Pseudotsuga; species Pseudotsuga menziesii. Next base: position 364,955 of record LPNX010426855.1, on the reverse strand, counting down.
GTGTTTCCTTATTGAGAGACTAAGAATGACCTGTGTGATTTATTTATTGGTACACTACATCTCAGAGAAGGATGTCGACTTTTGAACAGTAATCTTTCCTTCAACTGCATTTATTAAGTTTAAATATATTTTTGCAGAGTTGACAGAAATTTATAGGTTGCCTTAAGGCTTAAACTAGACTATTTCTTCTATAAATATATTTAGTACATTCTTCTGTATAACATTACTTTCTGAAATAGGGTTTTTTGGCTCAGGGTTCTGCTCATGCAGGTCCTTCTTTAACACCAGCTGAGGTGTTGATAGCAATTCATGGGATAGATCCAGACAGGGATGGAATACATTTGAAGAAGGTATCCATATTGACAGGCTCACAGCAGTTAGATTTTGAATCGGTATCATGTATGGCAAGATTAAATTTGTGTGCTTACTGACAGGTTACAGATGCATGTTCTGCATGCTTTGAGCAGAGGGCCGTGTTCACCCAGCAGGTTTTAGCTAAAGTGTTGAATCAACTTGTATGTGATACCAATTGCTTTTTTTTTTGTCCATTTATTATTTTATTGCATGTGCAGGAATAAAATTCTTCTAAGTATATGCTATTTGAGCAGGTTGAACAGACACCACTTCCTTTGTTGTTCATGCGGACAGTTATTCAAGCAATTGGTGCATTTCCTGCTCTGGTGAGTGACATGTCTATATTCTGCTTCTAATGATGTTGCAACAGCTTTGTACAATGCAAGCAATCTTAGATAGCATTGTAAAATTGTTGTTTGTGATATCATAAAGGCATGTAGTCATGCTTGGGGTTAGTTTTTATAGCAAGATTTCTTATTCTTGTTTGTAATAAGTGATGCTCAAAGTTGAGGATGAGTGATTTTACAGGAAAATTTTCAATTTGATAGACCCTCATGAGTACTTTGAGAATAATCTTTCTTGTGATGCAGGTGGCTTTTGTAATGGAGATACTCTCTCGATTAGTAAGCAAGCAGGTGCGCTGCTGTTTTGAAATAATGTACTTGGATGGTTGTAACCTGTTTTAGAAAATTTAATGAACATGACCAAGAATTTCTCTGCATAAGGATATTCTACTTGATTTGTGAAATCAGTGCTTTGAAAATTTCTGGTGTCAACTATGATGGCAAGTATGAATAGTTTTTATGTTCAAGGATACAATTTTTTAATTAATGATTATCGAAGCTCTTTGTTTGGTAGCTATAACAATGTTGATGGATGTAGCTATTTTTAATCCCATTTCTCACGCATTAAATTAATATACATTGCATTTCCATCAATCTACCTTAAATTACAATCACTGACATAGTTGTTGGACTAAAAGGTATACAACCCTGGCATTGAATAGCTTAATAAGATATTCAATAAATGGTGGGGCAGTTTATTTTTATTAGAATTGTCTCCTTGTTATATACTACTAACTGTTCAAGTCTACCTTCTTTACATAAACCTGAGGTCATTGGGGAGATCTTATTCTCCTTTTTTGGCCTTGCCAAACACTTCACAATTACCTTGATATTTCTTGAACTCATAGATCTTATTCTCCTATTTGCTGAAATAGATTTTCTATTGAAAACAAAATTTATTCCTCTGGAAATGGTATGTTCTGTGCATTAAAAATAGGGTGTTGTGGGCACACTATAAGCATTTTTCTTATTGGAGATATTGTTGTCTTAAAACTCCAAGAATTAAGACAGACGGATATGTTATCAAGCCTTGGTTTAACTTGGAAGGTACACCTTTTATCCAAAAATTTGATTGTGTAAAGTTTTGCTGCTCCTTCCACTAATGCTAAAAGGGGGTTGTTATGTGTTTAATGCCCAATGAGCATCCACTTTATACGAGGAGGACCATGTATGAAGAACGGGTCCCTGGTAGGTTGAGAATGAGATAGATGAAAGGATCAAGGTTATCAGGATCATTTTTAGAAGAATTCTATAGTTTGTTTGGTGTATAGACTGGCAGGGATAATTTATTCAATGTTGCTTTATATTTGTATTATATTTTTCATACAATTGTCCATAAGCCATCATCATGAAGCAAAATATAAAGTGTACATAACCAGCAATGGTGGCCACCACGTGCACAACCTGAAGTGTCCTTATCATACATCTGCCATCTACAGCATTGCCCAAATAACCAGCTGCGGCAACTGTCAGCTTTGTAGGAGAGAACACCGATTATGAGGCTTATTGTGGTTACATGGTCCCTCTTCTCAAGAGGTATATGGTAACATTTTCCTGGTGAGATTAAGGTGGTTCGAAGCTGCATCCTCAACAGACAACCTCCCCTTAGTTGTCTGCCATGGTTCTTGCTACACAAATGAGTGTCCTTATCATACATCTGCCATCTACAGTATTGCCCAAATAACCAGCTGCAGCAACTGTCAGCTTTGTAGGAGAGAACACAGATTATGAGGCTTATTGTGGTTGCATGGTCCCTCTTCCCAAGAGGTATATGGTAAAATTTTCCTAGTGAGAATATGGTGATTCAAAGCTGCATCCTCAACAGACAACCTCCCCTTAGTTGTCTGCCATGGTTCTTGCTATCCAAATGCTTATCTAGAGCCATGTAGTTTACAATCAAGTAAATTACGTTACAATTTAAATCAACTCATTTTCTTTGCAAATATATCTTGTTATGGTTATGTTGAATTCTTTTGACAAGAAGTTAAATCACAGCCCTTAGGCATGGACAAAAATATTCTCATATAAATTCTTGATAGCAAAGAGAAAAGGATTAAAAGTTGTGTTTTCCATAAATTCTTGAATATGGCTTCCGAAGTTCTTTGGTTGGTATCTTCAATTGGTCTTCAAAATGGCATTTCTGTTCTGAAATTCAACATGTTACCAGATCTATGGGATAGCGTTTCCGTAGCCTTGACCACATTCGTGTTGATGTTTCTCTAGGTTGCAGCATTGGGCAAACATTCACTCATGGGAAATGGCTGGCTAGTGGATGAATGAGGTATTCACTCACGGGAAATTGCTAGCTAGTGTTGAATGATACATTCACTCATGGGAAATGGCTATGTAATTTGGCTAGTGGTGAATGGCCTAGGCAGGTGCTGTGCTTCTTGTAGGTCATATGCTGTGGACATGGGCCCCAGGGTGCTCTCACATTGCCTACTCTAGGATGGAGTGATCTATTCTATATATAATATTAGAGTGTCTGACTAGTTTATTTGATAGGGCTTTCATCCCCTTGTGGCATATACAAGTCTAGGCTAATGTTGAATTAGCACAGACCCTAAGAAGTGTCCAACACTACTTAGTGTGGTTATATTCAGCATTAGGGCTCTATGCGTGAATAGACGTGCATGTGAGTAGATGATCATCAACAATGACAACTTTTCTATGATAAAAAGATGATTTGCTATTTCATAAGCTAATAATGCAAGTCTGCTTCTATAATATTAGAGATACTCCATTTTCTGGTGGGAACTTGGCTCAACCAACAACCTCCCCTCCTTTCTATAGTTGGTGTTCGTGGCGCTCGCTGTCAGATATACTGTGTCAAGACCTTAGTCATAGGAAGAATACAATTCAGAAGACGATCAACTCAGAAGTAAGCTCATCAAGTCAAGTCAACCATTGAAGAAGTCCCAGATAGCATTAAAGAAGTCGCAAGGAAGATTGAAGACAAAGAAGACAAGTTATAAGTTTTTCACAAATTTTCAGCCTCCGGTTTATAACTTAAAATGTCTCAGTTTATTCCCAGACCCAGAAAATTAAAAAGGCTGGAAATAATCATAAATTTCAGACCTAAAACACTGCTGTAACATCAATCTTTTACTGACAGAAAATTAAATAAATGCACACCATTCAATACACAGTACTCGGAAATTTTTGGCCAATGGCCCTGGAAAAACTCACAAGGGGAAAACCAGTCAGAGAGAGATTTTGTTATTTCTTCTAGGAAAATTTCAGACAGTCATTTACAGTCAAAATACAACTTATCTCAACCCAGTAAAATGACCCAGCAAGCTGCCTCGATTTCTGTGCGAGTGCTGCCTCAGTTTCTGTGCACTTCCTTCTCGAAAAATGTGCCTGAAAAACACAAATCTTCAAGCCACTAGGTGTGTCCTTGTGGGCAAGTCTCGAGTCAAGGCTGTCACCTTGTTCTTGACTCCTCCGTTTAGGCTTAACTCCTAACGAAGCCAAGGTGGGTAGACCCTATTAAGTTATTAAGGCAAAATTATTTAGTATGATGATGGTATTAAAGAGTAAGTATTTTAGGAGTTTTGATTTAACAATTGTAAACAACAAATAACATGATGAGATAATCACAAGTAAGCATGAAATGACACCCAATCACATATAGATTGAAAGAAAAAAACAGTTGACCAGTGCCTTGAAAATGGAGTCGAAAATAATTAAGAGTGCTTGCAAGTGCTGGAATGAATGTTGTGCAATTGTATCTTGGTACGTTTTAAATTAATGTGAAAAGATGAGTAAATTAAGTTAGGCGAGGGGACTCCAGATATACCTAGGGGGTACTTGGAGTATGTCCAAAACTAAACCTTCATGGCTACCTGCAAGGAATATGTGGGTTGAACGGAGTCTCTGAGACTGTGGTTCATAATACACCCGAAGGTGTAACAGAGATCGGCGCCTCGAGGTCACTTTTCAGGAGTTACCGCTTCCTTTGGGTATTTTGCCACTATTTACGGTTTGATCGAGGCGTTGGATTTTTGCCTGATGGTGGCTGCATCAAAAGCAACATGATCCACCAACTCTCCCTCAGAAGCATGAAGTTTCTTTCAGTTGGTGACCATCGGTGTCGACATTTTCTTGCAATCCTCCATCCTAAATCTCCTCAGAATATCAACCGCATACTTTCGCTGCCCCAGGGAAATATGTTCAGACTCCTGCTAAACCTCCAATCCCAGAAAATAGTGCATCAACCCAATATCTGTCATCTCGTACTCTGAAGCAAGATCCTTCTTGCAAGCTGCAATGGGTCTCTCTCCCCCTGTGATAAATTAGTCATCAACATATAAAAAAAGAATAAGCGGATCATCTCCAACCATGATGAAGTAGAGATTCGGATCTACTTCATTCTTTTGAAATTCCATCCTCTGCAAGTAAGAATCGATCTTGGAGTACTAAGCTCTAGGAGCTTGCTTCAGCCCATACAAGGCTTTCTTAAGCCTGCACACATGAGGCTTTCTCTCATGAATCTCAGAGCCCTGAGGCTGCTCAACATAAATCTCCTGCTGAATGATTCCATTGAGAAATGTGGTCTTCACATCCATCTGATGGATCTTCCAACCCATTTCCATAGCAATGGAAATTAAAGCCCTGATAGAAGTATACAGAGTAGTGGGTGCAAAGGTCTCATCATAGTCTACTACCTCAATCTGTGAAAACCTCCGTGTTACAAACCTGGCCTTGTACTTCTCCACACTCCCATTCGTAGCATGCTTTAGCTTGTAAAGCCACCAAGAAGTCACCACTGACTTCCCCTCAGGTCTCGGAACTATCTCCCATATATCGTTCTTCATGATGGAATGGTACTCATCCATCATGGCATCTCACCAAACATGATGCTGGGAGTTCTCCTCAAAAGTAGAGGGCTCTGAATAACGTAAGCTAGCCACTAATGCCATGCCCAACATGCCTGGCATCTGGATAGCCTCAACTGGCTCTCTGGGTGTCCCAAACTCTTGAGCTTCCTTCAAGGTGTCTTGAAGCCACTTAGGTGTCTTCTTGCTTGGAGGTTGCTCCCACATTGGTTGGTCATCACCTGAAGAACTACCAGAGGTGGAGCCTCCAGTAACCTGTGAACTAGAAGCTGGTGTATCAACACCCGGTGTACCCTGTGATCTTAATCCCCTATACAGTGATCTTGTAATATGAGACCCAAAACCTGTCTTCGAAGACTCTGCTGGATGAACCACTGAATTTTATGAACCTGTGCCTGCATTGTGTGGTCCTGTAACTCCGGAAACCGGTGAATCTGTCTGCTATACTGATGTTACCTGTGTAAGTGCCTGAGGTGCAGGAACTTGCTGCTCCCCCTGCTCCAACTCTCTAGACTTCCTAAATGCCCGCTCCTCCTCAAACTTCACATCCCTCCTCAGAACAACTTGCTTTGAAGAAGGAAGGTAAATACAGAAAGCCTTCGAAGTCTCATCATAGCCCACAAAGATTCCCTTCTCTGCGGTGGGCTCCAACTTTGTCCTCTTCTCAGAAGGGACATGAGAGTAAGTCAAACTACCAAATATGCGAAAATAGCTGACTTCATGCTTCTTGCCTATGAAACACTCCTCAGGTGTCATGTTCCCCACAACACAATGGGGACTGTTGTTCTTAAGGTATACAACTGTGCTGCATGCCTCAGCCCAAAGGAAGAAAGGAAGAGACTGGTCATGTAACATAGCTCTGATTGATCCAACAATAGACCTGTTCTTCCTCTTTGCTACTCCATTTTGCTCTGGAGTATATGGAATTGTCAACTGCCTCCTGATACCCTCCTGTTTGTGAAATCCATCAAAATCCTTGGAGGTATACTCACCCTCGTCATTCAATCCGAGAACTCGGATCTTCCTCCTTGTCTGATTCTCCACAAGATCTTTGAACTCTTGGAACCTTTGCAAGACCTCCTCGAACTTCTTGCTCTTCAGTAAGTAGATTCAGGTCTTCTTGGAATGATCATCAATGAATGTCACATAATACTTATATCCCCTCAAGGAAACATATGACATCGGTCCACACAAATCTGAATGTTTCAAGTCAAGAATCCCTGTTGACCAGCTATCACTGCTAGGAAAAGCAATCTTGGTGTACTTTCCCAAAGCACACCCCCTGCACACATTACTCTGCTCTGTGTTGAACTCTGGTAAACCTATAACCATATGTCGCAACAACCCCAAAGCTGGATGATGTAAGTGAGCCATCCTCCTATGGCAAGGCTCACAGAGCTCACTGCTGCTGCTATGTGCGAAGGCATGCTAAGGCTAAAATAAGAACCTGAATAGTTTCTCGCATCTAACTCCAATGGCAAATGAAGCTGATGGTCTTGTAGTCTTGGGAAACACACGCACATGTCCATCTAGGAAGGACACCCCAAGACCCTGATCCTCGATCATGGAAATTGAAATCAAGTTCTTCTTCAGCCCTGGTACATACAATACATCTCTCAGTACCACGGGACTCATGGACTCCTTCTGAAAGGTAATGGTCCCACGCCCAACTACTCTGACTGCTGAGTCATCGCCCAACACCACCTCCATATCAGTGTCTGTCTGTGAAAGCTCGGAGAACATCTCACGAGCACCTATCATGTGGCTCGAGGCTCCGCTATCAATATACCAAGTGCTGGAAGTAGATGCACTGTAGGAATGGTTTGTGAACAAGGAAAACTCCCTCTGTCTATCAACATTCGCATTGGTGACAATAGATGCTCTCTCTATTTCAACATGCCCAGTGCATAGAGAAAACTCTCTCTGAAATCTCGCTGCAAAGTCATTGAGCTCTGTTGAAGCTGCTGCTTCTTCTTCTTGTTCGGACACTGCCTAGCATAGTGTCCCATCGTATGACATGCAAAGCACTTAACAGTGCTCAGATCTTTCTTTTGCCCATTCTGGTGCTTGGCCCCACCCTTCTTGGGGCCCTTCTTGTTCTTGTTCTTGTTGCCCTTTGTAGTCAAAGCCACATCCTCCTCCTCAGCCTCCCTACTAGTAGAAGTTGTGCCATCCACAAGACCCATCCGGATCTTCTCATAGAGAAAATCATCACACAATCTTTCCCATGTGGGAATGTTCTCCCTAGCCACCAATTAGGGAAACACTGACCAGGACTTTGAAGCCCCGTTCATCGCTGTCTGCACTAACCCAGCACTAGGAATAACCTCCCCAACAGCTGCAAGCTCATCTCTCACCTGAGAGATCCTAGTAAGGTAAGTCAACACAAACTCACCGTTGACCATTCTGATACTCTTCAACTTCTCTCTCAAAACCATCTTCTGATTCTCATTAGAACTCTGAAACAATTCGGTCAAAGCAGTCCACATTTGATGTGCTTTATCTTTACGCAGATATGAGGAATGACATGGTCTTTAACTGCATCAAGAATTATTCTCCTGGCCTTAATGTCGTTCTTATTGAAGGCTGCCAACCCAACTGGATCTGTGGTAGCATTAAGAATGACAATAGGGTGAGTAGCAGTATGATTGGCTACCTCATCCCATACGTCATTCTCCAATATCAGCAAAATCTAGGCCTGCCAAGGAACAAAGTTCCCTGCCCCTTCAAGCCTATCCTCCATTCTCAATCTATTTGAAGTCATTTTCACAAAGAACAAATTTCAGCAAAAAACAGTTTTCTGTCAAAAGATTTTTTTTTGAATTCTGGGAATGACTTTTCTGTCTGCAAAAATCAACTTTCTGCCCCACTCAACTTTGATACCATGTAAGTTTTTCACAAGTTTTCAGCCTTCTGTTTATAAGTTAAAACGTCTCAGTTTATTGCCAAACCCAGAAAATTAAAAAGGCTGGAAATAATCATAAATTTCAGACCTAAAACACTGCTGTAACTTCAATCTTTTACTGACAGAAAATTAAATAAATGCACACCATTCAACACCATTAAATAAATGCCCTGGAAAAACCCACAAGGGGAAAACCAGTCAGAGAGATTTTATTATTTCTTCTAGGAAAATTTCAGACAGTCATTTACAGTCAAAATAACTTATCTCAACCCAGTAAAATGACTCAGCAAGCTGCCTCGATTTTTGTGCAAGTGCTGCCTCGGTTTCTGTGCACTTCCTTCTCAAAAAACGTGCATGAAAAGCACAGCAAAGTCTGCCCTCGATTCCTGTGCCAGAACAGTAAAATGTTGCCCTCGATTTCTATGCCAAAAAGAGTCACAAAAACGTATTGTATGAACTGCAATAAATGCAGCCGTACGACCTCGAAATTTGTGCCACAAAAACAGTCTGCTGCCTCGGCAAACGTGCCTGTAATCTCCTCAAAATTCTTGCCCGAGTTTGCCTCGAATAGTGTGCCCAGAATCCGTATTGTACGGATGGCCGTACGTTCTTTCTCGAAATCTGTGCAAGCAATAAATTGTTGCCTCGGTATTTGTGCCCACAGTGAAACTTTAGTTGGGTGCCTCGAAACTCGTGCCTACTTTCGCAGCTCTCTCTTCTCTTCACCCTTCTCTCAAGAATGAATTCCTTTTTTGCCTTTCCCTTGCTTTTTGATAAAAACCCTAGGTAGGTGAGAAAGCATCTAATCCAATGGCTGAGATTAGATTAGATCTAGGGAGGAGAATAAATGCTCCATTTAATTCTCATAAAAATTAATTTTACTCACCCAATTAAATTTATCAAAAGCGTCTTTACTCTCTAAAGTTACATTAAATGCTCAACTTAAGTCATTTAATGCAAGGGTCACTTTATTTCCCCTTTTAAGTAACTATGACTAAAGTCACCTAGGGGAACACTTTCCTAGGTACAATTATCAACACAAGTCAGCCCTAGCAGAAAGAACAAGTCAGCCCCATCAATTGTACAAGTAGGCGCCAAGAGGAAAAAGACAAGTGAACTCAAGAATATAAATAAAGTGCTCCAACATTTCATGTTCACTCATCATCTAACATCATATCTTCTACATTGGTGTGCACTTGCCAAGGAGGGCTAGTGAAGAACACAAGGAGTATTTTTTGGGTTTTTTATTGTCTCTAGAAGATTTAGTACCCTTGCTAGGGTTTATTGTGAAGAAGGGTGAACCTCTTATCTTGCTAGATTTTCTCTTCATGATTGGTATTGTACTTGTAATATAGCACTGATTTCTTCTGAGAAACGTTGCTGGGTTTTCTCCCAAGTTTTGGTTTCCCATGGTAAAATTCTTGTGTCTATTGTGCATGGCTGTGTTTGTATGATCCTTTGTTTTCGCTGTATTTTAAGTTGAAATTTTCAGTGTGCAATTATTCAGTGAACTCTGTGGGACAGAATGAATTGTTGAAATCATTGTGAAATAATTGTCAAGATATAGTAATAGATAAAAATTCAACAATTCACTCTACAAAGCCTTGAATAAAATCATAGTTAGGAACTGGTTCCGTCACCCCTGTGGATTGGTGATTTGGTGGACTAGCTCAAAGGTGCCACATTTGTTTTAGCAAAATGATTTTAAATCAAATGATCATAAGTTGTTGATCCAACCACGTATGTGTGGAAGACAACCTTCATTTCGAAAGGTCTCTTTGAATGATTGGTTACATTAGTTGACTTGACTAATGTGCTTGCAAATTTTGTGAGGGTGATGGATTTTGTGGATATTTACAAACACTTTTAGCAATTGTTTGGCATCTTGCAACAACAAAAGCTATATGCAAACCTGGAGAAGTGCTTATTTGACTTGCAGAGGGTTCATTGTGGGTGAGAGGGGAATACATGTGGATTCAATCAAGTTCCATGTAATCTATGATTGGTAGTTACCGAAGACAACAATTGATCTCCACAACTTCTTGGCCCTAGACAATGTTTACCCCAAGTTCTTGTTGGGGTCTTCTCATATTGCATAGCCCCTAAGCCAGGTGATCGATGGTTGAGCCAAAGCGTAAGTTGCGATTGGGGTTCTCCCATATTGCTTGGTCCTTGACCTAGCTGGTCAAGGCTAGAGCCAAGGTGAATTATGTTTGGGTTTAGATAGAATATAAAGCATTTGAGGAGCTGAAATGCAATGTTCCATAGAGTTTTCGAGATGCAAGAGCAGGGAAACGCATAAGGGAGATGTGTGGAAGCCACCCCAAATTTTAGGGAATTACAAGGGGACAAGAGATGTTGGAGTCATAAAAATTAATTTAAAATTTAAAAATGATAAATCCCAACAATGACTATTGCCATGCAAAAACTAAAAACTAAATTCATCATTATGCAATGTACATCTAAATTGAAATTTCAAATTTGTAGATGATAATCAACTATTACCATGTAAAAGCTAAAAACTAAATTCATCATTATCATTATGCAATGTTAAATTCAAATTTCAAATTTGTAAAACCAATGCAATAGATGCTGAAGTTTGAAATAGATATTGAACAGTGAACGCAGAGAACTTAAAACAATGAATCATACTAAGGTCTAATAGTAAGTTAAAATTTTTCAAAAATTAGTAAAGAGTCAAGGAATCTAATCAACTTCTAGCAATGTTTTAAAACTTGAACCTCAGACTTGTAACCAATCGAGGATCTACTTGGCTCAGACTCAGACTCGACAATGACTCAGATCGGTTGATTTCAGTGACTCGTTTTTTTTTAAATACTTAAAATATACAAATTTTCAAGGTAATATTTTTTTAAAATATTCCAAACTATTTGAGACAAAATATGTGAAGTCTACTCATGTATATACTATGTAAGGGTGAATATATTAAAATTCAAAATGGCACCAAGTGAAATACATCTTTGAATCAAAATTGAAAAGTCATACTAAATGAGGCTCTAAATGGCCTATAGAGTCCAAAAAACAACATAATATGCCTACAAAGCTACAAGATCAACATGATCCATCATTAAAGATCAAACTCATCACAGTTGGAAGGGAAGATTTGACTCATTTTAGACTATTAGCATACCTAGATAGTTGTCTGTTGGATTGGGACAATGGAATGTTGAGGAAACAACCACCAAAACAACTCAATGGCCACAAGTAACATTGAGATGGACACCAACTCCTTCAAGTTGGGTTGTAACCTCTTCAATGAGATGCCAAATCCACTACAAACAGTCCAAGAAGATTGCCTAATAAGCTTCAAAACCTTTAATTTCTCAGCTTATATTTCTGCTTCAAAACCTCCAAATGCTCACAAATGCTCACAAATGCTCAATGAAGATGGTGTGAGGCAAATAGAGGGTTGGGGGAGGGGCGGTCTCCTGATAAAACATGTGGGGGTCTCCTCATAGAACATTGAATGCATTCCATATCTGACCCAAAATACATAAATTTTGAGGCTCTAAATGGCTTGTATAGTCCAAAAAACTTCTTGCTACAACAAATAACTACATATCATCAAAATCGTTGCCTATATTGGGATCCTATTTATCAATAGCACCTTGCTTCATCTCCTTTAGGATCTACCCTTTGCCTCTACCTCGAATCTCAAAGTTGATCCTGCAAGGACATTAGTCAATATGATATAACTTTGCTGAAACTTTCTAATACAAGCCTTTAAATAAAGTAGAAAAAGCTTCACATGCTTAATAAGTGATTTTGCTTGGCTGAAGGGTACATTTTTATTAAGGTCAGGACAGAGGAGTTCAATCAACTTCAGCAATCAACACCACCAACATCAAGGTACATATAGAGGTTGATGTGATTGATTTAATTCCAATCCCTTACCCTCATATATGATAGAATCTAGTGCAAATGTTGCAATCCTGAAATCCTGAAAATTGTTAAGTCTGTTGAATTTTTAAAGGAATCTAAAATATTACTTTTTGCATATGAAGTGTTTCGTTTTCTATCCTTTTACTTTAAGAATTAACATTAACATTTAATATTACTGACTTCAATTTCACTTGTACAACATCGATTGGGTTCATACAAAATTGGTCCCTTGCATGAAAATATATTAATCGAGGGTTGGGGTGTTTGGGTGGCACACTATAGTGGGTTGATAAGGTAGTTCACTGTGGTGAAGTTAGTGACAATGCTGCATAAGTACTTCTATTGGCCAAAGCTCTAAGAGGGTGTACATAAGAAGAGTGTCACAACATAAGCAATCTCTAAGCTCTTCATCAAGCATGCTTGTGTTCATTGAGTGTTTTCGAAGACCATTATTTCTATTAGAGTCAACAAGTTAATGGGTATCTTTTGGTCCAACTTTTCGTTCATGATGTGTTAGGATTATAACCAGTGTTACAAAAACCAGACTGAAACTGGTAAAACTGGCCGGTTCAATCGGTTTTGGGGCCTAATCGGGTCAAACCGGTGTCTCAAACCGGTTTTGACTGGTTCTGTACAGAACCGTCCGGTTTTACCGGTTTTGACCGGTTCCTTACATAACTGTACAACAACACTTAACATGGTATTTTTTAAATTTAAACAAAAAAATTTAAAAGTTGGTGAGTGGGGAAGGTTCTAGTGAAATATGCTCAGTATGGTACATACCAAGAGCACTTTTTTCAAATTTGTGTATAATGGTTTGGATTCACATGGTTGCACATGAATATATATATACTTTTTCAAAATTTAAGAAGTTTTTGTATTTTGGTGGACCGGTTTTGTGATTCGGTTTTTTTCCGAGTTTTGGTCAGGTTTCGGTCCAGGTCTAGTTTTTAGGGTCGACCGGTTCAACCATCGGTTCGGTTTTTGTAACCTTGATTGTAACGAGCAACAATATATAACAATATGCGAGAAAATAAACATTGCAGGCAATAATTCAAGATGACACACAATATACCCTGGAAACCGAATGCGGGGAAAACCAACGCCAATGAAGATCTTCATTACATGGCCAAAACCTACCATCCGGGCCAAGTGAGCTAGGCACAACTAACCTCCAGGCCCCTTTACAATGGAGCCTCCTCAAGCCTTATAAAGGCTTCATCACATGTAATACCATGGGACAACACCATGGGCTACAACAAACCATGTGCCCAGACCATGTGCTCCTTACACAGGATTACTGGCTCTCCTTTGCGGCTCTATGCCCAGATCCCCAGGTTTGACCACACTTTGTACAATACTGTAGTGTAAATAATAACTGATGGATCTGGATCCAAGCATGTCTTCATTTGTTATTGGAAGTTGTTCCCATAGCTGCAGAAGCCGCGACTCCTCTTTCATTACCTCCACGACTGATACCGCCCTCAACCTCCACATGCACTCTTCAACAAAGCAGTTCATGTCTTGCTTTCTCTAGGCTCCTCAGGTAGCAATAACACGTCCTCTGCGGTCTTTTAACAACACAGAATGCACTTCATGCAGATATAGCCCCTTCGTTCAACGAGATTCTACCATACAGTGGCTCGACAACTTTATTTGGCAGCATTCAACAATATCATATCCTCTTTTCATGTGTCTTGATAGGATATGGTTTCTTCTTATGCCCTTACACTCGTAGCTTTGTGTTGCAATTCTCCTTACAACACAGTATTCAGGGCAGTCTCGGCTGATCTGCTCTTCAACATCGCCCAAATCAAACGACCTATGTTCGTGCCCAACCCACCTCAGGCTCGCGTCCAATCCACTTGAGGCCGGCGTCGCTGCTTTATTACGCGCATGCTCTAGATCCTATTGCTTCCTTAGGTACTCAGTCTCCAGCCCAGCGACTAACTTCCTGCCAACGCCACTAGTTGTCGCCCTCTCCATGATGGCTGCTCTTTGACGTCCTTTGTTAGAAAAAACTGTTTAGTGGCCAGGGTTTCTACTATGTGGCCAAACTGTGATGCCACAATGATGCACCCAACCTCTGTTGATATGATCCACAAATCCAGTGAGTCCCTTCACACAAACCTTCTTCACAAGGGTAGGCTCAACAGATCTCTTCTTCACGCTGCAGAGATTAAAAAAAACGGCCCCCCTATAGCTTTCTCGTGAATTTACAGGTCTCCCACAAGCCGTTTCTTGCCTTCACACAAGCTCCCTGAGATCTGATACCAATTGTTAGAAATAGGACCGCAGAGCAATAACAGATATACAGTTAAATCATTAAAGAAGATGCAAAAAACACATTTAACACATTACAGAGAGACACATATATAATGTGGTTCACCCAAAAGATGGGCTCACTCTTTCAAATCCGTGGCTCTGCATAAATTTATGGCTCCCATCTGTGGCCTTCTTCTCCTCACATGGGCACGCTAGTTCTGCACTATGACCTCTACGCACAAATATGGTCTTTGTGGGGTCTTCTTCCTCACTGCTTGAAGTCTTCATGACTCTTTACACAGAGGCGGCTAAGGTTTCTTCTTTTATGGCAGATCTGCACCAGATCTGCACCAGATCTATGATGATCGTCTTTTACACACATAAACTCACAGCTTTTTCAACGGGCACGACAACATCAATACTCTAGCCATTGCTCTTATACCAGTTGTTAGGATTATAACGAGCAACAATATATAACAATATGCGAGAAAATAAATATTGTAAGTAATAATTCTAGATGACACACAATATACCCTGAAAACCCCATGCGTGGAAAACCAACACCAATGAAGGTCATCATTACATGGCCAACACCCGCGATCTGAGCCAATTGAGCTAGCCACAACTCATCTCCAAGCCCCTTTACAATGGAGCCTCCTCAAGCCTTATAAAGGCTTCATCACATGTAATACCATGGGACAATACCATGGGTTACAACAAACCATGTGCCCAAACTATGTGCTAGACCTAACCACCTTTGACTCAATCTTGAGTCAAGGTTAACCCTAACATGATGGACACTAAGTTTACCAAATCTTTCTCCATCAATCTTGAGACTCGTTGATGGGAAAACATAGTTGATGGGATGATTGTATGTATCCTTAGAATGTACAACTCCAAACACCATGGAAATGGGATGAAATCCTTCGTTGTGTTCATTACATTGGCACATAAGTATAGAAAAAACATGTGTGTGTTTGTGTAGTTGATGCCAAATAAAAAATGACAATCGATACTGAATCCTAAGCCTTGGTAGCTGTCCAATCAAGGAATCAAAAGTGGACAACCAAATTCAAAATAGCATCAAATATATAAATGTATCTCATCATATGAGTAATCTATAATGATGGATCGACTTGTTGGCTATTCGGTATTATTTCACTCTTCCCCTTTTATGAGAATATGTCATGGCTTATTTTCCACTAGAAGTTTTTGCATCATCTATTTGACATCAATTGGTGCGTGTAGCTGTATCAATTTGGGTAGAAGGTGGTGTGTTTGTTGCTACACCACCCTCCATGGTGTCAAAGTCCTCCTCTGGCCCCCCCTCCTTGCTACTCCTCCCTTGCCCCTTGTGCTTACTTTTCCACCTCCTCCTCTAAACATGCAGGTGCCTCCTCCATAATAGGCGCCTCATACTCCACCCTACACTCAGAAAATATGTTAATATTGTCCAAGGAAATTGCATCCACATTACATATCTTCTTTAACTGGCTCACCCACAGTTGGAGATTGTAGTGGACAAATACCAAGTCATTAAGATGTGGGAAATCCAATATGTAAGAGGGTAATAAATAAATTTTGGTTAGTCTAAAAATACACGATTTTGATAAAATCCGGTCAGAATTTTTAAAAATCCAGGTTACAACTGTCAAGTTTTGGATTTTTGGGTGCTATAGGGGATTTTAATTTATTTCTACCATCAAAATTGTGATTAAAACATAGTTACATTCTGATTTTGCAAAATAAAAAGTGTCGGATTTCGGGAAAAATGGTCTTCCAGTCCAAATCGTCTAATTTTTATACATCTTCAATAAATTTTATGAGTCTTGAGGGTCATAAATTTGTCAAAGGGTCATAAATAATAATAATTGTAATTACTTATTTGTTGCAGTTCCAACTTGTTGCACCTTTTAGGGTATTTTTTCAAACACATTCCAATTGCACTTTCATATTGAAGCGCTATATGTTTGGTCGAGGACTCGAATGACAATTTTTTATAAATTTGGGGCTTTTGCACCATAAGTTTGCCACCAAACATCTATAACAAATAAGAAAAACTAAGTTTTAAATGACATTTTATTAAAACATAATTCATCTTTCAAGTAAAATATAGTTAAAATTTAAAATTTTAGTGGTTTATGTGGCATCAAAATTGCTTGTATCATTCATAGCATCGACAAGGACAAATAAACTAGTAGTCTTTCGATGCATCTCCATCTTGTGACTTATTGTTTTGTGAGCATCGACATCGGGTACCATCGTCGTGAGACATGTTGGGAGATTGTCCATCACCGTGCCATCAAAATCAAAGTGGGGTTGAGGAAAAGTGTTGCTACATGAATGGGCCAAAGGAGCATTGTGGTCCATCAACTACCAAACAAATTCTAGATCATTATGTATTTATCATATCCAGGGGTACACTTTCCCACAAAATAATATTGGATAGCTTCTTTGACCCTATCCATGGCCTCATACACATAACCCATCTCAAGGTTATCCCTATTACCCAAGTGGAGAACATTTATGAAAGGTTTACTAACCATGCATATATCTTGCATTCCTTACTAGTAGGAATTGACGTACACTAGTGTAAAGATTGCTCTACCATCCTGTCTTGTGCTAAAATGGATAGTTGCGCCTCACATAAAAAACAAACATTTGCTTCAACTCTAACTCACATTGGAGCATAGACCGAAGAGAAATGATGTTGTTGGCGAAACATGTGATTGTAGGACGCAACAACATCTTGATTATTGTGAGTTTGCTCTTGAGGCTAGGAACAAATGCATGGTTGTGATGCGCCTAGCTCGGTCAAAGACCTCCTTGATGACATATATTTTTCTCACATCCTTGAGCATTAAATTGATGCAATGGGCAACAGGTGGAGTTCAAAACACTGGTGGGTGCCTCTCCATTAGTAACATGCCAACAACCACATAATTAGGTGCACAACATGTTATGATTTGCACAACATGTTCCGAACCAATCTCTTGCATAAACCCATCCCTTAATTGACACAACGCTATTGCATCTTTAACATGCATTGATGCATCAATGAATTTAATAAACGTTGTACCCCTAGGACAATGTATCAAGGAATTAAGAAGGGTCTTACCCTTTCCACCTGTCCAACCAATGGACATCATTGTGCATTTAGTGGACTCCCATGACTTCTTTAGGTCTTCCAATCTAATATTGATGTCATTCTTTTTGCTTGCAGATTTGCTCCTTGCAACTGCTCATAGGTAGGCCGCTTATATGCGAGGGAAAAATAGTGATAACATCACATATTGGATGGAAATAGGGGTTTGTCTTTGTAATGCTCAAAAAGGTATGCCGCTCTAGAAGAAACTGCTCCCCACAACCTTGTCTACTTCTTTCTTCTCCTTTCATTTAACCATTCAATAGGATGGTTGTGCCCCATCTTCGAAAGTTGAGTCCTCGTGAAAGGTGAATTTGTGGAGTCCCTCTCTCACCACCCTTAGTCTTGAAACGTCCCCCATTTTGTGAAACGTCTCTCCATGCGTCTACCCACGTTTCGCCAAATTGGGGACATGGGGAAACATTTCCCCAAGCACCGACACGTTTTAGGGGCATGGGGAGTAAGGGGGGCCTTCCCTTGATGCTGGGGATACGTCCCTATGTAACACAAACTTTTTCCATCCTAGCACGAAAAATCATGTTATCTTTTTTCAGTTAAATCATTTTTTCATGAAAACCTCATGTTTTTTCATTGATTTTTTAGAGATGGTTTCACTTTGTAATTGCCATCGATGTTGGCAAAAAACTATTGATTGTTTTAACTTGTGTTTTAAAAACCGCCCAGATCGGAATAGGAACCGATAGGTCTGACTGGCCAACACCCTGTGCGGTTTGAACCGGGCCAAAACCCGGACCGGACATTGGTTCGGTAACAAATCTAGCGACCCTAGGTATGAACCGGTCAATTTGTTACCGAACCGATCTTTAGCCGGACGGGCCTGTAACTAACCGACTGACTGGTTGGGTAAAAAAACATTTAAAATTTGATTTTTATATAACCCTAAAATTTGTTTTTTTAACTCACCCTAAATAGCATGCTAAGGCCCGTGTTTTAAAAACCACCATGACTGGAACCGACACTTGACACTCAAGTTACCCTTTGACACTGATTGCAGCTTTACTAATTGTCATAAAATTATCATTAGGAGTTATCGGAGATTGTATGCATACTTACACCCGGTAGGCTCTTTGCTTGGTAGTCACCTTATCCAAATCTTGTATCTATATTTTAAAGTATTATCATTAACCATCATAATTCAAGAAAACTAGTTCAATGAATAATTTGAGTATCCAAACTCGTAGAATTTATTAGTGATAGATGTATCCTCTATGTTGATTTCTACCTCCAGTTCTTTTATATTTCCCTTAACTATGAAAGATTCCTAAACAATTAAATGTGATTTTCATGACATGCCTAGGTCACATGCTTTGGCAAGTATACCATATATATATATAAGTAGACTTTGCATATTACGTCTCTTATCATCTAATGGCTTGAAATCATATTTTGGAATGTTAAATTTAATTTGTCATTTAAATTGTAATTTTTTTGTATTATTTAATAGCCCGGTTCATTGAAATCAAACCACTTCGGTTCTTACCAGTTTTGGTTTCGTTTCGAGTTGATCCTCGACTGTTTCAACTCCCGGTTTCAAGTTTTAAAACCTTGGTTTCAACTATAGTTCTTACACCATCACCAAGGCAATGATTGAAAATGCTTTTGAACAACCTTTCATTGTACCTTGGTTGACACCTTGTTTTTATTATGGAGTTTCTTCAGCCATACTTACCATCTTTATTGGACACATCAAAGGTGGTACAACAATTGGCCACTATATCGATAAACCTTTATTGCTTCAAACAAGCTACAATTGACAAGATCACAAACTACCAGATGAAGAGCCATCACTAGCAAAATGCACAATTCTTTCATGTTGTCAAAGTAGGGCATTGTCTTTACTAGGGAAAGTGGCTCACTAGGGACTTGATGAAATGGGGACAATTTCTTCCTACGGAGGGATGATTGATCTAGGTGATTGTATGATTTTGCCAATGTTTGGAACGGTCTTGTGAGTTTTGTAGGTCATGAATTTTCAACGCATTTTTGGAGCCCTTAAGCATTTTTGACAAATTGATTGTTGGTACTCTTTTTGAAGAGTGACCTACCAAACTTTTGGAGATTAGAAAGAGCTTTTTAACTATCCAAAGAGTGTCCAAAAGGGTTTCTGTATCTCAAAGCTATGGCCTTGAGAGGTTGATGCTCCAACTAGGCTTCTTGGCACATGCCTTCCCTTTAGGCATCTAGGTTGTTTTATTATAACATTTAGAAAATGTTTGTTCATGTGGGGTGAGGTAACCCCCACATTGTTTCGTAAAATCATTGTCTAGTGTCTTGCACCTTGCACACTTCCTCACTGTTCATTCCCACTTCGGCCCATAGGAAGACCCCTATGTCTCAATCTTTTCAACCATCTCCATGTCGTCCCCTCACATCCTAGACCCCACTCTGCTAAGCAAATGAGTGGGATGTAGTGTGCAAAGGTCAAACATATCCTCGTTCATGCATTCACTGCTAAATCTTGTCCCACTCTTGTCACCAAGAACAAATAGTTGGGTCCCACTAAAGCCCTAGTTGGCCAGATTAAGTTTGGAAGACATGCAATGGATCAAGCACAACTTGAAATGTGGTGTTGGCAAGTAGAAAAATTTAAAGAATTCGCAGGCATTTAAGTCACCTGACACGAGTACACGGAACACGAAGGACACAAAAATACGAGTGCCCGACATAGACACGGTGACCCCTAGATTCAAGACACAGAGGACACGATATATATATATTAAAAATATAGACATAGATCCAATTTTTTTTAGAAACTAGAACATTTACAAATATTCAATAGAAATTACCAATTAGAATCAATACACATTACACATTCTCTGATTCATAGTGAGACACAAAGATGATAGTTCAAGATGTAGAAACCATATTTCTCATTAAGTCATCAAAATCAAAATGTACTACATAGATGTCAGAATGCCAATGGCAACTAGTAGTAGTAAATAGTAAATACAAAAAAGGGTAGATCATAGATGAGATCAAGATGGAAGAATCTCATCTGTCAATAGTCCTCCTCTATGCCTGAATCAACAAACTCATCATTGCCTTTGACCCTCTTCTTCCTCTTCCTTCTCATCGGGACACGATACTCCATACACATTACACATTGTATTTATGATCTCATCTATTATCATAATCTAGAGTTTTTACTCTAAGTTGAGATTCTTACACGTTGTTGACAGTTCGGGACACGATGTCGGACATGTGTTGACGTCGTGTTCGTGTTTGACACGACCCCACAAAACAGGAGGGGGTTTCAGACATGTCCGATGACTTATACGGCCATTTTATTATGAAGATGGCAAACATGTTTAGATATTTTGTGAAGTACTAGGAATACTAGCCCCCGATTCAAACTAAAGGAGGAACCAATGTTTTCCGACAACACTATGAGAAATTTGATGTCAGTGGGAGTAGAAACAATTTTTCTTGATGAAAATATTATCATGTCGGTCTTCCATGATATGTCATTTCATTGATATTGAAATAGTTGACATCCTCATTACGAGGAAAGTAGACGAGAAAGAAAAAAAATGAGTAACACCATTACAACATCGAGTTAAGTACTAGGAATACTAGCCCCCGTTTCAAATTGAAGGAGAAACCAATGTTTTTCGGCAACACTGTGAGAAATCTTATATCGCTAGGAGTATAAACAATTTTTCTTGATGAAACTATTAATATGTCGGTCTTCCTCGACAGGTCATTTCATTGGTATTGAAATAGTTGACATCCTCATTACCAGGAAAGTAGATGAGAAAGAAAAGAACGTTGAGTAACATCGTTGCTTAAATCAAGGATAAGAAACTTTTGCAACATCAAGCTATCAATGATCAACACCATTACAGGTCAAATATGGATCGATGGATAAGCACCAAAGAAATTGAAAGCGAAAATATTCAGGATATCCTTTTACATGGTTTCATCGAATGTAAAACTGTCGACAACAACGCTTTCAAAGATGAGTACTATGTTATAACTGTAATAGGATAATAAGATATATAAGGGTCATGAGTCATATCTATAAGTAAACAATAGGTCGGCTTGGTAGTGGGCGAGTAATGAGTGAGAGCAAGTATATTGAAGGATGAGGTATTCTATTAATGAACACTTAGGCCAATTTGATTTGTTAGACATGTGTTAAGCTCCTTTGATGATGGAGGGGAACCGATAGTGGTAGGTAACTCATCATAATAATTTTCGGTAACTCATCATAATAATTTTCTTGGTATGTGTTACACTTTGATGATGGAGGGAGACCAATTGTTGGAGGTCAAACACCTTCCCTCACACATACATGCAAAGTGCTCTGCACCCACTGGGTTTTTAACCTATGTTGCACGGGAACTGCTTTCGGCTTTTAGGAAACTCGTTCCTGAAATTTCGACTTTCCAGGGAACTTGGGAACTTGTAGGGAACACTCCAAATCTAGCGGGAACTATTCCAGATGGTTGGGAACTTACTGGGAACTTTTTCCCTCTAAAATTGGAACTTGGAGACATTTTCTTGCATGTTTCCTTCACTAGGAGCTTCCATGCATTCATGATCTCCACTTAACGACATTCCTATTTCATCGCGACCATACATGTACATGGTTGACTTAGAACTTTTTCTCTAGAAAGCTAAGTTGCAGTAAAAGTCTATTTTGTGCTACCTTGTCGTGTTGGTGCCTCTTTGTCTACTGCGTGTGCTAGTGTTCATTCGTCCCTACACTGAATTGCAGTTATTACTAATCAATAATGAATTTAAATCTATTTTTACTTTTTATATCTTAAATAAAAGATTCTAAATTTATATATTTTACTTTTTACTTTATGAATGAAAAAAAACTTTTAGCTAATTGAAATTAGTTTTAAATCTTACTTTAAAACTAAATTCATATTTTAAATTAAAATTAAAATTATCTTAATTTTTATTTTATAATAACTTAAATTTGATTATTATACTCCTTTGCAAATAGCCTAGCATAGAATGTATTGTAAGCAAATAATATTCTAATACATTTTAATCATAGTAGACAGAACTAAAAACTTAGTCTATACTTATAGCCTCAAATATAGGGACTATAACTTCTAAAAGTTTCCACTGTAGAAAGAGTTTATATAATCAATGATGTGGATGGTAATCCTGATTTTATTGCCATTTCCATCTGCTAAGAGCTTCTAGTTACCAGGGATGATTTTAAGGAACCATACTTATTTAAAAGTGTATAAATGTTGGCGAATATTACCAATTCTTAAGACGCCAACTATAAAATGATTGGCGATATTTTTCAAAAAATATTTTAATTTCCAAGGATTTTATATCGTTTATATAATAATTTGGTGATTTTTAGGGTGAAAAAATTTTACCCCATCAAAATTGGGCGAAACAAGGCTTCAAAAAATGCAAAATGGCGAATCTTTTTTGGGAGAAAAACATGGAAAAATTGCCCGCTGGGCTAAAATTCGCCCCTAAAATTATCCCTGCTAGTTACAATCGTAATATACGCAATAAGCTATGTCATCTGGTTTGTGTTGATGTTTTTTTTCCTCTCTCTATTTCTTCTCATGTTTTTTTAGTTATTTTATTTGTATATTTTTAATATTTTTTTATATATATTATTTTCACCCCCAACCGGTCATTTCCTACAAATTTGGGGGAAACTTGTAGACATATCCGATACTCGTACCTACATTACCTTACCTACATTCCTGTGTTCCGAAAACTTGTGCAACATAGTTTTTAACCTAGGCTGTTTGCATGACAGTGCCCTGCCCAACCACTATACATATTGGCATACGGTCATTGTATATGGATATACTTGGGTTTTTGGGAGTTCTGGTATCTTTAAATTATACTGTAACTCATCATAATAAATTCTTTGGGAGATGTTTTCCATGACTATATATAGTTGAACTTGGGTATGTAATGTTGTATTGGTTATTTTGATCAAAAGAAAGGGTACTTGGGTTTTTGGGAGTTCTGGTATCTTTGAATTATACTGTAACTCATCATAATAAATTCCTTGGGAGATGTTCTCCATGACTATATATAGTGGAACTTGGGTATGTGATGTTGTATTGGTTATTTTGATCAAAAGAAAGGGTCAAACCAGCGTAGGAGTCGTCTGTAGAAAGATATTATTAGTCTTAAGGAGCGGTCATGATAATTACCGATCGAAGCCACTCTAGTTGGGAGATCTTCACTTCACAATTTGGTAGGGTTGGGGCAGTATTAGCAGTTTATTTTGGCCTTTTGCCAATTATTTCTTTCACATTGGTCTAATCAACATCCATTGACCATACTGTCTTACCGTTACTTTAAATAGGAAAGGGAAGAAAATGATAATTAAATTAAAACCTCAGCCTGCAGTGCCCAGTACTATATATACGCTTTTGCCTTCTTTTGGAAGTGATGGCTATCTCCTTTTTGTAAAGTTTGTTTTGCTCATTTTCTGGAGCTGCTACTTCTGATGATCGTGCATTTCTTTTAGAAACAGCTCACAAAGATATCAACTTGTTAGTGATGGGTTCAGATATTGTTTTACCATTGGTTTCAATCTTTGCTTATGAGCATTATGTCTACTGCTTCAGGTGTTTGTTGTGGCTTGCAGAGATTTGATTCCAACAAGTGGTACTGTTGGTTTTTCTGTGCACAACGATGGACTTGTGTAGTTTCTTTGCATTGCTGGTGCTACCATTTGAAGCTATATGTAATGAATTAATCAGTGTTCCATGGGGACGCGCCTCCCAGGGTCGGGAGCTCGCCCCTTATGCTTCCCACGCCCCGGGGGCTGGGGGGCTCCATGGGAAACGTTTCCCAGCGCCCCTCTTTTTGCGAAACTTGGGGAAACGCGGGTCTAGGAGTTTCCCGGATTGGGGGGCTCCCACACGCCCCCTCCTGAAAATGGGGGGCTCCGACAGGCCCCCACTTCCCTCAATTTTTAAATTTTTTTACTTAAAAAAGAGATGGTTCATCTTAAATTTTAGGCTTTTACACTAAATGGTCATTTTAAAACGAAATAGAAACAAATAAAAAGAAACAAACATTGATATGATATGCCTGGCTATAACGATTACATTAAATTACACTAAATTCTTCAGGAACATAAGCATGCTAATATGCAAATGGTGATGGGATGAGGAATTGATATGCTTATATGTTAGGGTTCATATTTTTATTATTTTTCTTTGTTCTTTTTTATAATTTTAGAGACCGACCCCTCTATGTTAGGGACCTTGATGCCTCCCCGCCCTCCCGTCCCCCAAAATACCCCAAAATTTTGGGGTGTCTCTACACGTCCCCAATGTGCGTTTCCTTGCTCCCATGCCCCCCCGTACCGGAAACTTGGTGGAACACTGGAATTAATCTATCATTCTGTTATGTGTCATGTGTATGCTGTCGCTATACTCATAGTTCAAGCAAAGCATGGAGTTGTGTGTATGTTACAATATTTTGAACATATATATTATTTTGAAATATTTGTTATGCCATTTTTTCCTATGTTCTGTGTTTTCACATGTATTTTCTCCTGTTAGTAAATATTTGAATTTTCTGAACTATGCTTCAATTGAAAGATCTCATTTTAATTATAGTACCCTGATATTGCTTGAATCTTAATCCTCAAGAAACTCAAATGTCTTATTGATTGATGAGAGCTTAGAGCTTCCTTATTGGGTTTCATATATTTTTTCAAATGTAAATTTCACATTTATTCTAGGGCACCTACCAGCCTGATGGAGTTCATGTCAATCTACATAGATTTGCTAACCTTGATCCCCAGGGGATCCTTTGATTTCCTTGTCTTATTCTTTTCAATGGGTTTTAATATGCGTTTCTGCACATCATCTCATATGGAATCAATTTATTAGTTTTGTTATTGGCTGGCTGGCCGGCTGCCTGGTGCCTGCCTTTCTGTATAAAATCCTCAATGAACTAAGTTACTCTCTTACTCTCTGTATATGTTGTAGATCTGGAGATTGCCGAAATTGTGGGCTGGATTCCTAAAGTGTGCATACCAAACAAAGCCACATTCATTTCATGTGCTATTACAGGTTTACCATGTTGTATTTGGTGTATTGATTTCCATATATATATTGTTTTAGATGTAGGTTTAATAGTGAGTTTGGTTTATCAGTTTATGGACTGACTGTCTTTTATTACAGTTGCCTGCTGCACAACTTGAAAATGCACTTGTCAGGACTCCTGCATTAAAAGCACCATTGATTGCTCATGCCAGCCAATCAAACATTCGTTCTTCTTTGCCTAGGTGGTATCTTGCTCATGTCTTAGATCCTAGATGCATTTTGTAGCAGTTTTTTTTAATTTACTGGTTTAACTTTTGACTCCTGTTTGTTACTGATTACTCAGGTCAACATTAGTGGTTTTGGGTCTTGTTCAGGATGCCCAACCAGCAAACTCGGCTCCCCAAATCCCCCCATCAGCTGATGTAGGATCTTCTGGTCAAATTGCAACTGACACACAAGCATCAGAATCCGCGGTTGTTAGTTGAGCAAATGCTCTCAAGCATTTTCTCGTGACATTTGTCGGAGTTCAAGGGATACAGCTGGAAAGGTCTTTGGTTCTTTCTTGTACATGTTGCACTCTTCAGATTGGTGTTGCTTTCCCTATGAATCCTGTTTACATATTCTTCAAAGGGTGTCAGGAGGATATTCTTTGACCATTTCCATTGTACATATTTTTTATCTTGAAATTCAAATAAACAAAGTGCCAAAGTGCAGTCGAGTTTCCCACTAGCACCTGAAAAGGGCATCTTGCTAAAATCTCAATTCTCAAATATCAATTATAACAACTTGTAGAGCCCTTTTTGTAGATCAGAAGTTATCATTCATCAGCACTTGTCTTATTGCAGACTGATGGCAAGCAGCCTTTAACTTGGGCAAATGTTCCTTAGCCTGGCATATTGTCTAGAAGCGTAGTACCAAAACGTAACACCGGCTGAGATGTATTTGTATTATGGAAGAGGAATTTCTGATTGCAAAGTGCATTCTGGTACATGTTGACCAGCTTTTTATTAATTCATTAAACAGGCAGTTGGGAGCCGACAGATGACAGATGCATGTACAATAACAGGTCAGAACTGTAATTGTAAATGTACCGAATAAAGCTAGCTGAAATGTCTATCTTCCTTCTATTTTAACAATGTTGCTCACTGCATTGCATTGTATAGGGTAAAATATGATTCTATTTAACGCACACTTTGTAAATTGTTAAGGGATACTGGTTATTACCTCCACAACTCACGTTTATTTTGATACAATTGACAGTGAAGTAGCCCTAATTTCATCTAATTCTGTTATTCTATTCAGTTTCATGAAAATATTGATTTAAATGTAACTGCAACAGCAAGGTACTAGGATAAACATTTGGAACAATATAGGCCTTTATGAAATGTGTAGTGTATGAGTAAATATTGGTATCTGCTTTAATTGCACCTCTTATGGAAGGACTAATATCAATAAGGTATCTCAAAGTTGGCACGGTTTACAATTACAATATACATTACAGAATTAGCTTATTTTAAACAAAAGTTACTCGAAAAAACCGTAAATGCTACATCCATTATAATATAAGAATGGTCTAAGGTTTACAGAATTGTATATCTCAATGTTGATAGTCTACAATTACAACATGTATTACAAAATTAGGTTATTTAAACATAAGTTATTCCAAAAAACTGTAAATGCTACATTCATTATAATATAATAATGGCGATGGGTTCCAGAATTGTTGTAGGCTTGAAGGTTCTTTTGCCGACGATATAAACAATAGTTAGGATACTAGTAGGTGAGTTAGGATCTTTGGCAAGATCGCTAAATTCGCTGGAGGAATTGATATGTTACTAACCATGTTGCACAAGTTTCCAAAAGAGGGGATGGGTAAGTAGCACACCCTAATTTTCCCAGGGACTTGGGTAAGTAGCACTCTTAAATTTTTGAAGGGATGATATGTAGGGATTGACAATCATATACACACATACTAGTAGGCAAGGTTGAATTGTCATGAAGGCTTTCCCTGTAGCCATGGGGTCATCTTGAGGTAGTGGTTGATGTTTTGTTACATTCGGATGGATTAATTAAATGATTTCATGATTTGTGCACATACAAGTGGAGCAAAACCCATCCCCAAGTCTTTCAAGTTCCGAGCAATTGGTTCGAATGGACACTTTTAAGGTGGAGTTCATTTAATGTAATTGCTTTATTGCATAAATATTAATTAAATCAAAATGCCATAATAGTATATATCATCAACTGACATGCCTAGGGTTCAAAACATTAAACAACTTGCAAATTATGATATCAAATCATGGTAAGTTTGATTTTCAAGACAATACAAGAAAATGTGCAGACGCCAATCACTTCGAAAATGACCGATTCAACCAATGAATACACCAGATTGTTCATTGTTGGGCCTCTGAATCAGATTGGTAAATTTCTTGATCATCGATTTCAGGCTAAATTGTTTAATCTATTGACATTTGCCATCTTTTGTCTCAGGTTTTATGTTTTAGGGTGAATGGGGCTCACGTTAAAATAATTAATTTTTAATTTTTATTCTGTTTTTAAACATCACCATAAAGGATTAAAGGGTAAAGTGCTGGGGATGGCTAGTACCATAACAAATCAAGGGCCATGCAAGCCTTTTCCAAGAGTATTCAAACTTGGCAAAGGTAAGAGGGGCACAACAGACGTTTCAAAAGTTGTCGATGGTGTTTCCATCAATATTTAGATGTTTTCGAGGTTTACTAAAGGCCTTGGATCGTCATGGTGTGGAGAACGTTTTTCTAAGAGCAGGAACATGGCCTCGTGCAACATAGGCATTTTATCTTATTCATTGTACTAATGTTTACGATGGATTTATCTAATTAGGATGACATTACATGCAATTGATAGTTTTTACAGTATTATCATTTTTGAAAGCTCGTTGCTATGAGGTAAGATTTTTATTTCATTTGTTCATGTTGTAGTAAGGTTTTTATTCCATTTGTTCATGTTGTAGTTAATAGTTGTGGTTGTTAGGATATGATTGTTCAATTGGATGTGATGATAGGTGTCAAAATAGCTTTTTTGTGCACACACTGATTTGGAATCCTATGGAGACTTTTCAGGTTGATGATGAATAACATAGTCCTGATGTTGAGATCATGATGTCTTTGGCAATGAAGATACATAAATAGAGGGCAATGCACAAACATATTTTTGTCGGTAAGGGATTCATACCTTATTTCGTTTGAAGCTTGGGTTTATAGCTTTTGCAAACAAAAAAATGATAGTTTAATTCATAATCCATAGCTTTTGCAAACAAAAAAAATGATAGTTTAATTCAGCTAATGAATTTATCGTTGCTAATGACTGAAATTTTTAATTCAATGTTTGACATTAAAGATCATTATTTACCTTGCTCATGCTTAGCTAATGAATTTATCGTTGCCAATGACTGAAATTTTTCAATTCGATGTTGACACTAAAGATCCTTATTTATCTTGTTCATGCTCTTCTACTCAGTTCAATGTATCTGATTTTATCAAATAAATATGCAATGATGATGACAATGGTAAAAGACATCGAGTTTGATTAGTTCCCATTTTGTGACATGTTGAAGGAAATTTCGGGGTCCTCGAGAACATGAGGAGAGGATATTTACCATTGAAAGGATGAACGTCATATAAACACTTTAGAACAATGGAGCCTCTCTACTACAATGAATTACCCAATAATTTGGGTTGATGTATATAGTTTTGATTTGCAATCTATTAAGAATACATCAATGTTATTGATAACCTAGAACAAATAGTGATGAATGTTAAGGGTGGACATTTTTAAGATGGAAAAATATATTTGATATATAATGCTAATGTTTAATTTATATAACAAGCTTATTAATTTCATTTTACTTTTGCAAACTTCTAAAATATCTAAAATTTATACTTTTATCTATAACAAATTATGCATGCTCTCTTTTGAATAGTATTCTTGTTTTGTTTAGGTTGTTTTTATTAAGTTATTTTGTCTATAAAGATGTCGGGCATTGGATTGATAAAGGCAATGTAATTCTACCAGCTATAGTTTTGAGACATCAAATTTATTTGAATTAATATAATTATAATAAAATGTTTGTAGTTTTTTTTGGTAGATAATCGATAAGTACATTTTATTTTAATAGAAATGGATGTTTTGTATTGTTAGGTTGTCCAATGGGAAAATAGACAGATTGGATAAAACAAAGCTAGATACAAGAAGATGCAGACTATCAAGAACAATGACGAATGATGAAGGCTGCCAGGAACAATGTAAGGAGTGAAGTCTCAGTCTCATGGTGTCAGAACTACACACATAACATATGTGTACCCTTTGAATTTGGCATCCCAAACTCACTGTGGCTCTGGCTCGCTTTATATGGCCTACTTGAAGAAGGCCATGACTGTTTTGTCTCCAGGCTACAACTCTGAATCTAACATCTAAATTTGGTTGTGGCTCAAACTTGGTTGTTTTCACTCTTGTTTTTTAATGTTTATCATTCCCCTTTGTTAGGAACAATGTGATGAGACAAAGATCTCTCAACTACAAGATGTGTCAATACTCGTGAATGAAGCATCTGTTCGAAGAGTGGGTATGCTTTCCACAATGCTTGCAAGGATGAAGATCAAAACAATGATCATTCATGTGGCCAACTCGATCATAGTGTTGGCATGTCGAACTATGAACTAATGTGGATGAAGATGAACTCTAGTTGAGGAATCCAACACTCTGAAACTGGATAGGGTTGGAGAAATCAGGAAAGTGAATTGTCACTTCCATGTCGTATCCAAGATTGGTTTTGTGCTTGTTATGGACGATCTCTTCCTATGGTCGGATGACGGGCTTGGAAGGAACAAGTATAAACTTTATATGAATAAATTCATCTTCATTTTCTTTCACTTCTAATGGGGTGCCACTAATTTGCTCATGTGCTTATGAAGTGGCGTCATTCTGTGCAGGTTGTTGAACTGGATCATAGAGAGGTTTTTTCTAAACATGAACCAGTTCAAAATGTTGATTTTCATCATGTTGAAGCTGCAACTCAATGTTGGACACAATGGACACACTGAGAGGGGGGGTGAATCAGTGTGAGCAATTTAAACCTTTTTGACCTTCTATTAATCAATCAAAGTTTATCAAGCATTATGTTATCAATCTCATCATCAACTAAATCCACTATGAGCCATACGCACAATAATCACATCATAAAGAGATACACGAATACATGTAAGGTAAGCTTTATTTTTTTTGCAGTGGAAGACTTCAATCTTTGCGATTACAATCAACACCAACTGATAAGAAGAGCACCAACTCTTATGACAGAACCCAACCTAGATTTCTTAGCTCCAACTAAGAAAGGGTTGATGAATCCAATGCTCAGATGCAAGGCTTAACTTGCAAGCTTGATGTCAATCTCTGATTGTTATCAATCTGTTGCAATCATATACCTCTGCTCATTAACCTCTGGTAAATCAACCTCTGCTCAATAAGCCATGTGTCAAGTTTGTTGTTTCCATGCCACGTCATCGATGTGCCATCTGTTGTAGGTATCATTGCCATACTGTTGTAGGTGTCAAACTATAATCATCGTCAACTTCTTCATCATGTTGTCAAGCTTCATAATTCTTCATGCATATGCTAGGACTGTCAACCTCTGACTGCTAGTCTTGGACTAGTCACACTCCACAACCTCATGAACTAGGGTTGTTATGCTTCAACTAGTTAGGGCTGTCATCTTTAACATCATCTTAGGATTGTCAACTCTATAACTCTATATCATGACTCTCATACACTTGGACTGTGTATGGAAGAAACCCCTTAGCAAAGAGAAACCCCAAACATGGTCATCACTTGGACTGTATGTATGCTTGCAGACTTGGACTGTAAGAAGGAAGCCCAAACAAATTACAACTCAGATTGTGGATATGGCTAAGAAGATCCCACACAACATCAAACTTGGGATTGTTTATGTGTTAAGAATGAACCTCAAACATTGTGCATCATCGAGGTATGTGTGTTTGGAAGAAGCCCTAAACCAATGTCAAACTCGGACTAGTGTATACTGAGCCTTTAGCCACCCGAAATCAGAGAGAAAAAGATAAAACACTTCTTGACTACGTAGACAGGTAAGAGTAGAGATCTTTAATCAACTTATGTTGTCGCTACCTCAATTGACTATCAACTTACTGTTGCCTCAGTCATACGAAGTACAGAGCTTGATCAACTATCTTTCCTTCGTAAATTCAGAGTACACTCCACATACTTCAGCATATGCCCAAGAAAGATCAACACTCTTGTTGTTTGGATTCTTAAGAGATTAACCTTGTATGGCAAAGTTCATATTTGTGTACAGAGATAAGAATTCAACTTGTTGCTATAATGCTTGTGGTTTCCTTCACATAATAGATCAGAACTTGACCAACACTGGTTGCCTTATATGACTGTAACCCAAAATTTTGAGCATATTAAAACTTCAAAAACTAGCTGCTTCCACAATAAAAAATTAGTCTTCTACACCAATGCAAGTTTGGCTCAGAAGGGGTGTCGAAAATTAGAGCTTTGTCCACGAAGCTTGCATGAGGTTTGAAGGTGTATTTATACAGGTTCAATGTTTATTTTTTCTGAGTCGACCTGCTATATACAAATATATATTTTAAACAACAATTTTATTAGTTTTATGACATGTGGGTCGACATTCCTCAAGTGAATTTCAATTTTTCAAAATATTAAATTCAAATCTCCATTTCCAAAGGAAATATGGATGCTTTTAGGCTTCATTTTTTTTCTTGTGGGGGAATATTATCATCAATACAACCTTACTATGTCCACATTGGAAACCTCTTCAAAAACACAATGATCATCAAAGATTTTAATTGTGCATCATAGGTTCCATGTACTCCATTAGGTAAGACTTATTTTATTCAAGAGCTTCAAGGTGCGTTTTCCATGTCTTCATCCAAATGCATTGGGCTTCAAACTCCATTAAGGACAACATCAACATGTATTGGCTTCACGAGTTGTCAGGCATAAGCAATGGGTTCAAGTAACCTTTATAAGTACATTCATGACTACAAGGAATGTCCGAGGATGCTTATCATCGCAAAGAGTGTATATGCCAAACTCCATCACATGCAAGGATGTGAGGACACTTGTAAGGGCTTCTCAGACAAGGCTTTAAAACTTTTATCATTAAGTGTTTTGTCAAAGCGATCATGCCACCTCATGTGGGGTTGTCAAGTCTTCTCCTAGGGTACCATGACCCCATAAAGGCATAAATGACCACATAATGGGTCATTAATGCTTATTCAACCCATCAAGGACTTCTCCATCGTCCATAAGAGCTTCGACACCATAACCAAGGTCTTCATTATCATCAACAGGGTCTTTAGCATAATCTATGAGGAGTGGCTCCAAGATCCAATCTTGTGGGTTCAACAACCTTGCAGGACTCCACAAGGTGCTCCAAGGCATAACCCATCTCTGTAAGGGATCCAAGGAACTGGATGTGAGGGTACTGGGATCATCCATACCTATGCATTGCAAGAGGGACTTGTTGGCATCAATGACTACCTGTGGGGCCACTGCAAGTCCCATGTTGGCATCAATGACAATTTAATCAACAATCTCCCTCTTTGTCATTGATGACAAAAACTCATGCTCCCCCTGTGAGCATGCAACCATTTTGTCTTCAACTCCCCCCCCTTTGTCATCAATGGAAAAGGGTGTCTACATATCTGCATCTGAAATCACTGATCACTACTCCCCTTGTCAACATGCACGATCCTAGGACCTGTCTGTATGCTTGGAGTAGCCATCCTTTCTCCTTTGAGTTCATCCTCCAGCCTTATGAACTCAAGGTGTGCTAAGGTCTTTGAGAGACTTTAAGCTTGGCTTGCCATATGGCGGCCATTCTCCTTGCACTGATCAACCTCTCCTATATGTAACTGCTCGGTCTTCTTCATCCATACTTTCTTCTTGGCATTTGTTCTTTCAACATTTTTTCCTTCATCTTTATTGGTTTTTCTTGTTGATTTGTATGGGAAACTCCCCATGTATTGTTTCCATGTATTTCAACAGTCTTGATCTTTGTGTCCAACGCCGCTACAAATATAACACCTCATAGTAGGACAATATGCAACAATGTGACCAACATGGTTGCATGTCCAACACGTAACTGAGCTGTTGGAGCTTCCAACACTTCTTTGATCGACTTCATTCCTCCATACCTAAGAGTATCCTTGACTGTTGGCTTTGTCTTTTGACGTTCAAATCTTTCTGTATTGGGCTTCTTCCAAGGTTCACTAGTTCTTCTCGCTAATGTGTATGAAGGGCTCCTCCTCGGTTGCTTGCACATTCTTGGGCTTTGTGACCAAACTACAGATGTAACATCTCAATGTGTAACAAGTAGCAACAATATGTCCATCTTGGTTACATGTCCAACATCTTACTTTGTCATTGAGAGGTTCGACACTTCTTCTTCCATAGATTCAACTATCCATAGCCTTATGACCAAAGTTAGAACAAGAAAAACAATAACTATTAAAGCCATTTTTATACCTGGGACTTTGGTTCCATCTTGGAGTTGTTTATTTTCTGAGCTTGCTTTAAGGAATAGGCCTAAATCCTTAATGCATTCTTGAACTTCCAAAGTCTTTGTTGTTTTGTGCCGGTGCATGGGGGGCAACTTTGGATGATCATGGACCTGCTTCTGTTGTCTTGGGAGACCAAGTGCCATCTTCAGATTTTTCTCCTTCCTTCTTGTAACCAAGGCCAGCCTTGTCAAATGAAGATCTTTGGCGATCCAAGATATTATCTAGGACAACTAAATTGTCCTTGAACTTGACAGAGGCATTGGTCTTTTCAGCTTTCTTCTTGAGACCAACTACCTCCATTTTCAACTTTTGGATTGTCTGTTCATTTTCTTCCAACTGATTCTTTAATATTTCTTCTATCCTCTTGGCTTCCTCCAGCTGAGTCTTCAAATCAAGATGGAACTTTCTAGTTTCTTCAAGCTCTTATGAGTCTTCACTAGGCTCTTCTTGTTCTTCCTTTTGATTAATCAATTCATTTTTTAGTTATTTAACTTCAACATTCTTGTATTTCAACTGATCCCACAACTCTTCATCCTTGTGTTTGAGCTTTACAAGCAATACTCTCATTGTCATGGTCTTCTGCTGATATTCATTCAAAGAATCCAAGATTCTCCTTTTGAACCTTATGAATTTATTATGATTCAGATTTACTATGTTCAAGACTCAATTAGCTTCGAGATCAATATTCAACAAAGTGAGATGTATCTCATGTGTAACATTTAATAGATCTTCATCATCTTCTGCAAGAACCTTCTCAATTTTATCACACATGCTATCATTACAATAAAAAGAATCCATACCTTTATTAGAGTCCACTTCTTGCTTTTCTTCTTCTTGATTGACCTCTTCCAGGGGCTTGAATTTTGATTCGTGATCCGTCTTTTCGGTATCTAGTCTTCCCTTTTGATACTTGCTTTCCAACTTGAACCAAAGGTCTTTAGCTGAAGTGTACTCTTTTACACTTCTTTCACTAAGTTGGGAAATCCATCCACGAGGAACTTCAAGGTTGTAGTATTGTCCTTCTTTGCTTCTTTCTGTGCAGTTTCCTTGCCCTTCTTATTGGATGGAGTGGATGGATTGATCACAATCTCCCAAACGCTAAACTTCTTCATATATGCTTTCATCTTGCTCCTCCGACTAAAATAGTCTGTCACATCAAGTATAGGCACATTATTGTTTGATGACTCTACGTTTGTCTCCATTGTGTGCCCACGGATCTTCTTCAAGTTTGCAAGGCTTGTGACGAAGGCCGTATCTGATACCAATTGTTGGACACAATGGTCACACTTAAAGGGGGGGTGAATCAATGTGTGAGAAATTTAAGCATTTTCACCTTCTATTAATCAATTAGAGTTTATCAAGCATTATATTATCAATCACATCATCAACTAAATCCACTATGAGCCATAAGCACAATAATCACATCATAAAAAGATACAAGAATATATGTAAGGTTAGCTTTATTTATTTGTAATGGAAGAATTCAATCTTCTCGATTACTAGGCTAAGAAAACTAGGTTGTGTCCTATCATAAGATTGAAGGTGCTCCACAAGGTGCTCCAAGGCACAACCCATCTCTGTAAGGGATCCAAGGAACTAGATGGGAGGGTGTTGGGATCATCCATACATGTGCACTGCAAGATGGACATGGTGGCATCAATGACTACCTGTGGGGCGATTGCAAGTCCTATGTTGGCATCAATGACAATTCAGTCAACACTCAAGCTGTAGAAAATCAAGAGTGTCTTGTGAATCTTTTACACAATCTTGGATGCGAGTGAGTGTGATCTTGTTGACAATGACAGTGTTGTTGATAGTAGAAAGCAGTGTAGTGTTCAATAACTCTATGAACTATTTAATCTCGCCATTGATAAATTGTGACTCACTCAACTACTGATGGGCTTCTTGAAACTCCATTCTTTTATAGATAAGATAAACTCAACAACTAAAACTCAAAACATAAAGGGTGTCTGTCTCAACCGAAAGTGCACCGAAGTACAATGTAGCCCGATACTTTTAAAGTGAGCTTACACAAACACGATTTGCAATTTTTAAATAACAAGTGAACTTACAACAATATCTAGAGTTGAATCGATTCTTGTTGATGTGGGTTGGAATTGATATGGTGTCACTGCCAATAACTTTCAAAATTTGAGATTTTTGCACTTTCTTTTGTACTTCTTTCTACACTATCTAATATGTTTCTCCACTCACTATATGAAATTTTTGCACCCCTATGCATATATACTCTTTCTGCACTTTGTAACTTAAGTACAATGCATAGACCTTGCTAACATAACAACCCGTGAGAAAATAGAGAAATGAGTACAATAAGTAGCACACTAATCTCAAAATTCAATATGCAACTTTAGTTTCTTAGCTTCAATGGTTTCATCAGTCTCTAGCAGTATATGCAGAATCATTAAGATCACAGTTCTTCAAGATGGTGTAACTATTGGGAGATAGCAGCCTTGCAGTGAACAAGAGAGAGGTTGTAGTAATCACCATAGAAGCTCTTAATCAAGCTTTGTAGGAATTTTTCAGTGGCTGCAGTCCACGATAGCACACCTGAATAGAGGAGCGAGATCATGTCATCGACATGTCGTAGTCACTCCAACAAATAACAAACAATAATCATGCTCTTACACATAGAATGTAGGTCTTTCAAATCTTCACTGTAGAAAGGTATGCATCAATTTTACACCAAAGAGGTTGCACGTATCATTCAAACAACGAACCTATGGAATAACAACAATTGAAAGTAGGTCTTCTTTTTAGCAGAGAGGTCGTAATTCATGAAGCAGATATTTATTCACTTAACACAATCAATATTTCCAGAACACCTAGAATATTCGATAAGCCATTAATAGAACAAATATTTATTGATAATTGGATAGATAAAAAAATGTTTTACAAGAATTACTGTAGGGTATTTAATACCCTAAGTGGAAAGGGGGTGACTTTTCAAGTCACCTCTTGAGTAATTAATTAATTACCATAATTAACCTACTTAGTATTAAATGTTAATATTTATAATATTTATATTTGTTACATTACCTTCCTCTTAAGGGAAGCTTTGTCCTCAAAGCTTGTATCGACAACAATGTCTGATTTCCCTTGAACTGTTGTCTCGGGATCCTTTCATTGTTGTTATTGTGACACTTTATAAAATGAGACGATACGGGTTACGTATTCCCAAGGAGAATTGTCGCATCGTATCTGCTGTGATCCATCCCAGATCTACTTTTATCGGAGTTTTGAGATCATTTTGTGGAACGAGTCATTTCATTTGTTGCTTAGCATGTTGTTATTTTCACCTGCCAATATAATTCTTCTGTGAGTGCTTGTTTTGATCCCGTTGTTGGTCAAAATGACGATTATAATTAGGATGTATGTAAGGTGTATGTGTTGTTTGTTTTTTTCTCTTTTGGACTGCGGCGGTGATTGTCTTCATTTGCTTGATTTGATTTTTGGATGCATTTTCCTGGATTTGTGCTTCTTGGTTCTCTAGTAGATTGTTATGATTCTGAATCTTTTCGATTCTTTCATCTTGCGACTTTTTTTTAATTTCTAATTTCTTGATTTGATTCTCTAGTTCCTAATTACGATTATTTAAACACTGGTTTTCTTCTTGCTTTTCCAGTGTTCTTCCTTCGAGGTCTTCATCGGAGTGTTCCTTCTTGCTATTGTTTTTCAATTTTTTGATCTTTGTAATCAATGTTTTGTTATGATTTCATAGTTGAGAAATATCTTTGGTATTGCTTGATAACACCTTGTTAACTTTGTCAGTTCTAACTCATGTCTTCTTACTGTCGTCATACTGCTGTTGGAGTTTTTCTTTTTGCTGTTGATGATGACGTAACTCTGTTTCTTGATTTTCTAACTTCATCCGGACTTGTGCCAATTCAACATCTTTTTCCATGATGAGCTTGTTTAGATGCTTTATTTATTCTTCTAAATCATTATCGCTTCCATATGGTGATTTGTTGTCATTTTTTGACTTTCTGATCTAGTCTTCTAGGTTTTGATTATGAATTTTTAAAACATGATATTTCTTTATCTCGATCAGATAACATTTTCTTGTTATCTCTTATGGTTCATTCTAGTTGTCGATTTTGATTCCATAAGCGACGATTCTCATTGTCTCTCTACTCTTTCAACCACTTTTGCGTCTCAACCTCAGCTTGTAGAATTTATTCATTGCCTTATATTGCTTTAACAAGTCTGTTGTTTGTAGCTATGACTTCATTTCTGATTATGTAGGTGCAATTGTTTGTGACTATGTTTTTACTTCACTTTAATCTCTTTTAATATATTTTTTGATTCTTTTTCCTTCATGTATAAAGCAATAATTGTAAATAAAACAATTATTAAATAATAATAATAATTACTATTATTAATTAATATTATTATTACAAAAATAATATATTAATATTATTATATATTAATATATTAATAATATTATATTATTATTATTAATATATTATATTATTAATTAATTGGTAATATAATATATTACCAATTATTATTTAAAAATAATAATATAGTATATATATTTTTGTGAATAGGGTTGAAAGGTTTTTTGAAAAAAATATAACAATAAATTTTAGTATTACTAATAGTGTTATTGATATATATTTTTTATGAATGGGGTGGGAATTATGATTTAAACACTAGAATAAAAAAACCACTTATTAAAACCAAACCGTGGGTGGAGAAACCACTTGTGGTTTTACACTTTTGTTTTTACTTTCCTTTTTTTTATGGCAATCTTCCTTCTTTTTCTCTCTCTTTTTAACTTCTTCCTTTTTATTTTTTCTTTTGACTTTCTTTTCTTTTTTTACTTGATCAAAGACCATAAATCACGATATGGCCAAGGCCTAGCTCTGATATTTTATTCATTTCACACAATCAATATTACCAGAACACCTGGAATATTCCATTAATAGGACAAATATATATTGATAATTGGATAGATAAAAAGACGTTTTACAAGAATTAGTGTTGGTTATTTTATACCCAAAGTGGTAAGGGGGTGACTTTTCAAGTCACCTCTTGAGTTATTAATTAATTACCCTAATTAACCTACTTAGTATAAAATGTTAATATTTTTAACATTTATATTTGTTACCATTCAACTCCTCAACGCACAGATACTAGAGATACCATGCTCTAGTTCACAATATTTGGCAGAAGGGTCCACTTCACTGGTCATGCATCACCCTCAGAACTCCATTCTCCATAGAGACTCAATGTTCTCACACTGGTTAGCAATAGAATGGTCTTCACATATTCAATGATAAAGGGGATAAAAGGTTCACACTCACATATCTCTTCACAACCAGTCTGACGACACTCCAACGCACTAGAGAAGAGATCTCACATCACATCAAGCACGGAGTTCGAACCAATTAGCAACCTCTTTTTTTTCAAAGTCATGATGTTTCTGCACTTATTCGAAGAGAATTCTCAACGGACAAATGCAATGGACCTTCAAATTTGCAAATGTATGGTGGGTGTGAGTGAGGGCCAAGCTTATCTAGCATGTCTGTTCATATTGGATAAGCCAGCTGGCGTTCAAGGGCGTAGGATATAGGGCCCATAGATCGACACATATTCGGTCACTGGAAACTGCGCCTTTGCTGGCCAATGAAATCCTTGCATCCCGTCTACTCTATTGTCCATCCGCACCCTCCGTTCAGTCTCGTTCTACTTTGACGAACATCATCTCTATGTTTGATATGCATACTATGCATGCCATCCTGTTCCAAAAGGTCCTATCCGCCAAATCTTACCCAAATTCGAATTTTGAAACCTGGCGGTCAATTTTGAAACCTCAGCACTCTTAGGTACCTGAACCCAGGTATGCCATTCATTATGTGCATTTGGGTCACAAAGTCTATTGTGAAGCCAAAAAAATAGAATATTGAAGGAAAACCTGTGCAGGTTAGAACAAGAGTAAAAAGTACGAGAGTAGAAATCAATGGAAAGTATTCCAGAGAAGAAAATCCCTAAAGTGAAAAGCTGATGAAATTAGTTATGAGTCGGGAGATGTGATAATGGAGGAGGCTAATGGGCCAACCCACAGTAGCAAATATCAGCAGCACTATGTGTAACATCATTCAATTCCAATGCATTGTTTTAATCGATTGCTTTGTTACGTTCGGGTTCTAAATTTTGTTGCATTATTGCTTTTGTTTTTTCTCAGTCTTTGATAGCCTGTGCGAAGACATGGTGATGGGTGAAGTGATGCCTCTAATACCATGGTATAACCAGCCAATCATGAATCGCTGGTGTCCTGAAACAATGACAAACTCTTCCCCATATTATGCCCGTCTCGAAACCTCTTGTATTCTTTCCAACTGCCTCGTTTTATACCACTTTGCCTTTGGGTTTATAGCGAGAATGAAGGCACTCTGTTGAGTCTTCCAATACCTGCTATCTCTGAATATTTAGGTATTAATACAAAATTTGTAATTGATCACAATGCTGAGCGTATCTATTCCTTAACTCCAATCAATGAAAACGGTAAAGAAGAGTGCTCGATTTAAGAGAAGGAAAGTTTCGGTGGAAAAACTCATGGAGCGGTATTCTGTGTTGAGATGTGCTTCCTTTGAGTTGATCTTCGAGTGCTCTTTACCAGCTGTGTGGTGCTCACCATTATAATACAGATTACAGGGAGGCTTTTGAAATCCCTGAATTTTTGTTGATGTAGTATCATGGTGAGGCTGGTTCTATTTCGTATTATATACATTCTTCTTTTGAAGAAATTGGGTTTAGTCAAGTGAAGTTCTACAAGGTTCAATTAAATCATCAAAATAGCATGAGCTTAAATGATGAAGAAGAATCAGAATGGGATGAATTTTGCAACACCTGGACCCACATTCTTAGAGAAGGAGAGGAAGCTACTACAACAAAGGTTTTGTGGAATGCTTTTCCAAGATGGGAGATGAGGTTGTGGATACTGAAGCCATCAACATAGCACGAAGGGGCCCTCTCTATGTTTATTATTTTAGGGTAGCTATATTATAATTTCAAGAAGTTACTTTTCATAACTTTTTTATTTAAATGTCCAATGAAACTTCTCTTCTCATGAAAACATATAAATGTAATCTTATTTCAATATAAAGATTATGTTTTTTTTTAAACTTTATTTAACTTTTTTATTCGAAGTGAAATAAATAGTTATTTCCAACCTTTCCTTGTTCATTAATTCTATTCTAAATCATTGTTTGATGTAGAAAGGCTTTCACACGAAAAATTATGTATTTATTATCCAAAGAAGATGGAGGTTATATAGCTTAATTTTTTTAAACATTATCTCGTTTTAATACTTAAATATATATTAGGAGAAAATATTTTGACCACAAATTAATGGTCAAAGTGGACCACAAACTAATTAGTTGATTTAGTTTTTTGGTTCACTTTGACCATTTCTAATTAGTTAATATTTATGATGGTTTAAACTTTTATCAATCACTACATTGTATTTTTTTTGCTATACTTAATCTCAAATAATAATGAGAAGGCAATCAATCTTCTCACACGTGTTCCATCCTTTCTTATTTTCTCTTGTGTTAAACTTTATCATGGTATCATAATGAATCTCATCCAGGTCCCATAAGTCTATTATGGTAAGCATTTTCACAAAGTGGAAAGCACATAGATTTGATCTCACATCCATTGGAGGTTGTTGGTCAAAACGGTTGTGAACACATCTGACATCTATTGGGAATTGCAACATATTTCCACTGCCTCACCTGCTGTTAAGGAAAAGTGAGGCATTTTCTTTCTTGTTAATGAAAAATGTGGCATTGACGCATAAGATGTTAAGGAAAATTGTGGCGATCATTGTTTAATTAAACTTTTTTGTGTGTGTTGCACCTTGTGTCTCCCTGTGTTAGCTCTACAAGCTGGAACAATGTATAAAAATTCAAAATCTCTCTTTTGATTTACAAATACGGTTTGGAATTGAGTAGATAGTCATAAAAATAATGGCTACTACTATCTCAAACAACTCAAACATGAAGCAAATATCTAGACCAATGTTTACAGTCACCAACTATGAATTTTGGTCATTCAAGATGCAGACGTTTCTCTAGCTCAATAAATGTTTGGACATGGTTGAAACATAGTTCACAGAACTAGATTCAATTGCTATGGATACTATGTCTAATGCTTAGAAGAATGCCCTTGAAGCTCGTTGATATATAAATCTTACTACAAAACAATTGATACAAGGTCGTATCAAAGAGTCCATTTTTTGGCGGATCTCAGGAGTCACCACCGTGCATCAATCTTGGAATCTCTTTACATTCATATAAAAAGGTACTGACATAGTCAAAACAGTAAGACTCCAAACTCTTCAACTCTAGTTTGAAAATCTTAAAATGAAAGAAATTAAAACTATAGATCAGTTTA
Source organism: Pseudotsuga menziesii (assembly GCA_001517045.1). Lineage (NCBI taxonomy): Eukaryota > Viridiplantae > Streptophyta > Pinopsida > Pinales > Pinaceae > Pseudotsuga > Pseudotsuga menziesii. The sequence goes on along the minus strand of LPNX010426855.1, from coordinate 322,147 downwards.
TGACCCAATTTTTGGGCATTGTGATTCAATTCCAAACCTATGGAAAGGTTATGGAACAAAAAGTTGTCCAAAAGATTCTTATATGTCTCACCAAGAAGTTTTCCATGGTTGTTACTGCTAAAGAAGAAGCTAAAGATATTTCCAATTTCACCATAGAATAGTTAACGGGGTCCCTTCTATCCCATGATGCTCAACTCAATCAAGAAGAAGAGTCTTTGACAAATGCATTCAACACTCAGGATTCCATCAATCGAGGTCGAGGAAGAAGAGGCTGAGGTTCTCATTCTACAAAGGATAGTACCACTCATGAGCATTCATATCATTCAGGTCACTCTCAGAACTCTCAAAGTAAGGGGGGAGGAGGCAAGAGATGGACAATAAGTCCAACATTCAATGCAACTATTGCAAAAAGTATGACCATTATAAACGAGACCGTAGAAAGAAGCAACTAGACCAAAATAGTGGTAGAGTCCAAAATAATGGCTAAAAAGAAATTTCGTCAATCCATCAAAGCGCTTAGATTGGTTGGTGGAGGTGAATATGATTCACATGAATTTACAAGGTTTTGCAAGCAGCATGGAATCCAACACCAATTCACTATGAGAAACACTCAACAACATAATGGAGTTGTTGAACAGAAGAAGAAACCCATCATGGACATGTCCCGAAGCATGATTTCATATAAGAAGTTTTCAAATGACTATTAGTCTGGAGCTATTACATGTTCAGTTTACTTGTTGAACATATCTCCTACCATGAGTATTAAGGACAATATTCTTAATGAATCTTGGAGTGGCACGAATTGAGGAAGAATTTGGTTAAAAGGAGTGAGGGATCTATCTTTACTGCTACAATGTACACCACATGGCTTACAAGTTTTATAACCCTATCACCAAGAAGATTGTGGTGAGAAGAGACATCAAATTCCTTGAAGAAAAATGCTAGAGTGATCTTCAAAATGATTAAGTAGTTATTCAACAGATGGAAATTTCAGATCTGCTAGATATTCCACTTAGATTTCCAAGATTGGAGGTACATCAACAAGAACAAACACCAACATCTAATCCATCACAGAACCATAAAACCAAAAGTTTGAGGGAGACATATGTGTAGCCCCGTATTATTGATGAGAAACTTCAGTATGTTCTGTTTTCCTGTCAGCCAACATATTTAGGGGTTTGGAGGAGAGAAAGAGAGGGGTGAGGGTAGGTGTAGGTGGAGAAGTAGGAGAGTGAGAGAGAGAGAGAGAGTGAGAGATGAGGTTAGTAAGAGTTAGGGAGAAGAGGGAGGGGGGATAGAGAGGTGGCCAAGTGATGAGGTTATCTCTATACCCCCTTCATCTTCTCCCTAACTCTTACTAACCTCATCACTAACCTAATATTTTTTAAAGAGTTAATATATGAATTAGTTATAAATTAAATTTCCACAAATATACATGTTTACCTTTGTTTTTATTAATCACAATTTTACAATTTGACTTTTAATTAAAATTTTATTGTACTATCGAGATATAAAATTTATAATTTACAAGATTTTATTGAAGTAATGTTAAAACTAGAAAAAATATTTTCACTTAAAATAACATTTTTCACATTTTTTTCATTGTTTTTTTCACATTTTTTCCATAATATTTTCACTTGAAATAACATCGAGACGGGCACAATATGGGAAAGAGTTTGTCATTGTTTCAGGACACCAATGATTCATGATCGGCCGATTATACCATGGTATTAGAGGCATTACTTCACCCATCACCATGTCTTCGCACAGGCTGTCAAAGACAAAAAACAAAAGCAATAATGCAACAAAATTTAGAACCCTAACGTAACAAAGCAATTGATTAAAACAATGCATTGGAGTTGAATGATGTTACACGTAGTGCTGCTGTTATTAGCTAATGTGGGTCGGCCCATTAGCCTCCTCCATTATCATATCTCTCGACTCGTGACAAATTTCATCATCTTTTTGCTTTAGGGTTTTTTTCTCTGGAATACTTTCCATTGATTTCTACTCTCGTACTTTTTACTCTTGCTCTAACCTGCACAAGTTTTCCTTTGATATTTTATTTTTTTGGCTTCACAATAGACTCTGTGACCCAAATGCACATAATGAATGGTGGACCTGGGTTCAGGTACCTAAGTGTGCTGAGGTTTCAAAATTGAGTGCCAAGTTTCAAAATTCAAATTTGGGTAAGATTTGGCGGATGGGGCCTTTTGGAACAAGATGGCATGCATAGTATGCATGTTAAACATGGAGATGATGTTTGTCAAAGTAGAATGGCATGGAACGGAGGGCGCGTATGGATGATAGAGTAGATGGGACGCAAGGATGTCGCCGGCCGGCAAAGGCGCAGTTTCCTCTGTGGGTCCTATCCCCTACGCCCTTGAACACCAGCTGGTTTATCCAACATGAACGTACATGCTGGATATGTAAGGTTTGCCGTTACACCAAAACCTGCAGATGTTGGTGAACATTTGAAACCCAGCACAAGGCCCAATCACCAGGAGTGGTGGTTGGTCCACTTGTTTTTATATTCCTAGAGGTGCGACGGTTATACCATGTAGAGGTACCCGATACTCCAACACCCCACCTCCGACGTAGCTCGAGGGAATTGAACCTGAGACCTCTGTTTTGATACCATGTAAGGTTTTCTGTTACACCAAAACCTTCAGATGTTGGTGAACATTTGAAACCTAGCACAAGGCCCAATCACTAGGAGTGGAGGTTAGTCCACTTGTTTTTATATTCCTAGAGGTGTGGTAGTTATACCATGAGGAGGTACCCGATACTCCAACAGAAGACGCAATGCGCAAATCCACTTTTCACAATATGTGAGTCTTCAACAATTGCTCCAATACAATACTCCACATAATCTCTCCTTCCCAACTCGAGATGAAACGGACATGTGGATGATAGCCACCATGCAGACATAATGATTACAAGAACAACAGCGTTTTTGTAGCAATTTGACCCTTCGACTTTTGCTTTTGATGTAGTACAATTGAGAGCTGGAGTCTCAAAGTATTATCGCTGCAATATACCAACTCGGATGCAGTCTTCCAAGTACTCTTCTCACAATTATCCAACATAGGTATTCAGCAGTCTCAGGAACTCTTCATATGCACTTCACGGTCATAAGCAGTCCGTGGGTAGGACGTTGCAATCTGTCAAGATAAGGAAGGAGCTCAGTTACAACGATTTTGATGAAGGAAACACTGGTAGGCTCATGCAAAAATGATACACTCACAACAATTTCATGGTTCAAGGCATTCACGTAGAAACGATAGGTCGTATCTTTCCAATATTATAAAAAAACGGAATTGGGTCTTTACCGTAGCACGTAGGTCAGACATAACACCATAAACTCAAATCTCCAGTTGCAATAGACTATGCACTAGTTGCAACTTTACTTTCTCATGAAGATAGGATTCCGTTGACCTATGAAATATGTGGATGCTAAGTATAGTTAGGTCGCATCTAGTTGTTTACGCGATGATGTTGAGTTATGCCTGAGATTGAAATCGATTGGTATTTTCAAATAGTTACATCTGTGCTTGTTCTCGGTGTCAATAATTTTCAAACTAGAGGTCGCGCAGGGTGGAAAAACCGAGTGTCTACAGACAAATATAGAAGGGGGCTCAGGGATTTATATGGATGGAACGAGCTCACGGGCTCAATGCTAGAGGAGAGGAGGCCTGAGATTGAGAGGAGGATCCAAGAGCTTTATGCACAGGATGGAATATTGTGGGATATGGAGCAAAGTATGGCAATAATCTTATAAAAAATGCCCAACAGAAAGATATATAGGTGCAAAAATACCAAATTGGTAAATGAATACGAAGCTGGTACATAAACGATAAGATAAACACAGAAAAGATAATACCTCAGCTTATCAAGTAGGTCTGGAGCTAGCAGAGAAGGCAGTGCACAAAATGACTGATTGGGGCAGGCTGCAAGTTATAGGTCACAAGATTTCCAACCTCGCTCTAATACCACTGTTAGGTTGCCCAATGTGCAAATAGACAGATTGGCTGAAACAAAGCCAAATACAAGAATATGCACAAACCCAAAGGCAATCAAAATAGGCATGAGTGCTCAATACTTTCTCATTAACTAATGTACATATAAATACAAGAGAAAGGTGACCCTTGGTTTCAACTTCCAAGTGGTTTCTTGGACTCCTTGGGACTCTTCCTATTCACCTATTGACTCTTCATTTTCTTTTCTCAATATTAGTTGAAATAGTTAACAATAATACCTTAATATGCTTAACCCTAAGGATTAGGTTCCCACCATGTATATTGATTAAAAAACAAAGGAGTCGTGGTCTCACTGTATAGTTTGAAACATGTTGCAGCTCGATATGTTAAATTTGTGAACCATTGATCTCTAGGAAAATGAGAACAATTGGGAATGGAAATTATGCAATGGAATAATCAAAGAAAATGCACACTGAACAGTAAATACATGCTACAAATTTTAGATAAAATAGACAAGAATTAATCATTTTATCACAACATTAATCTTCATTCATTAATCAATAATACAATGATTATACAATAAATAGAATTCGAATGCCATGGATAGCATTCGAATCTACTAGCTCAAGCTGTCTGAATAGAAAACTCAGTGTGCCTAAATCACTGGTGGAACTCACTAGTCTAATTCCGGATGTCTAAATCAGTCTACAATTAGTTAACTAATGAGGTAGGTGAGAAAATGACGCCACTCTCCCTTCATGCATGCAAAACTAGTGCTAGGTTAACTGAAAGTGATATAACTAATTGTATTTGGAGGTTAAATAAGCATAACTGCTTACCAACCGTGACCAACTGATGGACGCTGCTAGTGGCACTCAGAGGCACATAAGTTCATGCATGCACATGTTGTAAGTGGCAAATAACCTCTATGTGTGTCCTCCACACTCTAGTACAGTAATAATTACCCCCTAAGTTAGGAAAATAGATCAAATAGACTATATTGGACAAATGAGGATTAATTAATCATAACTCTGCCCCCACCCCCTTAATCCTAACTTTGGACAGCTTGGGCCTTGGAAACTAGGACAAAAGTCACCCATACAATCTGAATAACATAAAATATTGCTTAATAAAATAAGGAAAATGGAGAAAACCTCATGGGAAAAACCCCCACTCAAAATAAGCAGGTAAAATCACGATATAGAGATTTTTTTTCTCTTTGAGCAAAAACTTGTGAAAAAATTGTTGTAATTTGCAACTTCATGGAGTAGCCATGCATAATCAGGGTTCTTTTGTGCATCAACATCCTGGGATTGTGCCTGCGAACCTTTCCATCTTCTTTTGATCTGCTGAATGTTGCTTTTGTCTCTTCTTTCTAGAGGAGGAGTGGAATGATCCATTTTATTCATTAGTGGGCCAAATTGTGGATCAATCTTCAACATCAAGTGGCATCTCTTTGGAATTTTGTTGTACCACTTTGTATGTAGCGAAGCTGTGTGAGAGTGTAATATGTTCATTCTGATACTGGGACCTCGTTTTTTTTCTATCATCTAGATTCCCATCACCATTCCTAGCTGCTTCAATGAGCTTTTGGGTCCATTTAGGATTCTGATTCGGAATAGGAGATGGATCTAGATCTAGATCATCTTGAGGTACAATCTCAATATCAAGATCATGTTGATCTTGTTCCCTCATCTTCTGAAACTAAAATTTTAGACAACATATCATAATCTACAAATGGAGATGAAAGAGATTTTTTACCGTCCCTTTTGAATGGCTGTTGAGATTGTACTGGAGCTGAGTATGGCAGAACGTGTGAGAATTCATATGCCTTGGATGCATGGTTTGCAACACCCTTCGCTATAATCTTCCCAGTTGAGATATTTGAGATCTCCATTGAGTCATTGTAACAAACATAAAATAATAAGAAACAATCAAATAGTTGATAGTTAAACATAATTAATTATAAATAAGAATCAAAAGGTATGACCTTTCATTCACAATGCCCAAGCCATATTTAAGGTGGGTCATCATTGTAACATATTATCTATCAATTTATATATTATTTTATATCTACGAATATGTGGGTTATTTCAGAAATTATGGGTTCATTCTAGATTATTTGAGAATATCCATCTATGGATATTACATTGGTATCATAGCAAAGTTACAGTTCCGGGTTTTTAACTATTGTATTAATGTTTCCCTAAAAAATAGGACATTGTCCTAAAAAAAAAAGAAAAAAAAAGGTAAAAGTAAAACCACATGTGGTTTCTTAATAAGTGGGTTTGGGTTTATTCGCCAACAACAAACAAAACAACCATTCCTCCGGACCACTCAATTTACACCATTTTACAAAAATTTAGTGGAAAATGAGATTAGAAGAACATCAAAAGAATATTTTACAAAAATGTTATTATTAGTAGTCTTAGTATTATTATTATAGATATAGTTATTAATTTTAATAACTATTAAGGAAGAAAAAAAAAGGGAAAAAAATCAAAAGGGATTAATAATTATTTTTGAAAAAAGAAAATGTTATTTAACCTAATAAAAAGAAGACAATGTTATATTCGAAGGAAGACAAATTATTGCCAACAATGTTAAAATCAAAGGAAGACCAAATTATCATCAAAATAAATCAAAAGACAAGGAATACCATGGAAACCAGTTTACAATTACAAGTACAAAAATTAGAAGGAATATTAAGGCATTGTCAAAGAGACAATGATGAATTGCGAGACATGAATAACAACTTGGAAATAAAGATTAAATTACATGAGATTCAAAAGAGTTCAAAGAACAACAAATTTCTAACCAAAAACATTATCTGTGCAAATTAAGGAATTAAAAGACGAAAATGATTTCAATAAGCAATTAGAAAATCATGATATAAATAAATAAATAAACAAGTATAAAGCATAAATAACACGCTTGAACAAAATCGTTAACGACAAAGACGAGGAAATCACGAAATTGCATAAACAAATAGAAGATCAAGACTCAGAGATATGTCGGCTTCAACAAGATATAAAAGAATTCCAACAGAAGAATAACAACATAAAAAGGCGCACATGTTGGAAATTACGAAAGTCAATAACAGATTAACAAGTAATATTGAAGAAATATATCGATTAAGAAATCATAATAAAATTTTAGTTACGTAGATCAAGAAGTTAAAAAGTACCAAGAAGGAAAACGAATCAAATGAAGACATCGAAGGAAAAGTCTTAGAAAAGAAAGAATAAAATCAATGCCTTCTAAATCTTAATAAAGAACTTAAGGAACAACTTAAAAAATGCAAAGACAAAGAAAAAATGCAAGAAGGAATTATTAATAAGATTCAAAGTGAAAATAAGCAATTAGAAAACAAGTTAAAAAGTATACAGAACAAAACATCAAAGTGGTTAGAAATACAATTTATGGAAAAAACACACTTATCGGCTCAGTTCAGGTCATCACTCTACATGTCGCTCCAGTAGAAGAGAATTCTTAGGCTGAAAAATAGTCTACACAGAGGGATGAACAGAAGGCTGAAAAACAGTCTGCACAAAGGGACGAATGGCCGAACTTGTGGAAAATTGCATAAAAAACGTGGGAAATAAACAACAAAGTGTCACCTATAGAAAAACAAACTTCTTGCTTGTAGAAATGAAATAGCTTACAGGAAAACATTATATATATATATATATATATATATATATAAACAAAATGACTTAGCTACAAACATAAAAAGAAACTGATGAATATACACAAATAGAACCTTTGGTTGTTGAGGGGCCCTTCTCAGCAATCAGGGGCTGCGTTCCAACGCTACTCAGTCACCGATCATTAACAAAGAAACGAGAATGATCACCAATAGCTGAAATAGAAACTTTCTATTAAACTGAAGCAAAGTTTTACAAAGAGTTTTCTCTTCCTCCTCTTCAAAACCAAAGAGGTATTTATAAGATGATTACAATGGAGATCAGGTCGACCACCTCTTGCTAAAAATAGAGGTTCATTACTGCTATAACAACTACCCACGAATTCAGAAAACGACCAACCATAATTTCTGGAAAAGTTGGTTTCATAGAACCACGATTTTCTCCCAAGTGGCAATGAATTTGGCGAAAATTTCTCTAAGTGACCGAAATGGGCCTATTCTCCACAAAACCCATGTGCCAAAATTCTCAATTTCGCTTCTGTTTGCCCACAAATAAAGCCCGAAAATCAACTATATGTTAAAAACATGTGGTTTGCATGAGCGTCTACATGAACGTCTGTATGATCTGTAACTAATATTTGTTCATAAATCCGGATTCTGAGTGGATTTTCTGTTAGAATCTGGATTTATGAACAAATATTAGTTACAGGTCATCCGAAGGTTCATCTAGACGCCCATGGAGACCACGTGTTTATAACAGACAGTTGATTTTTGGGCTTGATTTTCGGGCCAACAGAAGCGAAATTGAAAATTTTGGCACATGGTTTTGTGTAGAATAAGCCCATTTCGGTCACCGTCAGGAATTTTCACCAAAGTCATAGCCATTTGGGAGAACATCGTGGTTCTATGAAACCAACTTTTCCAAAAATTATGGTTGGTTGTTTTCTGAATTTGTGGGTAGTTGTTACAGCAGTAATGAAGCTCTATTTTTAGCAAGAGGTGGTCAACCTGATCTCCATTGTAATCATCTTATAAATACCTCTTTGGTTTTGAAGAGGAGGAGGAGAAAACTCTTTGTAAAACTTTGCTTCAGTTTAATAAAAAGTCTCTATTTCAGCTGTTGGTGATCATTTTTGTTTCTCTGTTAATGATTAGTGACTGAGTAGCATAGAAACGCAACTCTTGATTGCTGAGAAGGGCCCCTCAACAACCAGAGGTTCTATTTGTGTATATTCATCAGTTTCTTTTTATGTTTGTAGCTAAGTCCTTTTGTTTTTATATATATATATATATAATGTTTTTGTGTAAGTTATTTCATTTCTGCAAGCAAGAAGTTTGTTTTCTATAGGTGACACTTTGTTGTTTATTTCCTGCGTTTTTATGCAATTTTCCACACTGCCGACCATTTGTCCCTCTACGCAGACTGTTTTTCGGCCCTCTGTTCGTTCCTTTGTGTAGACTGTTTTTCAGCCTTCTGTTCGCACCTTAATGCAGACTGTCGTTTAACCTTTAATTCACACTTAGACAGAATTTTAATTTATTTTCAGAATTTTTAGTATTTTGTTTTTGCAGAAATAGTTAGTTAAGGAAGAGGTTAATTTTCCAGCATTCCACCGTGTTATGTAGCTAGTTGGGATTTGAATCCACCTCTAACAATTCATATTTAGTTATATATTAACACATAGATTAATTATTTCAGTTTTAATAATGATAAAATCTGTTTATATTCAACATATATTTTACTGATTCAAATGAGAAATAGTTTTAGTTTTATTTTTTTATTATGACTTAGATAGTTTATGAGTTACTTTCATTTGTTTTCATGCCTAAAACCTATATTAGCTTAAGTTTGTTTTCCTATACTTTCTTGAATATTAGTTTGTCTCATTTCTGAAATAGGTTCAACATTCCATTTTCAGTTTTTATTTGAGTCCATAATCAACCTTTCATTTCCAATTACACATCATTTCATTGTCTTAGGATTTGTTAGTTTCATTTTGAATAGTTAAACAATTAACTATTCAAAATGGAAAACTAGGGTACAAGAAAAACTTAACTTATAAGCAACTAGAAAACTTAATAAAAGAACTTTCAACAATAACACAACATAAAAGAGACAACCTAGAAACATACTAAGAAAAACACATATAACACTAAATTTCACATACAAACAAATAAATCAATTTAAAAAACATAACAGTGTTAAAACAAAATCATCAATAACATTCAAGAGACAAAAACAACTTAACACACATTCAAGCAAAAAGAAACAAGAAAAATAATAGAACTTTAATAAATAACCTAAAACAATTAATCTTTAACTTTAATGTTAAACAAAACTAACACCTAACTATTACAGTCAAAGCATAATTCAGATACTAACAAAACAAAACTAAAAACAATCTCAAAATACATAAAAACACTAAAAATAGAACTAAAGACTGAATGACAGACTGAACTGTGGGTCTTAAAGGGGTGGCTGAATAACAAACTGAACAGGTTGTCCGAATGACAGGCTGCACAGTTAAAATGGTGAAAACTAACCTAAATGAACTAACCTTTAGCTGAGAGTCATGCATATGTAATTCTAATGCATAAAACAATAAACAAACCTACTTAGTAAGCAGATCTAACAACAAAATAAACTTAAGCAAATTCATAAACATAAGCATAAAGAAACCATTGCATATTAATGAACTGGAATGTAAATTGCATAAACTGATAATTAAGACATAAATGAAATAAACAAAATTAAATTTACTTAATTTGATAAACAACAATCTATTTTATCTGACTTGCTAATAAACTGAACAATAAACTAAAAATGAAATGACTGAAAGCAAGACTGGAAACAAACTATGCGCACAGTTAACGATCTAATTCAGAAATCAATTTACATCACATAAATAAAACAAACTGTGAATTAAACTAGCTATAACAGGAAAAATGAAAGAAGTAAACAAGAAAAGAAACCTTTGGTTGATGAGGGGCCCTCTCAGCAATCAGGAGTGATGCCTGGCTAACTTCTACTCAAACGCAATCTTCAACAACAATGCATACAACTCTTTATTCAGATGGTGGAACATAAATACAATATTCAAGACACTAGTGGAAAATAAGAAATTAGTGACCAAAACAATGACCAAAATCCGCATATCAATGACCACTTTTGGTTTGTCTATCGTTGGTGGATAATTTACGGTCTTTATTACGTGACCAAAATTGGTCTTTTTTATTTGGTCATTTATAGCTTGTTAGTTGGTCATGAATTTGGTCATATATTTGAATCAATGACCAAATATATCACCATATTTATGACCAAATTAATGACCACATGACAAATTAGAATAAGACCAAATTTGGTCGTGTAATAAAACACCGTAAATTAGCCAGCAAAACTGTTTGTTGGTTATTCATATGTGAATTTTGGTCGTTTTTTGGGTCATTTATATGTAATTGTTTGGTCACGTATCTCTCAATTTTTTATCATTTTATATGCGAATTTTGGTCATTAATCTCATTTATTGGAAAACAAAGATGGCTATTGAATGCAGAGTTATGTTAGAGCCCTTAACTTTACAAGCTCAAAATAAAAATCAAATAATCTATAAGAAGATTATTTTTCAAGCACCCCTCACAGTTCTACTAACATCTAAAGAGATGCTATTCCACTTTGAAATAGGAAAAATTGGTTCAGGTTACTTGAAAATGGGATCTCCTTCCTCCCAATGAATCCCCTATCTTGGAAGATGAGCTTTTCTTCTGAGACTAGGTGAGACCTACATGCAAAGTATGATAGGTGAAAACAAGAACTTTTATATACTGTTTAATTTGGAGTATGTCAAAAACTACTGTGTTTTTATTCACCAGCACACCCAATTCAGGTCTCCTCCTCTCTAATTGGTTTCAAGTTTAAAGATACTACACTAGGTTATGGGATGAATCCGTGATTGACTCTTTCGTGTTCGCAAATAAAGAAGCACCTCTGATGTATTTTAAAGCTCCCACTTAATTCAAAGCCGTAAAGTTTATTTTGCAAGTCAAGAGACAAAAGGGTCACAACAAGAGAAGAGTTTGTGAATCGTAGCAGGTGCATTTGTGCTTTAAGGAGAAATATTCTGTTTGTAGCAGCAAGATTTTCAACTTCGACCTATCGAAGGAGCTTGTTGTAAGTGAGTATAAGTTTATTTGTGAAGTCTTCCCACACATTTCTGAGTTTTATTCATTTCATTTCATTTTACTTCCAGCCATCAAAACATGAAGATAACTCTAATCAAGCAAGACAAATCTATACCAAAGAAAAAATAGCTCATTCTTTCTATTCAAGTACTTATGGTAAAAATGAGTTGGGAAAAATGGGAGAAACAAGGAGCATGATCAACTGAAAGTGAAGTGGGAAACACCATTACCCTTCCATTTTTTTGTTATATTTGCAAAGTGCCCATATAGCAAACGAAAGCCCCTCATTCGATATATGATAAATTAACCCAAAATACAAAAACGGAATGGGTCATCTTAAATGACTATGTCACATTTGAAGTAATGACTTTAGTGCGATATAACAGGAGTGAAACACGACCTTTTGTCCATTTCTAGAAAGAAATGGAACATTTTATATCGGAAGAAACTAAAAAATAATTTTCCAGCAAGACTGTCTATTCATAACATGTATCTAATGTGTTGGTGTGTAGTAATTAATAAATCAAGTGTTGAAGTTAAGGAAGAATGGGAGCCTATTTCTAAAAAGAAGGGTGTTGTAGGCACAATCTCATAAATGTATAACATACAGGATGCAACTACAATAGTTTTCTATGCTAATGGTGGAATAATATCAACAACAATACAAGTCGTGTCATCCTTCAAGCCCCTTGTTCTTAAAGCCTCCTGAAAAGAAAAAAAGCATATCCAAGAATTTAAATTTCTCAATATTACTAGGATGAAAGAAATGCATCAACTTCCATTTTCCTGAGATGAGCATAAGCCTAGATAAGATAATTATCAGAAATGAAAACCTTCGGTTGAAATAAATAAAGCAAATGATGGAACTGTCACAACAACATGAACCCATTTATAGTATATGCATATCTAAGTAGGAATTCACCTTTATAACTTGTCTTGCAACAAGTTCAGTTGGTAGTCCTCTACAGGCGTTTGCAGCTTTTTCAGAGCATAGTGCATCCCATACACCATCGGAATAAATTATTAGCCTACTTCCAGCATTTGAAAGCTACAATATCAAAATTCTATTTTAGGACACTGTACAAAATGAAATACTACTATATCTTCATTAAGCATTAGAAACTTCATGCATCACATACAATATGTAGAGCCCAAAGGGAGGGCCTAGATATACAGACACATCATACAAGGAAAATACAAAAGGGAATAGGTCATTGACATAAAAAATAGGATGAATCTTGACCTTAATCTGTTTAACATAAGGTATTGGTACAATGAATTCACCAACATCCAGAGTCCCCAATTGATCTGGAAAGGCATAGACCACCAGGGTAGCATCGTAAAGGACCAACCTAAAACAACACGATATAAGATTTGGAAACACACTTTGCTAAGAAAATTCTACCTGAAATTAGGTCAAGAATAGAAGAACTAAGCAAACATCTTCCATGTGTCATGTAAAGCAAATTCGTATTTTGAATGGTCATATATACAAAGTTCAAACAAATGTGTAATTACCTCAGCACCACCAACAATGCTGAGTCTTCCCACTTCACCTCCACTTGTTGTAACACATTCCCTCCTGTATGGAAATATAAATTTTAGGTGATATGGATAATATAGATTGCAGATTGTCTCTTTTCATCTTCATTTTTCCTGCTACCCATGCTTACTTTGATGATTTATAAGAATTTCTTCTATGGGATATACAGAAATGGAATCACTCTTCAGCATTTTCTTCTAGCCTGTGATCAACTGTTAGTAATGAGACCACACCACCCCGAGAATCCAATATGCATATGGAATCTCCAACATCAGCAGCCGTAACAGTCCATCCATCAACCACAACAAAAGTAGCTGTAGTTCCAGAAGTTTCCTCTGATAAATAAGAAAACCTAAAAAGTCAAATACTGTCAACTTGATCATGAATGAACAGAAGAATACTCATCTGAACTTTAAAAAAGAGGCACTAAATGAATATGTTGCAACTTTATTCATCACAAACATCCAAACTTAAAAAATGTTAATAAGCACATTTTAAGTTGACACGTTTTAAAAAGACTAGATTCCATTAGTAAACGAAAGGAATTTCAGCGAATTTTTTTGAAATGCATGGAACTTTGGAAACAAGTATAAGTAAAAAAATACCCTTCCTCTGGAATTCCTTGTCAGTTTTAACAAATCCTGCTACTAATGCTCGAGGCAATGCTTGCAGCCATTCTTCTCTGCCAAGACCTAGAGGAATCACACTCATTACATGACTGTGCAAGTTATTCATGGAATATATGGATTTTGCTGCCCCATTGTGTCTGTCAAATATCTGCAGACATAATTCCACAATGTAAGCATCTTTGATCAAATTACTCAAGACTACGAACCCACAACTATTAATCTATCCTTTGGAAATATTGCACAGGAATATGTTGTTTCTTAAATGAATACCAAAATCTCCTATCCTGTCTACTCTAAGTAGCAAATTACTACTAGGAGCAGTGAAGGCCTCTGTCCATGATTAGAAGAAAATAGTTGAATAATAATCTGTCTATATCTAAAGCAAAAGATGTTTTCAATAGAGGGGACGAAGAATTTATTGCTCTGCTTCAATATTAGATGAAGCAGATCTAAAAGAAAAATTCCAAAAATAAATGAACCAGATGTTTACCATCCCATGCAACAGATCAATCTAGTGAGCTGTTAGTTGCCTTATGGTCATGTTTTTCATATAGAATTTGGGTAGCGACTTTCTAAACTCCATTCCATTCTATTCTCATCTGTTGTTAAAGTCATGAGATTTTCTTGCAATTATGTATACTACCACATCTCAGCTGTTCTTACAATCTGAACCTTTTCATGAAATTAAGTATACTACCACAACATCATGTGCATACCATAGTACAAGGATCAAAATGCTTGGTAGGTTTGGGAGGTTGGAGGATTGAAAAAAGTTAGAAAGGTTTGGACACATGGAACATAAATTTTATACTTAAGACTAGACATACTCATAAACTCAAATAAAAGCATAAGCATACACAAAATATAATAGATAATATGCTTTTAAATCAATTTGTATTTTTTGTCTCATGTTTTTAAAGGAAAAGTTTAGTATCATCTGCATAACAAGAAGATGAGGTTGAAAATGTTGCAACAATTACGTGCAACAATACCTCAGGATTGCTCCGGGAAAATATACAAAAAACCAGCCAACTATTCTCAGTGCAATGACACTATAAATTGTACTTTTGGACTTTGAAAGCCTCATTTCCCTATAGTTAGGTACAGTATGCACTGGTGTTGAAGTTAACATCTTGACAATCAGTATCATCTTCATAGGTTGACAAACACAATTCCCTTGCCATCATCATCAATATGGGTTAACATGCCACTTGTTATTTGAGTTTATGATACTTTCTATTTGTGGTTACGATAGAAACATCAATATATGGATGGACGTGATTTGTATAGTAAATAAAAAAATATGGTGTAAATTTCACCTGAAGGCTAAAACTTCTCTAAAATGCAACAACTATGGAGAAATTTGATAAAAATACTACCAACCTTTCAGCAAGCATTGCAGTCCCTTCTTCAAAGAGTTCTTCAACAATTCCAAATGTAGAAAGCTTGTTGGTCAACTTATTCATTGAATCTTGAGACCTTTTCCTGAATATAAATGATCTCAGCTTATTTTGCTTCTTAGGAGGCAAGGAAATAGGAGCAAAGTGTTCAGGTGGAATAATATCAACAACAATACAAGTCGTGTTATCCTTCAAGCCCCTTGTTCTTAAAGCCTCCTGAAAAGAAAAAAAACCATATCCAAGAATTTAAATCTCTCAATATTACTAGGACAAAAGAAATGCATCAACTTCCTTTTTCCTGAGATGAGCATAAGCCTTAGATAAGATGATTATTAGAAATGAAAATCTCCGGTTGAAATAAATAAAGCAAATGATGGAAGTGTCACAGCAACATGAACCCATTTACAGCAAATGCAGATCCAAGCAGACATGCACCTTTACAACTTGTCTTGCAACAAGTTCAGCTGGTAGTCCTTTGCAGGCCTTTGCACCTTTTTTAGAGCATAGTGCATCCCATACACCATCAGAAGCAATTATTAGCCTACCTCCAACATTTGAAAGCTACAATATAAAAATTCTATTTTAGGACACTGTACAAAATGAAATACTACTGTATCTTCATTATGCATTAGAATGTTTATGCATCACATACAATATGTAGAGCCTAAAGGAAGGGCCCAGATATACAGACATATCATACAAAGAAAATACAAAAGGGAATAGGTCATTGACATAAAAAACTGGATGAAGCTTAACCTTAATTTGTTTAACATAATGTATCGGTACAATGAATTCACCAACATCCATGTCCCCAATTGATCTGGAAAGGCATAGACCACCAGGCCAGCATCGTAAAGGACCAACCTGAAACAACACGATACAAGATTTGGAAACAGACTTTGCTAAGAAAATTCTACCTGAAATTAGGTCAAGAATAGAAGAAATAAGCAAACATCTTCCATGTGTCATGTAAAGAAAATTCATATTTTGAATGGTCATATATACAAAGTTCAAACAAATGTGTAATTACCTCAGCAACACCAACAATGCCGAGTCTTCCCACTTCACCTCCACTTGCTATAAGACGTTCCCTCTTGTATGGAAATCTGAATTTTAGGTGATCTGGATAATATAGATTGCAGATTATCTGTTTTCATCTTCGTTTTTCTTGTTACCCATGGTTACTATGATGATTTATAAGAATTGCGTCTATGCGATATACAGAAATGGAATCACTCTTCAACATTTTCTTCTAGCCTGCAATCAACTATTAGGAATGAGACCACACCACCCTAAGAATCTAATATGCATATGGAATCTGCAATAGAAGCAGCCGTAATAGTCCATCCATCAGCCACAACAAAAGTAACTGTAGTTTCAGAAGTTTCCTCTGATAAATCACAAAACCCAAAAAGTCAAATACTGTCAACTTGATTATGAATGAACAGAAGAATACTCATCTGAACTGTAAAAGAGAGGCACTAAATGAATATGCTGCAACTTTATTCATCACAAACATCCAAACTTAACAAATGTTAATAAGCACATTTTAAGTTGACAAGTTTTAAAAAGACTAGATTCCATTAGTAAACGGAAGAAATTTCACTGAAAATTTTGAAATGCATGGAACTTTGGAAACAAGTATAAGTAAAAACATACCCTTCCTCTGGAATTCCTTGTTAGTTTTAACAAATCCTGCTACTAACGCTCGAGGCAATGCTTGCAACCATTCTTCTCTACCAAGACGTAGAGGAATCGCACTCATTACATGACTGAGCAAGTTATCCCTATAATATATGGCTGTTGCTGCCCCATTGTGTCCATCAAATATTTGTAGACATAATTCCACTTAATGTAAGCATCTTTGATCAAATCACTCAAGAATACCAACCCACAACTATTAGTCTATCCTTCGGAAATACTGCACAGGAATATTTTGTTTCTCAAATGAATACCAAAATCTCCTTTCCTGTGTACTCTGAGTAGCAAATTACTACTAGTAGCAGTGAAAGCCTCTGTCCATGATTAGAAGAAAATAGTTGAATAATAATCTGTGTATATCTAAAGCAAAAGATGTTTTCAACAGAGGGGACAAAGACTTTATTGCTCTGCTTCAATATTAGATGAAGCAGATCTAAAAGAAAAATACCAAAAATAAATGAACCAGATGTTTACCATCCCATGCAACAGATCAATCTAGTGAACTGTTAGTTTCTTTATGGTCATGTTTTTCATCTAGAATTTGGGTAGCGACTTTCTAAGCTCCATTCCATTCTATTATGATATGTTCTTAAAGTCATGATATTTTCTTGCAATTATGTATACTACCACATCTTAGTTGTTCTTACAGTCATAACCTTTTCTTGCAATTAAGTATACTACCACAACATCATGTGCATACCATAGTACAAGGATCAAAATGCTTGGTAGGTTTGGGAGGGTGGAGGATTGAAAAAAGTTAGAAAGGTTTGGACATATGGAACATAAATTTTATATTTAAGACTAGACATACTCATAAACTCAAATAAAAACATAAACATACAAAAAATATAATAGATAATTATGCTTTTAAATCAATTTGTATCTTTTATCTTATGTTTTTATAGGAATAGTTTAGATGATGTGGCCGAACCTATCTGGCCGAATGTGGTAACTATGGCACATATCATAAAACAATTACATTTTCAGCAATAACAACCATACTATAGTATACTCCTGTAGTAGATCTTGCAAAACAACCACAACAATCAAACTATGAACATGACATAAGGAAGGAGGACATCTTTAACTCCATTGAGAAATTGGTAAAGTTACTTATTCTGGACATTGTGATCACTGGAACTATCAGGTAATTTAGAGACTACAATGTGTGTTGAAAGTTTCCTTATCTGTGTGATCACTAGGACTATCAAGCAATTTAGAAACTACAATGTGTGTTGAGTCTTGCCTTATATGTCTCAGATATTGAGATGAAAAGAAATTTAGTCTCATATCTGTCTCAGATAATGGGATGAAAAGAACTTTAGTATCATGTGCATAGCAAGAAGATGACATTGAAAATGTTGCAACAATTACGTGCAACAATATCTTAGGAACGCTTCGGGAAAATATACAAAACACCAGCCAGCTACTCTCAGTGCAATAACACTATAAATTGTACTTATGGATTTTCAAAGCCTTGTTTCCCTATAGTCAGGTACAATATGCAATGGTGTTGAAGTTAACATCTTGACAATCAATATCATCTTCATAGGTTGACAAACACAATTCCCTGACCAACATCATCACCATGGGTTAACATGCCACTTGTTATTTGAGTTTATGATACTTGCTATTTGTGGTTATGATAGAAACATCAATATATTGATGGACGTGATTTGTATAGTAAAGAAGCAAATATGGTGTAAATTTCACCTGAAGGCTAAAACTTCTCTAAAATGCAACAACTTTGGAGAAATATGATAAAAAGAATGCCAACCTTTCAACAAGCATTGCATACCCTTCTTCAAAGACTTCTTGCAAAAAGCTTGTTGGTCAACTTATTCATTGAATCTCGAGACCTTCTCCCGAATATAAATGATCTCAGCTTATTTTGCTTCTTAGGAGGCAAGAAAATAGGAGCATAGTGTTCAGGTGGAATAATATCAGCAACAATACAAGTTGTGTCATCCTTCGAGCCCCTTGTTCTTAAAGCCTCTTGAAAAGAAAACAAGCATATCCAAGAGTTTAAATATCTCAATATTACTAGGACAAAAGAAATGGATCAACTTCCTTTTTCCTGAGATGAGTATAAGCCTAGATAAGATAATTATTAGAAATGAAAACCTTCGGTTGAAATAAATAAAGCAAACGATGGAAGTGTCACAGCAACATGAACCCATTTACAGCAAATGCAGATCTAAGCAGGCATGCACCTTTACAACTTGTGTTGCAGCAAGTTCAGCCGGCAGTCCTCTGCAGGCCTTTGCAGCTTTTTCAGAGCATAGTGCATCTCATACACCATCAAAAGCAATTATTAGCCTACCTCTAGCATTTGAAAGCTACAATATCAAAATTATATTTTAGGACACTGTACAAAATGAAATACTCTTGAATCTTCATCAAGCATTAGAAACTTCATGCATCACATACAATATGTAGATCCCAAAGGAAGGGCTCAGATATACAAACATCATACAAGGAAAATACAAAAGGGAATAGGTCATTGACATAAAAAACTGAATGAAGCTTAACATTAATCTGTTTAACATAAGGTATCGGTACAATGAATTCACCAACATCCATGTCCCCAATTGATCTGGAAAGGCATAGACCACCAGGACAGCATCGTAAAGGACCAACTTGAAACAGCACGATACAAAATTTGGAAACACACTTTGCTAAGAAAATTCTACCTAAAATTAGGTCAAGAATAGAAGAAATAAGAAAACATCTTCCATGTGTCATGTAAAGCAATTCGTATTTTGAATGGTCATATATACAAAGTTCAAACAAATATGTAATGACCTCAACACCACCAACAATGCTGAGTCTTCCCACTTCACCTCCACTTGCTGTAACATGTTCCCTCATGTATGGAAATATGAATTTTAGGTGATCTGGATAATATAGATTGCATATTATCTGTTTTCATCTTCATTTTTCTTGTTACCCATGCTTACTCTGATGATTTATAAGAATTACTTCTATGGGATATACATAAATGGACTCACTCTTCAGCATTTTCTTCTAGCCTATGATCAACTATTAGTAATGAGACCACACCACCCTGAGATTCCAATATGCATATGGAATCTCCAATAGAAGCAGCCGTAATAGTCCATCCATCAACCACAACAAAAGTAATTGTAGTTCTAGAAGTTAACTCTAATAACTCACAAAACCCAAAAAGTCAAATACTGTCAACTTGATCATCAATGAATAGATGAATACTCATCTGAATTGTAAAAGAGAGGCACTAAATGAATATGTTGCAACTTTATTCATCACAAACATCCAAACTTAAAAACTGTTAATAAGCACATTTTAAGTTGACAAGTTTTTAAAATAGTAGATTCCATTAGTAAACGGAAGGAAGTTCACTGAAATTTTTTGATATGCATGGAAATTCTGAAACAAGTATAAGTAAAAACATACCCTTCCTCTGGAATTCCTTGTCAGTTTTAACAAATCCTGCTACTAATGCTCGAGGCAATGCATGCAGCCATTCTTCGCTGCCAAGATGCAGAGGAATCACACTCATTACATGACTGAGCAAGTTATCCTTGGAATATATGGATGCTGCTGCCCCATTGTGTCCATCAAATAACTGCAGACATAATTCCACAATGTAAGCATATTTGATCAAATTACTCAAGACTACCAACCCACAACTATTAATCTATCCTTCAGAAATATTCCATAGGAATATTTTGTTTCTTAAATGAATACCAAAATATCCTTTCCTGTCTACTATGAGTAGCAAATTACTACTAGTAGCAATGAAGGCCTTTATCGATGATTAGAAGAAAATAGTTGAATAATAATCTGTCTATATCTAAAGCAAACGATTTTTTCAACAGAGGGGACAAAGAATTTATTGCTCTGCTTCAATATTAGATGAAGCAGATCTAAAAGAAAAAGACCAAAACTAAATGAACCAGATGTTTACAATCCCATGCAACAGATCAATCTAGTGAACTATTAGTTTCCTTAAGGTCACGTTTTTCATCTAGAACTTTGGTAGCGACTTTCTAAACTCCATCCCATTCGATTCTCATTTGTTCTTAAAAACGTGATATTTTCTTGCAATTATGTATACTACCACATCTCAGTTGTTGTTACAGTCATAACCTTTTCTTTCAATTAAGTATACTACCATAGCATCATGTGCATACCATAGTACAAGGATCAAAATGCTTGGTAGGTTTGGGAGGGTGGAGGATTGAAAAAAGCTAGAAAGGTTTGGAGTCTGGACATATGGAACAAAATTTTTATATTTAATACTAGACATACTCAGAAACTCAAATAAAAACATAAACATACACAAAATATAACATATAATTATGCTTTTAAATCATATTGTATCTTTTATCTTATGTTTTTGAAGGAATAGTTTGGATGATGTGGCCAAACCTAAGTCAGGTCCGGCCGAACGTGGTAACTATGGCACATACCATAAAACAATTACATTTTCAGCAATAATGGCCATACTATAGTATACTCTTGCAATAGATATTGCAAACCAACCACAACAATCAAACTCTGAACATGACATAAGGAAGGAGGACACCTTTAACTCCACTGAGAAATTGGTAAAGTTACTTATTCTGGACACTCTGATCACTAGCACTATCAGGCAATTTAGAGACTACAATGTGTGTTGAAAGTTTCCTTATTTGTGTGATCAGTGGGATTATCAGGTAATTTAGAAACTACAATGTGTGTTGAATCTTGCCTTATATGTCTCAGATATTGAGATGACAAGAACTTTAGTCTCATATCTATCTCAGATATTGAGATGACAAGAAATTTAGTCTCATATCTGTCTAAGATATTGAGATGACAAGAAATTTAGTATCATGTGCATAAAAATACGATGACGTTGAAAATGTTGCAACAATTAAGTGCAACAATACCTCAGGAACTCTCTGGGAAAATATACAAAAAAACTAGCCAAAAATCTAGAAAGATTGGGGGAAATGAAATAAGGGGGAATTTTGAAAAAAATGCAATTATTGAGATCCTTTCAAGATATCAATCATTTTTATTAGTTCACTATTAACAGGGGTTGAAAGTACTCACCCCAAAAACCATAAATGAGGTAGATGAATTCCTAGGGATCCTCTGACAATTTGTCTTTATAATGAAATAATCCTCCCCTTTCTTAGGTTGTGCAACATAACCATATCTAATGCAGGGTTTCTCAAACTTCTCGTGCCTAAGCTCCTGGTCGATCAAAGAAGCTAGAGGAACCATGTGATGTCGTTTCCCCTCCCCTGAAACCGAACCGTTGTTGTGCTTCATACTTGAAATATTCAACACATTCATGCTCCGAGAGAGTTTCGAAACCTATAACTTGTTCCACACAACTACGAATTTACTAAATAACCTTTCATTCAACCTTTTACTCTATCCATCGTAGTGGAACACAAACATATTGCTTTTAAAGTTAGCCAAATCGAGGTGAATCATGGCCTTTTCCTATCCAATAAGTCTCTTTCCCTCCCCGTCCAGACAACCCTTCTCTTGTAAGCATTCATTCCAAATGGACCATGTTGAATGAACTAATAAGGGATTGATTTACTGCTAACCGACCCAGATGCAAGGAAATTTGAAGATAGATCTAGATATGGAGGGGGATTTATGTGTTTACTGCTGATGCTCTTGGAGATCTATTGGAATTGATTCTCGTGTATGGCTAGGTCCATAAGCACAATTTTCGTTTTGGTATTCCGTTAAACGCTTGGCATGCATCCTCCACCCACATTTGGCGCCATTCACACAAGAATAAGTGCATCTCTATATTTGGCTTCTGGAGTCACTTTTTGCCACTAATTATCATAATTTGTTTTCAGTATAGTAAAGTTCCACAGATTTTTCAATTTAAATGTTGCAGAATCTGACACCTCTATTTATTACTTTTCCCTATTGTGATCCATGCAACCATTTTACTGCTAGTTGGCGTGGACTCTGTAACTCTTGCAACATTCCTTCCTACATTGGCCACCGCAGTCACTGCACCCCTTCTCTTCCTTTGTTGTGGCATTCATGTTCAAGTTAGCTGACTCCGCTAGTCTTCCAGAATTACCTCTTCCTTCTTTGGCTCCAGCAGTGCTTTCTCTTCCATACTCTGTCTTCACTTAAACTAGTGGACTGTTATTTGCTTTCAAGGTTATAGGCTCCACAGGTGGTTCTTTGCTTGGGTTCCCCTACCCAGGAGTCCTTTCCGATCTAATAAGTGTCTTTGCGAGCTTGTATATCAATGTATGAGCACAACTATAGCTTCTTCGCTGGGTAGTGGCCGTACCTTTACTAGCATTGAACCTGGGTAGTGGAGCGGATTGAAAACTAACTCTAACTAGCTAGTCACATAAATGGTACCACGCAGACAACCCAACCCATCGTCTTCTTTGAAACACAAATCAACACCTACAACACATCTCTTCCATTAGAAGATCTGTTACGAAAAAACATGCTTTAAGCAAAATTATATAAAATCAATATTTAAGCAATATTATAGCTATACTTCATAATAATACAGAAATTCACCTTTTTTATATAACTTAGATTCAAAACAATACTCAAGGATCCTTGTACATGTTGAAATTCTCAACAGATTGCACCTACCGAGAATATAAATATCATACTTCCATTATATAGTCCACCATTATAAATATTAAAAAGATGCCAAGAACACATAGAAAGACATAATGGGCATCATTTATTACAAGTTATTATTACTAGCATTTGTACCAAGAACCAAGAGGTACAAAAGAACACCGAGAGGATAAAAATATTGAGTCTTTCTGTAACTAAACCTTTGTGAGTGATGTTTGATCAACTCAATGAAGATGATCTGTACCATCACTTTACTCCTTGGTTACTCCAATGTTAAACCTTGGACTACACCAAAGGACTCCACATTTAAACATTTTTGTGAAAAACAAAATATAGTTGTGGCACATCATACGATGGAGGGAAATCCTTTACTACCTTATGCCACCCCACCTGATCAACTATCCTCCGAGCGTCCATGTATTCTTCTCGTACCACTATCCTCTATCCTTCTATTGAAATGCATATTTCATTTCCACCTTCCTTTGGATTTGCTACATGAGAAACCTCCATTAAAACCTTACCCAAAATATTGAAAGACGATAAGGTGTGTCCCATCTTGTCATGAGAACCAAGACCTAACATAATACCTTCCTCTCCCTCCCAAGCCCTAGGGGTCAACCAAAGTAAGAACCCTTTTGATGAATCTGCTATGTACTCAAGCAAGTCTAAAGCTAGATCTTGCAAAAAAACTGCATAAACTCTCCATCCCTAAACCCTCATGTTCGCTTCTTCCTTTTAATATTTATTTTATCATTATATTTTAAAATCTCATATTTATAAATAATTATCCATTATAATTGAGCCAAGTTATATTATTTTTTAACTCTTCATAGTTGAGCTAAGTTATACTAATTTATAACTCTTGATCCCTTCTTAATCACTTTAAAGTAGAGAAAACAAAGGCTTTAAATTTTTTATTTATTTATTAAAGGACCAGAAACTCCTTCTTACACCATTGCTATTGACTCATCAAATGAAAATTGCATTTTATTTAAAGTTTAACATTATATTTAGTAGTAAATATTATCATATGATATTAATTTTTCACATAATGTTGAAATATTACATTTAATAACAAAGATAAATTGAAAATACACATTTGTGATTTAATAAGATATACAATTAAAATCCTATTCCAAATGACAAGAATCCTAATTTGGTTTTTTGTAGGGGAGAACTACTAAAGGATTTTTCCAAGCATCAACACCAATAATATAAATTATTCTTTATATTGAAAAAAAAAATATATATATATTTCATTCTGCTTCATGTATTCGATTCTATTATGATTTTTTGATTTTTTTTTAGAATTTATTAAATATATAAAAAAATAATAATATATTTAACCATAAACAAATTATTTTAATTAACTGATAACATATATATATCATTTATTATGTGTGCATAATAATATAAATATTATTATTATTATTTTCAACTCTTAAATCTATATTATCTCAACATCTTAGTCAAATATCATTAATGACAAAATATAGATTAAACTCAGTTTGACATAGCATATTTTATTTTATTTTTAATGTGACAGCTTTTATAAATATTTTCCAAAGAAAAGGCCTTTTTAGACCTAAAATTAACTACTGAAATTACACAATATAAACAACTCAAATAGTTTAAAAAATGCATAAACTCAACAAAATAGTAATATTTTCGAGTTGCATATATAGCCTTATGATATTTGATGCACAACTTCATTTTATAAAAAAATCTCTCAACAAAATAGTAATATAAAGGAGTTGCATATATAGCCTTATGATATTTTATGTACAACTTCATTTTATAAAAAAATCTCTAATAATATGACAAAAAACATATTTCATTAACCTATATGTCATGACTGTTGTCCCCAGATGTTAAAAAAATACTCTTATTTATGCGTACAAATGATATTATGGTCAAAAGTACATTAAAACATATTTATAATTAATAACAAAAATAAATAAGAATAATTAAATGGATCAAAATAGGCACACAAAAAAGGTACAAATTAATTGAAAGAGTACATAGGAGTAAATATAAGAGTTAAAGCATAAATAAAGAAATTGAAATAGGTATCAATTTATCTAAGAAGAAAAACACTAATCTATGTGAATAGAAAAAGAGCAAAGCATTACCGTGTCAAACATCTAGAAGGTACCAATACAGAACCTAAAAATCTCCTTTGGGGAACAACCCGAATAGGTACAACACACCCATGCTTAAAATTTCTGGTTATTATATCTTATGATCCGATAGGGACCGAAGAAGGAGGCATGGCGTTGATCGGTTAAATACACATTATGAAAATGCTCAGGCTTTATTATGTTTGTTCGTATTCTTTCCACATAAATTCTTCCTCCGCCAAGTCCATCCTTATTTTAAATTCTGATCGGTCTGCCTCTAAATTTTGTGGAGATTTTGGCCTCTAAGTTGGTATGATTTGCAGGAAGAATAAAAAGAACCAGAGAGAAAATGTAGGCTATTGCAGGAAGAAAATATTTCTCATCTGAGACCATGTCTCCATTGAGAACGCCTTCGGCATAGATATAATCATATTTTGTTTCAAATTTTATATAAAAAATGATTGCCAATGTAGATCTCACCAACTCTTCATGCAATACTTGTTAATATGGCAATGTCAGGATGCGAAATCTCGCGTTCAATTGCGTGTTCTTCAAGCTCTCTGTTAACTCATGCCAAGTACAAAACCATACCAAATTTTTGCTCAAATTTCCATTAATTAAGGCCAAAACTTCGATCTAAAGAACCTCCACTTGAACTATGCACCGCTGCACATAAAATGTCAAGTTCATGTCAAAATATTTAAAAACCCGCTTCGATTCAGTATCTGTAAAATTTAGAAAAGAAACCTAATTTTAATCATTAGGGCATCAAATATGGGCCTTATCATATTCTAATGGGACAGAGTAGTTGAACGGGATTCAAACCTTCGACTTGGAATACAGAGAACCTGCATGCAACCCGGGAGTTGGAACTTCACCATATACAAACACAACCAACACTGTTTAAAATATTA
This sequence comes from Pseudotsuga menziesii, assembly GCA_001517045.1. Classification (NCBI taxonomy): domain Eukaryota; kingdom Viridiplantae; phylum Streptophyta; class Pinopsida; order Pinales; family Pinaceae; genus Pseudotsuga; species Pseudotsuga menziesii. The sequence goes on along the minus strand of LPNX010426855.1, from coordinate 295,417 downwards.
GAATAATCGTGAAGTGCACAAAAATTTCCATCGACGCAGACTTTAACGACTTGGGAACCTTGGATCCCAGGTTTGAACCTCAAGCCCTCTTAGCTTCTCAATATCTGAATATCAGATGTAAAACTTATTAAATTGTGGAAAAATCACACTTATATAACTTGGCCTTGAGAAATAATAAAAGTGATAAAAACACGAGCAATGATTTATGAGTAACAAAATGCCCTTGAGTGTATACCGTGCTAATTGGCAATTGATAATAACGAAGTGAGAGAACCCATTAGAGAGGGATTTGATGACGTTAGTGTTAAGTGAAGGAGTGTGTTATCACATCAATTGATATTGTGTATATTCTTATTAAAAAATAAAAGTAAAAGAGATAAGTCATTATTACATCATCATATCAATTTGAGATTTATATACCAAATAAATGACCAATTGTTATGTGGTCATATTTAGTCTAGATATCCCGTGACCCGAATTTGGTCATTTATCTTGGTATTTTTTAGTTAGCTCACTTAAATTTATTAATTTTGGTCATTTATCCATTGAAAAAAACTGTGGTGACCAAATTTTTTTGTCTCATGGTCACTAATCTCTCATTTTCCACTAGTGAGAGTAAATTACAGCAAGAACTCTTCTCTCCTAACTCTGCTAACTGACTGATTTTCTAGCTAACTCCAGTTCTCTCATAGAGGCTGCTTTATATAATGATTTAGAGGGATGAGCAAGTCGACCCTTTAGTGGTCGACTGCTCTCTAAATTTAGTCGATCTTAAAGGCACGTAACAAATCGCAGGCCAAATCGCAAGCATCTCCCTTCTTCAGCGTGAACAGTCTTCAGTTGTGGCGCACAGGCTTATCTTCAGCGTGAACGATCTGCAGAGGTGGTGCACAGGTTCCTTCCTGAGCGCAGCAGGTGACTGATGGGAAACAGAGGAGAGTGTAGTGGCAAATCTAGAGCGTGGGTTGAATGCATCAATCCAGCACACGGATGGTTGATGTGGTGGCAAGCAAAGGAGAATGCAAGCTCGCAAACATCTAGAACACAACTTCATCACCCAGACACATGGATAACAGTTTGTTTGCAGTTGTTTCATGTTTTAAATGTCCGAAATTAATTCTCAGCAGTGCACAGTCTGATGGGCGATTTGGATAGAGAGCTGAATGGAAGGCTCGATCGTGAGTTGGATACGCTGGGCATCGTTCTAGGGCGAATAGAGTGTCTGTTTGCCGGCGTGATTCAGGACTGCAATCTACAACAACACGTCTCAACATCTGGAAAACCACCAGTGAGTTTCACGCAATGGGCTGGATGACGAGCTGAACGTGTTGTGCGAAAGGAAGGCTGAATGCGTTCTGTTTATTAATTTTCAAACAATAATATAAAATCAATTAATATATCAAATTATAAAATCTGCAAACAATAATATAAATTAATTAATATATCAAATGCACTTTAATAATGTTATTTTTAATTAATAAAACCATGAAAAATGATAAATAAAGAGATTTCATATAAACCTTAAATACACTCATACTTGAGGTTGAATAATGATCTGCGTGTCATAAAATATATACAAAAGATAATAAAATATGTGTTTAAATGAGTAATTTATTTGCAAAAAATGATAACAAATCTAGGATCAACATTCCCCCAGACCAGAGAAATGCCAGGTCCCACTGAGCAAAAAGAAAGAAAACAATTTAGGAAATAGGTGAACTAGAAGCTTCCTTCAACTTGGCAGATAAAGAAGGTAATTTAAACATCACTCTTTTAACCTGTAAAATAACATATCTTTCATGTCACACATTGTATGAAGATTAAAAATGACTTTATTGGATTTTCAACACTTCTCAGGTTCAAAATAATTTTATTTCTAATAAATTTTAAAATTAATTCAACCATGTCCAACTTAAAACTTTGGGAGGTTGAATATATAACATAAAAATATAAATTGATTTTAAATAACAAAAAGATTGATCATTTTCATGCATGTTTGGGTAAGAGAATAGAATTATTAACAGTGAAATGAAAGGAAAAACTATTTGCCCAAAAACAAAATTTAGTTAGCAAATTTTAATCATAAGTGCTATAATATTGCCATTTTTACTAGATCACTATTTGATATTTCATTTGCCTTCATTTGATTTTTCATATGGTAAGACCATATTGAATTTATGTTTACATTCCTGAATATACTTATCATTTGTTAGAGATAAATAGATTTGTCATAAAATAAAAATAATCTATTTTTTTTACAAATCAAATCCATCTTCCCCCAAACCAAAGATATGGTGTATCCTCAAGCCATACAGAGAGAAGAATTGATTGTTCCAAAAAAATAGAAAGAATGCTAACATGCTGTGAATTATTTTTGAAAAAAACTAACTAGTAAATGGAAATGGTTCAAAAATGTATATTTATGAAATAAAACAGTGCTTAGAAAGACCATGTAAATGAGAATAATTAAAAGAATACCATAGGGAAAAACTAGCCATCCATGCTTCATTGTAGACTTTATCCTGTCATTGTCAAGTATTTTAAGTGTAACTCGGAATGTGTGAGATTTATAGCTATGGGTCCCATTTTCAAGATAATGACATCTTAGATATATGCAGAATGAGACGGTTGGGGAAAAGTCAACTTAGAGCCATTCTCAAATGACATAATTTTTTTGAAGAATTTTTCATATATTATCACTATTTTACGAATGATGTGCATAGTGGTGTATTAACCAGATCTCATTTACCAGATATTTTCCCGCTACCAGCAGGCCTGTTCAGTACCCTGGCGGGTTTATCTTGGTACCATACAAGCATAGCCCCACTTCTAGCGAGCATGTTCAGTACCCAGACGGGTTTACTTGCACTTATCGAGCTTCCTGTTGTAAATTTTTTACTTAGCATTTACCCGCTGCCAGTGAGCCTGTTCAGTACCTCGTCGGGTTTGCCTTGTATAATGATATTAAATATATGGAAGCCGATTGGTACTAGAGTGTGTTAAATCCTGCTAAACAAATAATTTGATTGTTTTCAAAATACAATTATAAATAATTTCATTATGGCCAAACTCATAAAACATGTCGAAAGAGAATAACTGAAAGTTGTTCTTTAACCTAACAGTCCTTCTTCTTTATAAAGTAAAGTAATGTTCCCCACAGATAAAAATTCATCTTACTATCGAGTTATCACCAAAATAATCAAGAGACAAGTTTTGATAATAAGTATATGATGAACTAGTAATCCATAGGTAAAAAATAAGGATATGAAAAATATGATAATGAAAGTGGGTCTTATCAAGCAACTGCTTAAAAGAATAAATCAGAAATATACATGGCTGAATCAAAATACCAAAAACTGTATGAATCATAACAAAATTGGTTAAGTATGATATACAAATGATTGATATAAAAAATTTATCCGTATAAGCTGCAAATTTTGAAAGTACCCCAAAAAGATTAAAATACCTGATGAGTATTTAGCATACTTTCCTTGTCCAAGTAATATTCCGTTAGTTTCTCATAGAGATAATATATTTGTAATCAAACTGCAAAACCACTTGTTAGATGATTCAATTTATTCATAAAGACATAAAAGAAAAAGAGTCTTGTGTAGACAACCTATTAGAAATGACTCTTATTTATTCAAAGAAACAAGCACATATTTACATATATACAAGTGATGATAACCCAAAATATTTTTCAAGGATCAGGAGGAGGAGGAATAACTTCCCCTTCAACTAATTCCATTTCATTTTGCTGCAAAATATTTTGTATAAAATCCTGTTTAGATGTCGGTTGGTGATAGAGCCTAAGTCTATGTCCATTTACTACAAAGGAAATTTCCAAGCCATCAATTGTTTTAATTTTTACTGATCCATTGTCAAAAGTTGTAACTACTTCGTATGGACCCATCCAACGGGTAGTTAATTTACCTTTAAAAATTTTAAACCGTGAATCGAATAGTAGTGCCCAATCTCCAGTATTAAACTACTTTTGCTTAATAAATTTATCATGACATTTTTTTTGTTGATTTTGTATGAACATCGTTCTTTGAAGTGCATCTTGTCTAATTTCGTCTAACTCATTAATCTGTAATATTCGTTGTTTTTGTGCTTCATCCAAATTCATACCTAATTGTGCTGCCATACGAAAACTTTTAACTTGAAATTCAATAGGTAAAAGGACTTGTTTTCCATACAGTAACTCATAGGGGTTATGTTCGGTAGTGTTTCTCCATGTTATCCTATAGGCCTATAAAGCCTTTGGGAGTCTATCTGCCCAATCCTTATGATGAAAGTGAATGGTCTTAGTTAAAATGGCTTCTAATACTTTATTAGTTGATTCTACCTGACCATTAGCCTAAGGGTGATAAGGTGAAGATTTGCAATGTCGAATACCATATTTCGTAGTAAGTTCTTTCATTAATTTAGAAGTAAACTGAATACCTTGATCTGTGACAATTTCTCTTGGTACACCAAACTGGGTAAATATTTCTTCATATATAAATTCTACCACCTATTTCTCTGTGGCTCTAAATAAAGCTTTAGCTTCTACCCACTTGGTGACATAGTCCGTACAAACTAAGATATATTTCTTTTTACGAGACATGGGAGAAATTGGTCCTACAAAATCAAGAGCCCATTTCTCAAAAGTTTCAATCATAACTTGGGGTTGTAAAGGCATTTGATCAGATGACTTAGGTCTACCCATTCTTTGGCAACTATTGCATCCTTTAACATATTTGGCAACATCCTTAAAAATGCTTGGCCAATAATAACCAGAGTGTAAGAGTTTATATGCTGTCCTCCTTTTAGAAAAATGTGCTCCACATGGTCCATTGTGGCATGCATGGAGGATGTCTGTCATTTCATCCTCCCGCACACATTGTCAAATAATAAGATTGGGACCAGTGCGAAAGAGATCATTATCAACCCAAGAATAATTAGAACTATGAACTATAATACGACGCTTCTCATGTGGAGAAAAATGGTTTGGTATTTTCCCAGTTTCTAGATAATTGGAAATATCCACAAACCAAGGGGTTTGAACAGATACAACAAATAGATGTTCATCAGGAAAAGTGTCGTCAACTGGTTTAGTACCGTATTCATGTTGAATACGAGAAAATAAATCTGCTATGAGATTTTCTTTACCAGGTCAGTCAATGACGATAATGTTAAATTCTTGCAATAAAAGAAACCACCGAGTCACTCTACCATTGGTAATTGGTTTATTCATTAGAAATCTAATGGCAGAGTGATTGGTATGCACAAAAACTTCATAACCTGTGATATAATGACGAAATTTATTAATAGAATAAACTACTGCCAAAAATTCTTTTTCAGTAACAATATAATTTAATTTGGTAGGGGTCAAATTTTTGCTAATAAAATAGATGGCATAAGGTGATTGTCCTTCTTTTTGGCCGAGGACTCCTCCTATGGCCGCATCAGAGGCATCGGTAGATATGTGAAAATAAAGGGACCAATCAGGACCCCTAAGTATTGGTGCCACCGATAGTTTAGCTTTTAGGATTTCAAAAGTGTTTTGACAAGATTCTGTCCACTGGAATTATGAGTACTTTGTAAATAACTTAAACATTGGTGCGGCTATTTTAGTAAAATTTTCAATAAAGTGGCGGTAATAGCCTGCATGACCAAGGAAGCTTCTTACCTCTTTCTGAGTTTTGGGAGAGGGAAGGCCAACAATTACTTCGATCTTTGCAGTATCTACCTTGATTCCTTGGGAAGAAACATGGTGTCCTAAAACTATACCTTCTGTCAGTACCATTTTACATTTTTTGTGACTAAGAAACAAATTCGTTTCTTGACATCGGATCAAGATCTTCTCGAGATGGCCAAGGGCTTCTTGAAAAGTATTACCATAGGTTGTAAAGTCATCCATGTATACCTCCACACAGTCATGTATAAGATCGGAAAAGATTCCTAAGACTGCCCACTGGAAAGTCGCAGGTGCATTACATAAGCCAAATGGCAAAACTTGATAAGCATATGTTCCCCAAGGGCATGTGGAAGTGGTTTTGTCTTGATCTTCAGGTGCTATTAAAATTTGGTTGTAACCACTATACCCATCAAGAAAGGAAAATTATTGTTTAACTGACAGAGTATCTAATACTTGATTGATAAAAGTTAAAGGAAATTAGTCTTTAAGTGTTGCTTTGTTTATCTCCCTAAAATCAACACAAATACACCATTTCCATGTAACTTTCTTCAGAAATACTAATAAAGGAGATACCCATTTATTGTCGAAAATAGGATAGATGAAACTAGCAGTGAGGAGTTTTTGTAATTCTTCTTTTACTATATCCTTTAGAGCAGGATTCATCCTCCTCTGTGGATGCCTTACAGGTGACATGCTTGGATCCATATAAATATGGTGAATAAAGGTATCGGGGCGTATACCCTTCATATTGGTGTATTCCCATGCAAATGCTCCGGCTTGTTTCTTAAGAACTTTAAGTAGCTATGATTGTTGGTTTTCACTTAATCCTGCGTTTATATGTAGAAATTTCTCAGGGCTAACCTCACAAGATATGGTATATGGTCCTGTATGCTCTTCAATTGTGAAGACACAAGGTGTTTCTATAAACATTGAGAGAGCCATATTCTCTTGAAACTCATCTCCAAAAATTTGATCGAGTTTATCAAAGGACTGAGGGAAATATGTACAGGTTGTCGAAGAAACAAACTGGTTTAATACATTCTCAGTGGTTTGCTCCTGAAGTGCTAAAGATAAATCACTAGGAAGGGAGAGATCATCAAAGTCTTCATCCCCAAAAGAATAATTTAACCACCATGAATTTTCAGTTATTGATTGTGCTGGGGGGTATAAAATAAGTCTTTATGTGGACAACCCATTGGAAATAGTCATCTCTCCATCCCTACACCCTATAAAAGCATTTGCGGTAGCTAACTATGGTCTTCCCAAGATAATAGGATGTCCTTTAGAAGGATCCTTTGATTCTATGATCATAAAGTCAATAGGGTATTTCCATGAAGCTACTGATACAACAATGTCATCCAAGACTCCAGTGGGTTTTACCATAGTATGGTCTGCTAGTTCTAGGATGGAAGGAGTAGGTCGAAGAAATTGTCCTAACTATAAAACTTCTAAAACTACAGTGGTCATCATGTTAATAGCGGATCCTAAATCAATTAATGTATTCTCTATGACGGTGTTGTTTATAATTATAGTCACTACTGGGGCTCTTGGATTTGTATATTTTGCAATCCGAGACTGACCTGTCATACATTCAGACATTTATCCTATAACATGAATTGTAAGAGGGTCCTTTTGCTTCTTTCCTGGGTGTTTAATACAGAGCTGTTTGATCACCTTAATATAGATTGGTATATCTTTGATAGCTTGTAATAGAGGGATTTTAATACAGGTGTTCTTTAATTCATTCAAAATGTTATACTCTGGATGAACTACAGGTTTTTCTATTACTAGTGTTTCTGGAAATGGAGGAATTATTTGCTCTTGAATAGTCTCTTGTGGAGGAAGGGTGTGTACTGGAACCTTTGGAATGTTCACATCATCCAAAATATCATCATTCACGGGTTCACTTGAATCTTCTTCTTCTTCATTTGGTTCCTGAATGATGACTGATGACTTGGGTTTATTATTCACAACTCTTCTCGATCGTAATTGAATTTCATGTACAGGTACATTCGAAATAAGATATGAGGGAAGAGTTTGCAACTCAATGTTGTTAAGAGCTTGAGTTGGTTTATTATTAGGGTTAGGTATCGGTTGTGTAGGTAATAATGTCGATTGAGGAGGATTTGCATTCTGAAAGTGATGAGGTTATTGTGTGATAAAAGGAACTGGAGGTACAAATCTAGGAGGAATTTGCTGGAAATTCGTTTGATTTTAAGGATAAGGATGATTAGATGCAGGGATAGGTTGTAGCTAAGGATATGGTTGTCCTCTCCATCCTTGTGACCAATATTGCTGTTATGGAAATTGAGGAGGAGGATACTGAGGTGGAAAATTATGCTAGCTAGAATTGTTCTATTGTTGAGGTGGTTGATATGGAGGATAATAGGGTTGAGGTTGTGGTGGAAATTTTGGATATCCTAGTTGGTTTCTAGGTTGCCAAGGAGGCCTCCTAGATGTTTCAGCTACATCCCCACTCTGATAGATGTCTTGCAATCCAGGAAAGGACATTCAATTATCTGTTGGATGCTCTTCTGTATAGATCTGACATACAAAGATGTTGTTTAATGGACATTCCCTTTGGGGATGTTTAGTTCTACATCTTGGATAGAAAATACTCATTGTTGCTCGTTCTTCATCCTGCCTCTTCTTAGATTGTAAAGCATCTAGTTGAGAACCTATTGCTCCTAATATATCAGTCTTAAAATTCTCCAACAGGTTTCCTATCTCTACTCTTGTAATACCTCCTGAACTAGGAACATTTCCTCTTATATTTCTACTAAAAGGCTCTCGAAAAATTTTCGTAACTTTCCCCCTACTCCTAGAATAATTTTTACACATCTCACCGATCTGTGAAATTTTTTTATGATAAATATCACTAGTTGCCATGAGATTAATACTTTCTAACAAGTCCTCGGAGATCCCCTTAAAGAAAAGTGTATCTACTACATCTTATCGGAGGTCATTATATTTAGACTTATGTAATGTATAAATGAACCTCTCGAGATAATCCTCCAGGCTCTTGTCTTCAAGTTGTTTCATATTGAATATATCATGTCGAGAGTCCTTAGGTTTGTAGTATTCTTGATATTTTCGCAAGAATGAGGTTTTCATATCATCCTAAGTCCTGATAGTGGATTCTCCTAATCCCATGAATCATCTCAAGGCAGAATCATTGAGTGTAGCGAGAAAGAGTTTTAGTTTGTGAGCGTCTTGTAGATAATTGTAACTCCTACAAAGGATATCGAACTCGAACAAGAATGTGTCCAGGTCCTCATTACGTTTTTCATAGAAAGTAGATAAGGATGAAGGAGGGATATTTTTCATAGTTACATCTTGCATTGTATCTAAGATAGGGAACCCAAAAGTAGCCTCGGTTCAATTTTCCCCTTCTCCTTCTTCATTCCTAAATTCATCATGATCTTCATTTTCTCCCCGTCTCTCCCTATAAGCTGGATTCTTAACGTAAATATACCTAGGAGGCTCCTTTCGAGGTGATAATGGAGTGTCCTAGCGTTCTTTTTCGGGAGAGATATTCCTCTGATCAATCGTGTTTTTATTGAATCCTAGAGGGATAGTAGGTTCTAATGTAGAAGTTTCAATTTGCGAGATAACTGGATCTACTGAGGTTCCAAAGACAACTTTTACTTGAGCAAGATCAACAAAGACAACGAAATTCGGATCTCCTACTAGTGAGAAATTTGTGTTAATTGGATTTGAAACTAGTGGAGGGCTAGGGGTTTCTAATGGCTGATCCTCTTGAACTTCCATAGGAACGGGGTCCTTAGGACCTTCATCTAAGGTTCCTTCTCCTTCTATGGCTTCTCCAGTAAGATCTTCTAAGAGAGACTCCTTAGGTTTCAGGGTATAACTAATTCCTATAGGTGTCTTTCGATACCTTTATGGTGAGTTAGTAGTTGGGGAATTACGTCCCCTATGGTAGTTAGTAGAGACTTCAATAAATTATCCGGTCTTAACAAATCTACCCTAAGGATCTCTAATTCTACTCATTAAAGACCTTTAAACTAAAGAAAACCTATGCTACTACTGTTGTTGGATTTGGGGGCGCCTATTATAACAGATGCGCAGGTTTTTACCTCTCGTCTTACTGCTCCCCCACTACCAACCTATTACTAAAATTCATAAAGAATTTTACTCCACCTTACAGAACAACTTCCCGTCAATGACGCCAAAAGTGTTGGGTGTATTATAATGTCTAAATTAATCCACCTCTTCTTTAATTATCAACCGAGGTTGGTAAGCTTAGATTTGACACAAAATATATGCAAAGGTAGAGGGTGTTGTGTAAATATTTTAACAAACAAAAGATCGAAAGATATTTCAAAATGAAAAACCAAGTCAAACTCCTAAAAATGCACCTATTAAAGTAATTAAACTAAGGCAGAATAATAAACTAAACAGTTGATAATAAACTTTAAACTGAAATACAATCAACAATTAACTATTCCAAATGGAAAACTAGGGTACAAGGAAAACTTAACTTATAAGCAACTATAAAACTTAATAAAAGAAGCAAGTAGAAAACTTAATAAAATAAATATCTTTAGGTTCTGTCCTACAAGTTCTTTCAACAATAACACAACATAAAAGAGACAACCTAGAAACATAATAAGGAAAACACATATAACACTAAATTTCACATACAAACAAATAAATCAATCTAAAAAGCATAAATACGAAAGAATACAGTATTAAAACAAAATCAGCAATAACATTCAAGAGACAAAAACAACTTAACACACATTCAAGCAAAAAGAAATAAGAAAAATAATAGAACTTTAATAAATAACCTAAAATAATTAATCTTTAACTTTAATGTTAAACAAAACTAACACCTAACTATTACAGTCAAAGCATAATTCGAAGACTAACAAAACAAAACTAAAAACAATTTCAAAATACATTAAAAACATTAAAAACAAAACTAAGCACTGAATGACAAACTGAACTATGGGTCTGAAAGGGGTGGCTAAATAATAGACTGAATAAGCTGTCCGAATGACAGGCTGCATAGTTAAAATGGTAAAAACTAACCTAAATGAACTAATCATCATCTGAAGTCATGCATATGTAATTCTAATGCATAAATCAATAAACAAACCTACTTAGTAAGTAGATCTAACAGCAAAATAAACTTAAGCAAATTCATAAACATAAGCATAAAGAAACCATTTCATATTAATGAACTGGAATGTAAATTGCATAAATTGATAAGTAAGACAGAAATGAAATAGATATAATTAAATTTGCTTAATTTGATAAACAACAATCTATTTTATCTGACTTTGAAATAAACTGAACAATAAACTAAAAATGAAATGACTGAGAGCAATACTGGAAACAAAATATGCGCGCAGTTAACTATCTAATTCATAAATCAAATTACATTACAGAAATAAAACAAACTGTGAATTAAACTAGCTATAACAGGAAAAATGAAAGAAGTAAACAAGAAAAGAAACCTCTAGTTGATGAGGGGCCCTCTCAGCAATCAGGAGTGATGCCTGGCTAACTTCTACTCAAACGCAATCTTCAACAACAATGCATACAACTCTTTATTCAGATGGCGGAACAGAAATACAATGTTCAAGAGTAAGTTACATCAAGAACTCTTCTCTCTTAACTCTACTAACTGACTGATTTTCTAGATAACTCCAACTCTTTCACAAAGGCTGCTTTATATAATGATTTCCAGGAATGAGCAAATTGACCCTTTAGTGGTCGTCTGCTCTCTAAATTTAGTCGATCTTAAAGACACATAACAAATCGCAGGCCAACTCGTAAGCATCTCCCTTCATCAGCGCGAACAATCTTCAGATGTGGCACACGGGCTTATCTTTAGCGTGAACAATCTGCAGAGGTGGCACACAGGTTCCTTCCTCAGTGTAGTAGGTGACTGATGGAGAATAGAGGAGAACGTAGTGGAAAATCTTCTAGAGCATGGGTTGAATGCATCAATCCAATGCGTGGATGGTTGATGTGGTGGCGAGCAAAGGAGAATGCAGGTTGACAAACATTTGGAACACAGCTTCATCACCCAGACGCGTGGTTAACAGTTCGTTTGCAGCTTTTTCATGTTTTAAATGCCCGAATCTAATTCTCAGTAGCATGGATGTTTGATGGGCGATCTGGTCGGAGAGCTGAACGAAAAAAGGTTGGGTCGTGAGCTGGATACGCTGTGCATCGATGTATGGTGAACGGACTGTCTGTCTGCTAGCGCGATTCAAGAATGCAATATACAACAACACGTCTCAACATCTAGCAAACCACCAGCAAGTGTCACGCAACGGGTTGGATGACGAGCTGGACATCGAGCTTGACATGCTGTGCAAAAGGAAGGCTGAATGTGTTCTGTTTATTAATTTGGCCCAAAAGGATTATAAAATCTGCAAGCAATAATATAAATAAACTAATATATCAAATTCACTTTAATAATGCTATTTTTAATTAATAAAACCATGAAAAATGACAAATAAAGAGATTTCATATAAACCTTAAATACACTCATACCCGAGGTTGAATAATGATTTGCGTGTCATAAAATATATACAAAAGATAATAAAATATGTGTTTAAACGAGTAATTTAACTACCAAAAGTGATAACAAATCTAGGATCAACATTAATTAAGTGTTTGACATTTGAATTAGATAGATTTGATTGCATGTTAGTTTAGCGGTTTGGCTTACCCATTATCTTCCATTTCTTGCTAGTCTTGTTGATCCTGCATGAACAAATCAAAACCATGACTCTATGATGAAATCGAGAATATTTTAAATGTTAAAAATAGAATAATCATCATTTTCAAACTATTAATAATTTTTTTTACATTAATACATCGTTTTCATACTATTAATACATTGTAAATGTACTAATACTATTAATAAATTTGTTGACATTAAACAAGTGGATTGGAAACATAGTCACGTTCTCTTTTAAACTTTGAATATGGTATTAAAACCACATATATTATGCATGAGTTGACCATAAAACAAGCCACTTCACATTATTTTAAACACATGATCCTTTTTTATTTGCTATGGATTGATATATGGTAAATGTTTTATGCAACCCGTGAGTTAACTCACGCACAGGAAATGGATTCATGCACCATGAATTGAATGCATGAGAGAATGATGCACCCAATCAATGGAACTTAGCCACAATTCAACAATATAGAACCAAACCATCAATTTGACCAACAAACTGGCAGAAAATCCGCTCAGAATACGTATTTATGAACAAATCTTGCTTACAGGTCATCTGGACGTTCATCTAGACGCCCATGCACACCATGTGTTTTTAACAAACAATTAATTTTTGGGAAAACAGAAGCAAAAATGAAAATTATAGCACACAGGTTTTGTACAGAATAGGCCCATTTCGGTCACCATGAGGAATTTTTCCAAATTCATAGTCAGTTGGGAGAAAATCATGGTTCTTTGAAACCAACTTTTCCAGAAATTTTGGTTGGTCGTTTTCTGAATTCGTGGGTAGTTGTTGCAGCAGTAATGAACCTCTATTTTTAGCAAGAGGTGGTCGACTTGATATCCATTGTAGTCATCTTATAAATACCTCTTTGGTTTTGAAGAGGAGGGGAGGAAAAAACTCTTTGTAAAGCTTTGTTCTAGTTTTAATAAAAAATCTCTATTTCAGCCTTGGATATATGTTTTCCTCTTCTGTGGGTGACTAATTGACTTAGCTTCACATCTCTGATTGCTGGGAGGGCCCCTCAACAACCATAGGTTCTTTCGTGTATCTTTTGTATTTCTTTTCTGCAAGTAAATAGTTTATTTTCCAGTATATGTATTTAACTTGGTTTCTTGTAGATGTTGTTTTATTTTCTGCAATTTGTTTTTTGTTGTTTATATGCAATTTACATTTCCAGAATTTAAATGACCGGTCATGCATACCTCCTTGCAGCTTGTCTTTTAGTTTTTCATTTGCAATCAGATAGAATTGGAATTATTCCAGTATTTCAAGCTTAGTTTATAATCAAATTCAGTTATGTTAATTTTCATGTAGCTGTAGATTAAATTAGTTTACCTTTCAGCTCTGTTTTATTATGCAATAGAAATGGTTTTTTTCCTTAGATAATTATCAGTATAGATAGATTTTTTATTTCAACTTTTTAACAGTTTATTTACTGTTTTTCTTGCACTATAGGGTCATATGCATCAACCAGATGGCGTCAAGATCATTTAGTCTGCTCATTTTCTTAGTTTATATCATTTTTTGTCATTCAGATTGTTTTTCAGGACTGTCATTCAGCCCTGTTTTTCAAACTATCATCCATACTTTCGTTCAACCTTTAATATTTTTTGTTTTGTTTCTATGATCAATTAGAGTCTAATTTCTCAGGTTTTCGAATTGTCTTATTTCCTGTAATTAACCAACATTCGTATATGTAGTTAGAACCTTGTTTTGAAAGGCATAATGTTTTACTTAAGCTTCATATTCATTTTTTATCATTTGCTTATCTTTGCCTTAACTTTTCTTTCTGATTGTACCTTGATCTGTATCTAATACTTTATGTCTGATTTCTTAACCTATTGCTATTCTAAAACTCGTCAATTTCATTCTTAGCTTAGTTTACTCCATTTTTGTTAAGGTTGATTTAGGATAAAAACTTGGTAATTTCATTTTTGAAAGTGCATTAGTTTTCATGACTTGATCATCCATCTTAGTTCAAGCATAGGACCTGTTTTTCTCATTTACATAGTTAATGAAGATCTTCATGGATAGGATTTGATTTAGAAATAGAATAAAATTTATTAAGTTTCCTACTTGCTTCTAGAATTTAATTTATTTCCAGCCATTTGAATATGCTTAGGTTTACTTAGGTCTTCTTGAGCCCCAAGTTTAGTTTGCTTTTATTAGTTTACTATTTTGCAATACATTTATTTACGCTTGGTCTTTAGAATAATATTTTCTTTGCTTTCTACGAATTTGCAATTAAATAGTTCATTGCTTTCTGTGAATCAGTTGCACTTGCATTCTTAGATAGGCATTTACTCATGCATACATGCAATAGTCTCCAATTTATAACATAGATTAGATAACTTGCTGCAAGTAGTTAGTTTTTCTTTCATTAGTTAAATCGCTTTCGGACCAAGCGACCGCTTTCTAGATTAGTATTTGAAATTCCCTTCCATAGAATAGATTAGAATAACAATAGATTAGATATGAATTACAGTTGTTAAATAGTTTCACTGCTTTCATAAGAATATATTGGATTCCTGTATTTAACTCATGATAGTCATCCATGTAGTTTAACATCATGTAGTTGCATGATTAGTGCATTTTCATATTTAGTTAGCTTAGAATAGAGTAAGATTCAATCTTGCACATATATTGTTTGCATCTCACAAGCTCCCTTCCCGGGTTGACAATTAAATGTTGAATTAGATAGTGCATATTTTACCCAACATTAGGCGTCGTTGCTGGGGAGGTGCTAAAGGGATTATAGTTTAGGTAGATAGATTGATTTTACATTGCACAGCAAGGGAGAGGGGTAAACGGTAAGGCGAGAGGTAATAACCTGCGCATTCACTATAGTGGGGTGCCCCGAAGCCTTGTGGTTCCTTTTCCGCATTTACTTTCCGCAAGTTAAATTTGGATAGGTGTTTTAGTGTGATGTGATTTTGTAAATTTGCTTTAGTTGTAGATAATCTTTAAAAATAAACAAAGAAAAAAAACACATAAGATTTTTGGGTGCTGTAAGAACCCCATAGACTAATCCTTTTGTGAAGTAGGACCTATCAACCAACCAAATGGATTCAAAGGTGTTCATTAGTATGAGAGAAATCTCTCAAATCCTAGCAGTAGCTGGGAATGATTCTCACCAGGTAAAAACCATCTTGATAGCAGTTGAGAGCTTATCAACCTCTCCTGAAATAACAGACGAACCAAAATCCCAAGAACAACAAAAAGATGTTCTTTGCGAGGCTGCAAAAGAAGCTGATACATTAGGGATTACACCCGAAGGAGAGCAACCAGAAATTAAAGAATTCCTTACATGCAAGCTAACAAATCCATCATATGCTCAAACAACTGCTCAACTAGAAGAAGAGGATCTCTATTACATAGCAAAGGAAGGTGAGTACCAAGACTACATCGAAAGATGGTTTCAGGAGGTAACACGACCGCAATACCATTCCTTCATTCAACACCTATTTATGCAAAGAGAAGTAAGTTGGTTGAACTTCCACTTTCAGGTAATCGCTGCAACAATATTTTCATATGTGGATAAAGGTAAAATTCTTATTTTGCTTTGCACTTGGTTTCATTGGAAAAGCTCATATACTTGAATAAAAACTTTTTATTTTTCTTAGGGTAGGGAAATATGTATATAAATAAAATTTTGCATTCTTAGTTTAGGGAATAATGCAACTTTGTTTTTTTTGTTTTATTTTTCAAATAAAAGATCTAGGAATAAGATCACGTTAATGACTAAACCAAAACAATTTTACATCATTATTCATTTTCATACATGCATATTTCTAATTATACGAGTTACTTAAGACCAACTTTAAAACTCATGGGGATTTGTCATAAATTAAGGTCTATCTAAAACCTAGAGGTCACTCGTACATTCTAGCTTCATTATCAGGGCATGTTGTTAGAGCACCTTTAGTACAGGGTAGCATAAGGGTGAATGAAATTCGTAGTTTGTGGGGAACACTACTATAATTCTATATGAAAGAGACGAATTTTGGGACTAGAGACACCTATCACTCATTATCGTATGGCTCCATCTACTTTACACTAAATCCATCAATCATGTGTATCTTTGATTCAATAGATTCCTCTTGCAACATTTATTTTGGTTCCATAATAATAAAAAAGAGAAGACTAGTTGTCCTCCAATCCATAGTCCATCCCACCCTGTAGCTTGGATTTCAGAGCTGCTCCCCCACCACTCCTTCATAGGCAAAATAATTTGTCGAATATCTATAGGGAATGGAAATATTGAGACAAGGGCCTCTGATACAAAACAAGTTTAAGAGGTTAACCCATCTAGGTACTGAACAAGCTCGCTAGCAGCAGGTACGAGCCTGTGGTATGACCAGGTAAACCTGACAGGGTACTGAAGAGGCCCAACTAAAAGAGGGGAATCTTCTTGGGGAGGACAACTTGTTAAAAAGAGAGAGAAAAATTCTAAAGAAAAAAGAGAAAAAATACGAAAATGACTTTGTGATATGAAAGGTTGTTGTGGGTCTACTAGAGGATGGAATGCATGGTTGATATAAAGAAAATGAACTCCATCAATATTCCATTTGAGAATGTTTGTAAGTTGCACTTAAGGCCATATTGTCTAACTCATACTATACCTAGGATATAACTATCCTAGAAGTGAGACCCATAAACTTAGGAGTCTAATGAACTTGAAATGCAAAATTTGTCCATAATTACTTGAATAAACCTTTGAGAAGTAGTAGGGATGACTGGTTTCCTATAGGATTTATTGATTATCTATACCCTCATGTTTTCCATTTTAACTGAGTCTTAATTCATTCATGGCACGAAGATGTGCCATACCTTCGGTCCGGGGGAGGGAGTTTCAATTTATATGGTCTTCATAAGTATGAATTATTAATAATTGACACAGTTGTATGTATTGAGAAATCTTAAAGTCATTTTTTTCTAAGTTCTAGGTTTTTTTGTTGTAATAATTTTGGCTTAGTTTTGATGAAGATTGCATATTTATGATCAAGCAGAGTTTTTGAATAAATGAAAGACGACTTTCGATTTATTCGTGGCATGAGGACGTGCCATACCTTTGGTCTGGGGGTATGTTGGGACTCTAAATTGTCTTTTATAATTGTCTTTTATAATTGTCTTATTTACATTAATTTCTGACCTATTTACCACAATTTAATACATTTATGGTCAATAAGGTTGTCTTTTACTCTGTTTTATTAATTAAAATTTCGTAAATATATAATAAGACTAATGTGTTATTTTTATGTATAAAAATGTATTATTTTGCAAATAATAGGCATTCTGCATTCCATTCAGCCCCTTCTTTCGGTCATAGGTTCTTAATTAGATTTGATTGCATGTTAGTTTACTGGTTTGGATTACCCGTTATCTTCCATTTCTTGCTAGTCTTGTTGATCCTGCATGAACAAATCAAAACCATGACTCTATGATGAAATTGAAAATATTTTAAATGTTAAAAATAGAATAATCGTCATTTTCAAACTATTAATAAATTTGTTTACGTTAATACATCGTTTTCAAACTATTAATACATTGTAAATGTTCTAATACTATTAATAAATTTGTTGACATTAAACAAATGGATTGGAAACATAGTCACGTTCTCTTTAAAACTTTGAATATGGTATTAAAACCACATATATTATGCATGCGTTGCCCATAAAACAAGCCACTTCACATTATTTTAAACATATGATCATTTTTTATTTGGTATGGATTAATATATGGTAAATGTTTTATGCAACCCGTGAGTTAACCTACACACAAGAAATGGACTCATGGATTATGAATTGAATGCACCAGTGAATGGCGCACCCAATCAATGGAACTTAGCCACAGTTCAACAATCTAGAACCTAACCATCAATTTGACCAACATACTAGTATAAAATCCGCTCAGAATCCGTATTCATGAACAAATCATGGTTACAGGTCACTCAGACGTTCATCCAGACGCCCATGCAGATCATGTGTTTTTAACAGACAGTTGATTTTTGGACAAACAGAAGGGAAATTGAAAATTCTAGCACATAGGTTTTGTGCAGAATAGGCCCATTTTGGTCACCGTGAGGAATTTTCACCAAATTCATAGCCATTTGGGAGAAAATCGTGGTTCTTTGAAACCAACTTTTCCAGAAATTGTGGTTGGGCGTTTTCTGAATTCGTGGGTATTTGTTATAGTAGTAATGAACCTCTATTTTTAGCAAGAGGTGGTTGACCTGATATCCATTGTAGTCATCTTATAAATACCTCTTTGGTTTCGAAGAGGAGGGGAGGAAAAACTCTTTGTAAAGCTTTGTTCCAGTTTTAATAAAAAATCTCTATTTCAGCCTTGGATATATGTTTTCCTCTTCTGTGGGTGACTGATTGACTTAGCTTCACATATCTGATTGCTGGGAGGGCCCCTCAACAACTAGAGGTTCTTTTGCGTATCTTTTGTATTTATTTTATGCAAGTAAATAATTTATTTTCCAGTATATGTATTTAACTTGATTTCTTGTAGATGTTGTTTTATTTTCTGCAATTTGTTTTCTGTTGTTTATATGCAATTTACATTTCCAGAATTTAAATGACCGGTCATGCATGCCTTCTTTCAGCTTGTCTTTTAGTTTTTCATTTTCAATCAAATAGAATTGGAATTATTCCAGTATTTCAAGCTTAGTTTATAATCAAATTCAGTTCTGTTAATTTTCCTGTAGTTGTAGATTAAATTAGTTTACCTTTCAGCTCTATTTTATTATGCAATAGAAATGGTTTCTTTCCTTAGATAATTATTAGTATAGATAGATTTTTGTTATTTCAGCTTTTTAACAGTTTATTTACTAATTTTCTTGTAGTATAGGGTCATATGCATCACCCAGCTGGCGTCAAGATCATTTAGCCTGCTCGTTTCCTTAGTTTATATCGTTTTCTGTCATTCAGACTATCTGTCTAGACTGTCATTCAGCCCTGTTTTTCAAACTATCATCCAGACTTTTGTTAAGCCTTTAATATTTTCTATTTTGTTTCTATGCTTAAGTAGAGTCTAATTTCTCAAGTTTTCGAATTGTCTTATTTCCTATAGTTAACCAACATTCGTATATGTAGTGAGGACCTTGTTTTGAATGGAATAATGTTTTACTTAAGCTTCATATTCATTTTTTTATCATTTTCTTATCTTTGCCTTAAATTTTCTTTCTGATTGTACCTTGATATGTAGCTAATACTTTATGTCTAATTTCTTAACTTGTTGTTGTTCTAAAAATCATTAATATTCTTATCTAAGTTTACTCCATTTTTTTTAAGGTTGATTTAGGATTAAAAATTCGTAATTTCATTTTTGAAAGTGCATTAGTTTTCATGATTTGATCATCCATCTTACTTCAAGCATATGATATGTTTTTCTCATTTACATAGTTAATGAAGATGTTCATGGATAGGATTTGATTTAGAAATAGAATAAAATTTATTAAGTTTCCTACTTGCTTCTAGAATTTAATTTATTTCCAGCCATTTGAATATGCTTAGGTTTTCTTAGGTCTGCTTGAACCCCAAGTTTAGTTTGCTTTGATTAGTTTACTATTTTGCAACGCATTTATTTACGCTTGGTCTTTAGAATAATATTTGCTTTGATTTCTACGAATCTACATTCACTTGATTTTCTTTTTACAAATTTGCAATTAAATAGTTCATTGCTTTCCATGAATCAATTGCACATGGATTCTTAGATAGGCATTTACTCATGCATACATCGGAATAGTCTCCAATTTATAACATAGATCAGATAACTTGCTGCAAGTAGTTAGTTTTTCTTTCATTAGTTAAATCGCTTTCGGACCAAGCAACCACTTTCTAGATTACTATCTGCAATTCCGTTCTATATAATAGATTAGCATAACAATAGATTAGATTTGAATTCGAGTTGTTAAATAGTTTCCCTGCTTTCATAACAATAGATTGGATTCCTGCATTTAACTCATGATAGTCATGCATGTAGTTTAACGTCATGTAGTTGCATGATTAGTGCATTTGCATATCTAGTTATCTTAGATTAGAGTAAGCTTTAATCGTGCACATATAGTGTTTGCATCTCACAAGCTCCCTTCCTGGATTGACAATTAAATGTTGAATTAGATAGTGCATATTTTACCCAACATTTTGGCACTGTTGTCGGGTAGGTGCTAATGGGATTCGAGTTTAGGTAGATAGATTGATTTTACATTACAAAGCAAGGGGGAGGGGTGAACGGTAAGACACGAGGTAAGAACCTGCATATCCACTATAGTGGGGTGCCCCGAAGCCTTGTTGTTCATTTTCCGCAAGTTAATTTTGGATAGGTGTTTTAGTGTGATGTGATTTTGTAAATTTGCTTTAGTAGTAGATAATCTTTAAAAAAAATAGAGAAAAAAAGCACATAAGATTTTTGGGTGATGTAAACCCTAGAGACTAATCCTTTTGTGAAGCAGGACCTATCAACCAACCAAATGGATTCAAAGGTGTTCATTAGTATGAGGGAACTCTCTCAAATCCTAGCAGTAGCTGGGAATGATTCTCACCAGGTAAAAACCATCTTGAGAGCAGTTGAGAAGTTTTCAACCTCTCCTGAAATAATAGACGAACCAAAATCCCAAGAACAACAAAAATATGTTCTTTGCGAGACTGCAAAAGAAGATGATACATTGGTGATTACACCCGAAGGAGAGCAACCGAAAATTAAAGAGTTCTTTACATGCAAGCAAACAGATCCATCATATGCTCAAACAACTGCTCAACTAGAAGAAGAGGATTTGTATGACATAGCAAAGGAAGGTGAGTTCCAAGACTACATCGAAAGATGGTTTCAGGAGGTAACTTGACCGCAAGACCATTCCTTCATTCGATACCTATTGATGCAAACAGAAGTAAGTTGGTTGAACTTCGACATTCAGGTAATCGCTGCAACAATCTTTTCATATGTGGATAAAAGTATAATTCTCATTTTGCTTCACACTTGATTTCATTGGAAAAGCTCATATACTTGAATAAATACATTTTCTTTCTTCTTAGGGTAGGGAAATATGTATATAAATAAAATGTTGCATTCTTAGTTTAGGGAATAATGCAACTTTGTTTTTTTCTTTTTCTTTTTCAAATAAAAGAACTAAGAAGAAGATCATGTTAATGACTAAACGAAAACAATTTTACATCATTATTCATTTTCATACATGCATATTTCTAATTATACCAGTTACTCAAGATGAACTTTAAACCTCATGGGGATTTGTCATAAATTAATGTCTATCTAAAACTTAGAGGTCACTCGTACATCCTAGCTTCATTATCAGGGCATGTTGTTTACCACAGGGTAGCATAAGGGTAAATCAATTTCCTAGTTTGTGGGGAAAACTACTATAATTCAACATGAAAGAGACGAGTTTTGGGACTAGAGACACCTTTCACTCATTATCTTATGGCTCCATCTACTTTACACTAAATCCATCAATCGTGTGTATGTTTGATTCAATAGATTCCTCTTGCATCCTTTGTTTTGGTTCCATAATAATAAAAAAGAAGACTAGCTGTCCTCCAATCCATATAATGATCCCACCATGTAGCATGGTTTTCAGATCTGCTCCCCCACAACTCCTTCATAGGTAAAATAATTTTTCGAATATCTATGGGGACTAGAAATATGGGGACAAGATCCTTTGATACAAAATGGGTTTAAGAGGTTAACCTGTCGGGGTATTGAACAGGCTCGTTGGCAGTGGGTACCAGCCTGTGGTATGACTAGGTAAACCCTAAGGGATACTGAACAGGCCCAACTGAAAAAGGGGAATCTG